>BOPP01000038.1:5470969-5577630 GCA_017312745.1 Gryllus bimaculatus
AGAGAGATCCATGGCAAAGCCTCGAGCAGTGTTCGGTGTAGAAAAGAACCAAATAACACAATACATCTTTACTATTTTACGACAACAAATTTTCCCTGCCTCAGATGTAGGTATCTGGGGAAACGTCAACTCACAATAAACCAGACATTAAATTTTAATCTACAAAACAATATTGAATTATTTATTATTATTAATTTATTATGTAAGAAACAACAGATTTCCGTATCTATTCGTTAGAACATTATTTTTGCAAAGTGAACGCATGTTTGGGCAAAAGAAAGAAATGATCCAAGACCGTGATGCAGGTGAATTATGGCGACAAGGGGCCCTCAGCGTTCATTAATTTGAACGAGTATATGGAGGAAGGGAAAAAGTACATTTCTTGCCAAGCTGAGTTTTATTGGAAGAAGTTAAAAAATATGGCTGTTTTAAAACTCACCCTTAATGGTTTTGGTGCCCAAACTACCGCTGCTTGTTAGCAAAGAGTATAGCAATCGTGCTGGTAGTGGCTTGGATGGGAAATTGCAAGAAGGGCAGATCGGCAAAAAATTGCAGCATTGTACCTGTAATTGAAAATGGAAAAAAGGGAGATTATTATCAATGTAAAGACGGATTTTTGTTGACCTAAAACATTGCTAAAAACTGGATCAATAAAAAGAATTCCTCTGGAATTGTTTTAAAAAATGCCCTAAAAATAAAGAAACAATGATCCGTAAAATTTAATGAAAATCCCGAGTCTCACAATGTACCAAATCAAAGCTATTGATACTGTTACTGATTAAATCAGTTTATTCTTCCTTTCGTTCACGTGAATCTCAGTTTGGCAAACTTTTTGGGATCGCGTTCTTTAACTATGAAATGTGTCTAGTTAAAACGAAAAATAGGCCAACACTGACAATGGGCGCCCGACAGTCGCCTACACGAACATTAGAATTACATATGCTGACAATTACATTTCCTGAGCATTACACATTTAAATCATATCAAGTGGAATCAGCGAAAAAATGCTTTAAAATGACGAGAAAAAGATAAAAAGCAATTTATAATAGAAAACTGACGACATACAGCCCATATAAAGAATGGAACATTTAACTTCATTACATTACATTCTTCAACTCATAACAAAAAAATTATGTCTAACTAAATGTACATTGTTCTAAATTGAAAGAAAAGACATTTCATTAAAATTCCTTCCATAGTATCACATTAATTATCTGTTGCTGGAATGGAATGTTAAACAACCAATTTTTCCCTTCTACGTATCCTTTCTTTTCTTTATCATTTATAACTGTAACGAGTGCTATGGGCCTTTTTGAACTTTCGAGAAGAGGGGGAAAATAGAGGTGCTTTTAAAATTTTGGTTAGTCTTTTCTTTAAAATTGAAAACGTATGCACTTTATTATAAAACCATTTGGTTTATTAACACACGATCCTACAATCCATTAGCTCGATCCCGTTCAGAAACAATGTCTCAATTTCGAAAGGCATTCCTTTTTCTCAGGGGCTGAAAAAACCAGAATCGTCGATAAATTATTTTTCTTTTACTGTCTCTATTTCAGTACTCTGCCTCCTACGTGAAATATTTAACAACATTGTTTGTCCTTTATCAGCTGCAAAAGCCTTGGTACTTAACAGTGCGCTACCGAAGCTTCATCGATCGTGAAAGGTCTACGTTCGAAGTTCGGGAAATGGTAAGATTTTTATCCTTACCTTACCTTAAAACCGATATTAATTCTTGTGCTTCGTGCGTGTAGAAGAAAATACACTTTAGAAAAGTCTCCTCTTGTAGTTCTACAGTTCAGATTTTACACAAAACAAACTGTACTTCACGAGTAACTTTACCAATATCCCTGAGAGTACATTATTTATATTACGCTTACAGCTTTGAAATTTACTTAGCCCCAGATACGAATGGTTGAATAAGCTTCAGTAGCAGAGCCATTTTCGTGGTCTATCGGAGCATGAAAAGAAAGGACGCATAGGCAGTTCGAGAGAGAAAATAACGGGTCGGTGCGAGGGTTTCGTTCGTCATCCGAGCATGGAGTCTCCGCCGCAGCAACAACATCGCAATTGTGAAGGAACGCGAACGATCCACGTGGAGCAAGAAAATAAATACAAAACTAAGAGACCTGGTAAACCGGCAAGAAAGAAATCTCGGACTCTTTGCATAACAACTGTCCTGAGCGAAAGGCTCTGTAGGGTGGTGCGTTGTTCATTTTTGTTATTCCTTTTACATCTTCCGGTCCTGAGCGAAAGGCTATTTTTCTCTGTGAGACCATTTTTATGGACTAGTTGGTCACACCTGCGTCGCGAGTGGGACGTGGCATCTGTAATTCTTTTCGGCTCGCGTCAACAGAAGTTAATGACTGGTGAACGGTACAGTGTACGTGCATCACGCCAATTCCGGTTCCATTTCAATGAATCCTGTTTCAATCAGCGGGTCTCAGCAGCAAATCTGCTTCACAGTGCTGTAAAACTTTATCCTTTTCGTCGCTTTCCCCGTCAATTGCTTGTTGCCTTTTACTTTCCCTCTCAGCGGATTATAAATCACAATGGATGTTCTTTGGAGAACCATTGTGGTCCATTAGAATGTTTCCCTGAAATTACTGCCGGGTGTGAGTTGTATATGTTGACAATGAGTAAAACAAACGTGGTACGTTTAAGAATGAATTTTAGAGCTGAATCATACTAGTCACTAACCGACTCCATTCTTATATACATAACCAATTAAAATAGTCAGATTCTAAATTAATGAACTATGTTAAATCTTTCGTACAAGATTTCAATCTGTTACTCGTTTAATTTGGGAATATCTCGAAGTAATACTTCCAATCCACGGAAATTTAAATTTCCTCGAATAAAATATACAAATGATAGATTTACTATGATCTATCCAATGCAAATGAATACTTTTTTATTATTGTTGTCACCAACTGCACTATCAAATGGAAAGATTTAATTATTTCAATTGGCTAGTCAAGTTAATTTGCATCTGGAAATTAAATTGTACAAAAGAGGCCTCACAAAGAAAGAATGACTAATCGAGAGTGATTCACCATCTTTCTTCTGATTATTCTCCTAACCCCGACATTAAAACCGTTCGACATCTGTTAAAAGAACGTTTCACACACATAAGAACTGCTTTGCCGATAATAACAACTAATAATAAGTATCATAAAATAATAAATAATAATAATAATAATAATAATAATGAATAATAATAAAATAATAATCAATGAATATAATAATGATCATTAATAATAAAATGAATTAAAATGGGAATATATTTTTACAATTGTTATATCAAAAGGAATATTTTATTATTGTTGCTCACACAACCACTATCAAATGGAAGTAAGATTTACCATAATTTCACTTATAGGGTACATTATATTTATTTTGGTGTCAGTCATGATTCAAAACTCTAAATAAAATAATGCATACATCTGTCTTAGCGGACTAATTCCCACACATTTCCATACAAGTCGAAGTCAATTGTCCATTCATGCAAAACTAACAGATGCAGACCAGAAAAAGTGATTCTCTATCTAACAAGAAAATGGTATGTGAGGAAAAAATAATTGTATTAGATGCGTTTCAAATAGAGATTCGTTTCAAGACAAATTTATCTCATCCACTTTCTAATTTTAATCACGAAATAGTTCCTAAGTAAGGTTCATTTTTTTTAGGGAAAACTAAAAATCCATAATATTAATGTTAAATTACGAAACCAAATAGTAAAAGTTACCTATGAGCCAAACAAAGTCGTACCCTAATGATAAAGAATATTTTGATCTAAATTTTTTGGATTTAAGTGAAGTGGAATCATAAAAAAAATGGGGGGGTTTTTGAAAAAGAAAAGAAAAAAAAAATAAAAAAAATACTCAACGTTACTACAACAAAAACAGTTACTAAAATTATTGCTATCGTCTTCTCTTCAGAAAAGAATGTCAATAGACCTTGTTTCTTCCCCTAACGCTTTGTACTGGTAACTCCTCCCAGATTACAATGTCTTTGCTATTAATTTTAATTGTGATTTCTTCTTCTGGGCAATAATATATTTGGTGACTCAATTAGACTATATTTGAAGGGACTCTTCATATAGCATCTCATGTGAGTAAGTAGAACAGTGCATTTGTTATATCTCAGACATTTCACTGTGTATTGTCTTAATCTAAACTTGTGTTATTCCCAACATAAAATATATCTAATAATAAATCTTTAATAATAAATATAATAATAATTAAATAAATAACATATACTTTTCTAAAAATCTACATAGTATTCTCCTTAGAAAAACTCGTAGGGCTCAGTGGATTCTCATGGCGGCGCGAGGCAGAAAGGGCAAGCGCTCCAACTTCGGTCGCCTGGGGCGGGTGACGCCGACGCCGACACCGACGCGGACGCCTTCCGTGGTGCCCGCCCATCCACCCCCCGTACCAGGCGTAAATCACGACATACACCGACCGCCACGACCCGCGCCGCTCTCCGCCCCAATACCACCCTTTTCCGTCTCTTCCGCTCGCACTCGCTTCCCCGCTCCGCCTTCGGCTAGTTCCGCTCGCGCCTAACACCACCCGCCAATCCCAGCACAGCAACCCCGCTACCGACCTCGCCTTTCTGCGCCGCCTTCCATCTCCTCACTCATGGTTCGTCCCCCAGGCCCGGCTCCACGCGATCAGCCCCCTCACACACTCCACCTCGCTCCCTCCCCGGCCCACGAGTTAAAACGAGCTGCGGGGCTGCGGCTTCACCTCGACAACGGCTTCGCTTTTACAAACATGCTCTGGGATCAACCTGAGAATGAGACGTTCCTTTAAAAAAGCCAATCTTCCATCCCTTCAATCACGACTCCATGACGTATGATCCTCGGGAACATATTCTAGACAGAACACGAAACATTCCGAGAGCGGCCAGGGGGGGGGGCGCCCACGCGGGTTCGGCCGGCAGGTAGAACGTAGCAGGGGGCGTTGTGGCGCCTGGAGAACAATGGCGGCGACCGCGGTGGCGCGCCTGCCGCCACCGCCACCACAACACGGCAGCCGCCCCACCTGTCGCCTACCGGCGCTCTATTTCCTCTCCAGAAGCGGTAGAAAGGTCACGCCAAGGGTGTCGCGTTTCTTGCGTTCGTTTAGATCAACAAAGGGAAAACAACACCGTTTACGACAAGGCTCAGCTACAGATTACAGTCAAAGTATCCTTGCAGGCAGACCACTAGCAATGAAGACTTCACAAGCAAGACTCCGACGTTATAGCGGGCAGTAATATTAATACATCTCTACGGTAGACGCGTCCATTGCTACCGGCGGGAGATGCTTGAAACCCTAAGCTCGTTCCTGTTGCACCTAACCCAATCTGTCGTCCTATTACTTCGCTGCCCGGCATGCAAAAGAGAGCGTCACTTAGAGCGAAGCCAGAAGAATCGGCAAAGCTGGCTAGGACTTCCCTATCCGCAGTGGCCACAAAGAAACCTTTTACGGGCCCTGCATGTGGGCCACAGAGAGGCGAGGCTTCGGCCCGGAGCCGCCCACGGTCGCAGCACTGGACGCGGCGCCGAGCCGAGACCGCTCCACCAGAAGCAACCCGCGCTTTAACGCACGGCTGATTGCCCGTGCCTGCCTTGTAACGGGGGGCGGCGGCGGCGTTTGCAAGGCCAGCGGGAATTGGGCGGGGCGAGGCGACGACGCGGGCGACGAACAGCGCGGAGCACAACGAAAGTTGTGTGGCATAAAACGCGGAAGAAGCACAGAGCACGGCACAGTGAGTGTGCGGAGGGAGAATATTCGTATCTGATCGAATCAGGATTCTCTCTCGCTTCGGAATTGGCTATAATGGGCATTTTTGTTAATGAGTGGGTATCGGTGTAGTTAACAGCCTAAATACAAATGATCATACTATTTTTAAAATTATAAAATCGTAATTTAGAAGATATTGCTACATCCAATAGATAATAATAATTATAATAATAATAATAATCAATAATACCTTTGTGGTTAAATGATACAATAAAAGCTTAAACGAAACACGCCACGTGTTTTTCAATGGCAGTTTATTCTAAAAATATTGATACTAAAACAGCAGGTCTAAAGCATGTATTGATGATTTTTTCTTCTTTTAAAAAACACTACTCTGAGATGATGATTCTCTAGATGCGAATGAATGGTAGTGAGTGGGTAATAAATAGTATGTAAGCAAAAAATATTTTACAACTGCTCATATGAAAGCGTCTTACGCAGGATTCGAAGCCACAGACCTGAGCTGCGATGTTCGAATAAACTGCAGAGTATAGCGAGATCAGGGAGATACATCATAGTTGTACCATATCCCGCCGGTCATCTTTATTTTCACATATGCCTATCACAACACACACGGCTGGCTAGAGAGAACCTCTTGGGCTCTTCTTTGACATTTCGCCAGTCATTGTGGTGGCAAGCGAAAATCAGTCGATGGTGCGAAATGCTTACTCAGATTGCAATTGATTCATTAGTGTCTTACCATCGGGCGCGTCAAGTGCTAAAGTATTCTCCCGTACAGCGTAGTTCAGGTTTGTAGAGGGAGGAAGGCGTAATCTTCCCCTCTCAGATGGGAACCCGCCGGACGGAAGTCTACACGTCCACGGACGGCCGTTTTCTCCAATCAGTTTCTCGGCTACCCAGCACCACAAGCCGCTGGAACAACTGTTCAGGGAAGTCTAGGGTTCCACGACCCGACGGGGGGCAGGAATTTCGACACTGCAAGGTTGAAATCGCTCGCCTCTGTGAACAGGAGCATTACTATCAGTCAGGCCTGCTCCAATCGTACTTTCCCGTAGTTCTATCTCCGATCAACATCAGTGACTGCCCGAAGCAGTTCAAATGACAAAACGGACTAATGCCGCGATCTTTCCTTCCTCTTAGTTGTTCCTCACTTCTCACCCGTGTGAGTACTTTTCGTATTTTTCAAAAAATTGCATAACACTTAAAGCATTTCGAAACTAAAAAATGGAAGATTAGAGAATTTGTCTTAAACAACGTAAGACACCTTAACATTCACTAATCGACTACTGCCCAGAGCCCAAGTCGGACATTAGAGCTTGTCCGTATAAGAGGCGGTGCCACCGCTGGTGGAGATACTTGGTTGGGAAAAAGATCTCCGCCAAAGTCGATTAAGTCGGCGCCGGATATCACATCAGGAGAGAAGCTGTCCGCCACCTCCAAGCCGATAAAAACACCTTCCATAACCTTATAAGTTTAATGCGCAAGGAATCCTAATCAAACCAACCAGCAAATCCAAACTAAATACACATATAAAGTCCGAAATAATATCGAGATTTGGACCACCCTATAAAGACCAAATAGCGCATTGAATGCCGCGCGCAACTCCCTCGTGCGGAGCCTCGCGGAGCGGGCTGACTCATACGAAGGGTGCTGGCAGCAGCGACGCGGGCAAAGAAAGCTGCTCGGCCGGCTTCCACGGCAAGGCGGGGGCAGCGCGTGGGCCGGGGGCGGTCGTCATACCTCACGCGGCCCCGCCCGCACCAAACCGCCGCCAACGGGCGCCGTCCCGTGCTCCGTCGCCGCACAGATTTAATGCCCGGCCGCTAATCAGGGGCGGACAGCGTGCTGCGCGCCACGGGGAACCGGACGAGAGGCTAACGTATTTATTAAGCTCCCGGACAACGGTGTGTCGCGGCTGCCGCCCCGGGTAATTACCTCCGCCGAACACGCGGCCGCGCCGCGGCAAGCGGTTGCAGCCCGCCCGCCACCCCCGGGCCGGCGGCGGCGGCGGCGGCGGCGCTGTGCGCGCACCCACGACTTACTGCCCTGAACCCCCGCCCCGAATTAGCGTCTCCGCAATAAATAGCCTCCCACGAATCCCGTGAACCCACATGAGGTGCGCGCCCGCGACGCCCGCGCCACGCCCCCTCCTTTTCTTCTCCGTTTGCTCCGCCCGCCGCGCTAACTCTTCTGTGAGTCATTTGCGACTTCCTCGTTTCTTTCTCTGCGCTCCATCATAGTGCCTTCGTTTACTTCCTTTGGACGCCCTTCACTCGGCCTACAGCTATCGCAACAGTTTCGACAGTTTTCCTGCAGATTTCATCTCCATCCTTTTGGTTTTCTCTTTGTTGGCAATCTGCCTTTGCTTGGCCAATCGTCTACATGCGAAACCTCATATTATGTTTATGAATTTCAGACTTTCCGCCACTTTCCCCTGTGTTTCTTTCTTTCTTCTCAAATATACTTCAAATTCCTTGCATTCTCAGTTTTTATACATTCACCTAGGATCTCTTGCAATGTTCCTACATACCATCTAACCCTCTTCTCCCTTAATTTATTTCCCCTTAGACTATTAATTTTGTCGAAAACTCATGTTTATGCCGCATACCCTTGCCACCCCTCCCCACCTGCGCGTCCCGCCCGCCCCCGCGCTCGAGCGGTCCCGCGCCCGCGCCGCAGCGAAAGGAGTAAACGAAGGCACTAGAGAGCGCAGAGAAAAGAAACGGGAAGTCGCAAATGACTCACAGAAGAGTAGCGCTGCGAGGCGGAGCAAAACGGAGAAGGAAAAGGAGGGGGCGTGGCGCGGGCGGGGGCGGCGCCGAAGGGGCGGCGTCGGGGCGCGCACCTCGTGTGGGTTCACGGGATTCGGGGCGGCTATTTATGCGGAGACGCTAATCGGGGCCGGGGTCAGGCAGTAAGTCGTGGCGTGTGCGCACGCCGCCGCCGCCGCCGCCGCCGGCCCGGGGGTGGCGGGCGGGCTGCAACCGCTTGCCGCGGCGCGGCCGCGTGTTCGGCGGAGGTAATTACCCGGGGCGGCAGCCGCGACACACCGTTGTCCGGGAGCTTAATAAATACGTTAGCCTCTCGTCCGGTTCCCCGTGGCGCGCAGCACGCTGTCCGCCCCTGATTAGCGGCCGGGCATTAAATCTGTGCGGCGACGGAGCACGGGACGGCGCCCGTTGGCGGCGGTTTGGTGCGGGCGGGGCCGCGTGAGGTATGACGACCGCCCCCGGCCCACGCGCTGCCCCCGCCTTGCCGTGGAAGCCGGCCGAGCAGCTTTCTTTGCCCGCGTCGCTGCTGCCAGCACCCTTCGTATGAGTCAGCCCGCTCCGCGAGGCTCCGCACGAGGGAGGTTGCGGCGCGCATTCAATGCGCTATTTGGTGTTAGGGTGGTCCAAATCTCTATATTATCGTGACTTTATATTGTATTTAGTTTGGATTTGCCTGGTTGGTTGATTAGTGATTCCTTGCGCATTAACTTATAAGGTTATGGAGCGTGTTTTATCGCTGGAGGTGCCGGACAGCTTCTCTCACTGAATGGTGATATCCGGCGCCGAATTACATCGATTTGCGGAGATTTTCCCCAACTAAGTATCTCCCACCAGCGTGGCACCGCCCTACACGGGACATGATCTAATCTCCCGACTAGTCTCTGGGCAAGTGTGATAGTGAATGTAAGTGTTTACGTTGTTTAAGACAAAATTCTCTATCTTCCATTTTTTAGTTTCGAAATGCTGTTTGCAGTTTTTCGAAATACGACAATACTGGGGGAAGGATATGACAACTAAGAGGAAGGAAACATTGCGCACAGTCCGTTTGTTAGAGAACTGCTTCAGCAGTCACCTGATGTTGATCGGAGAAACTACAAGAAACTACCCATGAGAGCAGCCGACTGATAGAACAAGAGTGATTTCAACCTTGCAGTGACAAAAATCCTGCCACAGTCAGATCCTGAACCCTGGGACTTCCCTCTCACAGGTTGTCCAGCGGTGTGCTGCTGGTAGGAGAAACCTAATTGGAGAAAACGCCGTTGTGGACGCGTAGATCGTCGGCAGGTCTCCCATCGAGAGGGGGAAGATTACAGCCTCCTCCCTCTACAAACCATGAACTACGCTTACGGGACTAATGACTTTAGCAGTTGACGCGCCCGGTAACACTAATGAATCAATCAATCTGAATAAGCATGTCGCACCATCACTATTTTCGCTTGCCACCCACAATGACTGGTGAAATGTCCAGCCGTGTGTGTTGTCATAGGCATAATGTGAAAATAATATGACGACCTGGGGATATGGTAACTATAATGTATCTCCTGATCTCGTATACTCAGAGGCCTGGAGCTGCATTCGAACTCTCGCAGCTCAAGTCTGTGGCTTCGAATCCTGCGTAAGACGTTTTCAATGAGTGGTTGTAGAATATTGTTCCTTCATACTCCTATTACTCCACTACTACCATTATTCCATCTAGAATCAATCGTTTCAAGAGTAGCGTTTTAAAAAGAAGAAAAAATCATCAATACGTGCTTTTAACCTGCATTAGTATAATATTTTAAATAAACTGCCCTGAAAACACGTGCGTGTTTCGTTTGAAGCTTTTATTGTTATCATTTAACCACAAAAGTCTTCTCGTAACAATTTGTAATTATTTTACAAAACGTTAAAAAATATTATTATTATTATTATTTTTTATTATTATTATTATTATGTAGCAATATTTAAATTACTATTTTATAATTTTAAAATTATATCATTTGTATTTAGGCTGTTAACTACACCGACACCCATAAATTACTCATTAACAAAAATTCCCCCATATAGCCAATTCCAAGCGAGAGAGAATCCTTTCATGAAATATCGAAATATTCTCCTCCGCACCACTCACTGTGAGTGCTCTGTGCTTCTTCCGTTTTATTCCACACAACTGCGTTGTGCTCCGCGCTGTTCGTCCCCGCGTCGCCTCGCCCCGCCCCATCCCGCGGGCCTTGCAAACGCCGCCGCCGCCGCCGCCGCCGTACAAGGCAGGACGGGCATCAGCGTCGTAAAGCGCGGTGCTCTGGTGGAGCGGCTCGGCTCGGCTCGGCTCGGCGCCGCGTCAGTGCTGCGACGTGGGGGCGGCTCCGGTCAGCCTCGGCCTCTCTGTGCCCACATGCAGTGGCCCGTAAAAGGCTCTTTGTGGCCACTGCGATGGGAAGTCTAGCCGCTTGCCGTTCTCTGGCTTCGCTCTAGTGACGTCTCTTTCATGCCGGGCAGCGAAGAATAGGACGACATTGAGGTAGGTGCACAGGAACGAGCTTTGGGTTTCAAGCATCTACGCCGGTACAAATGGACGCGTCTACGTAGAGTAATGTATTAATATACTGCCCGCTATAAACGTCCGGAGTCTTGCTTGAAGTCGCATTGTAGTGGTCTCCTCAAGGATACTTTCCTGTAAGTCTAGGCTGAGCCTTGTCGTAACGGTGTTTCCCTTTGTGATCTAAACGAACGCAAGAACGCGACACCCTTGCGTGACCTTTCTACCGCTGTCTGGGAGAAATAGAGCGCGGGAGGGACAGTGGCGGCGGCGGTGGTGGTGGTGGTGGTGGTGGCGGCGGCGCGCGCGCCACCGCAGGGTCGCGCATTTTCTCAGGCGCCACACGCCCCGCTACGTCTACCTGCTCGGCGACCCGCGGGGCGCCCCCCCCCTCCGCTCCGGAATGTTCCGTGTTCTGTCTAATATTTCCCCGAGATCATACGTCAAGAGTCTGATTGAAGGGAGGAAATTGCTTTTTTAAAAGGAACGTCTCATTCTCAGGTGATCCCAGAGCATTGTGTTAAAAGCGAAGCCGTGTCGAGGTGAAGCCGCAGCCCGCAGCTCGTTAACTCGTGGGGCGGGGCGGAGCGAGGTGGAGTGTGGAGCGGGGCTGATCGGCGTGGAGCGGGCTGGGACGAACATGGAGATGAGAGATGGAGCGGGCGAGGCGGGTCGGAGCGGGGTGCGGTGCTGGATTGGGCGGGTGGTGTAGGGCGAGCGGAACTAGCCGAAGGCGGAGCGGGGAAGGCGGAGTGGAGCGGAGAGAACGGAGTGGGGCGGAGAGGGGCGCGGTCGTGCGGTCGGTGCGTGATTTACGCCTGGACGGGGGTGGAGGGCGGCACCCACGAAGGCGTCCGCGTCGGTGTCGGCGTCGGCGTCACCCGCCCCAGGCGACCGAGTGGGAGCGCTCCCTTCTGCCTCGCGCCGCCATGAGAATCCATGAGCCCCTACGAGTTCTCTAAGGAAATACTATTGTAGATTTTAGAAAATATATTATTTATTTATTATTATTTATTTATTAGTTATTTATTTTGGGAATACACAAGTTTAATTAGACAATACACAAGTGTAATGTCTGAATATAACAAATGCACTTTTACTACTGACCATGAGATGCTAATATGAAAGAGTCCCTTCAAATTAGTCTAATGATCACCAAATATATTATTACCCAGAAGAGAATCACATTAAAATAATAGCAAAAGACATTAACCCTGGGGGGAGTTACCATACAAAAGCTTAGTGAAGAAACAAGTCTATGCCTTACTTTCATGAAGGAGAAGACGATTAAACAGAATTAATAACTTTTTTGTGTAGTAACGTTGAGTATTCAACCCATTATATTTCCTCTTCACTTATATCAAAAATTTAGATCAAAATATTCTTTATTCATTAGGTACGACTTTTTTGGCTCATACGTACTTTTACTATTTGGTTTTCGTAATTTTACACATAATATTATGATTTTTAGTTTTCCCTAAAAAATGAACCTTAACTTAGGAACTATTTCGTATTAAAATAAAATGGAAGATATAAATTGTCTTGAAACAATCTCTATTTGAACGCATCTAATACATTATTTTCCCCTCACTACCATTTTCATGTTAGTAGAACCACTTTTTCTGTCTCCCATCTGTTAGTTTTCATGATGAACAATGACTTTGACTTGTATGAAATGTGTGTGAATTAGGTCTCGCTAAGAAAAAATGTTGCATTATATTTATAGAGTTTGAATCATGATGACACAAAATAAATAATGTACCCTAATAAGTGAAATTATTAAATCTACTTCCATTTGATAGTGGGGTGTGTGACAACAATAATAAAATATTCCTTTTGATATAACAATTAAAAATATATTCCCATTTTAATTCATTTTATTATTAATATTCATATTCATATTATTATTATTATTATTATTATTGTTATTATCTGCAACAGTTCTCATTGTGTGAACTTCTTTACGGTGTCAACGGTTTATGTCGGTTAGAAATTAATCAGAAGAAAGATATGAATCACTCTCGATAGTCATTTCTTTTCTCTGTGAGGCTCTTTTGTACAATTTAATTTCCAGATGCAAAATAAATTGTGACTTAGCAATTGAAATAATTAAATCTCTATCCATTTGATAGTGAATTGTGTGACAACAATAATAAAATATTCATTTGCATGGATATATCATCAGTAAATCTATCGTAATATTTATTCGAGGGAAATTAAATTTCCGTGATAGGAAGTTATACTTCAGATATTTCCCAATTAAACGAGTAACAGATTGAAATCTTGTTACGAAAGATTTAACATAGTTCATTAATTTAGATCTGAACTATTTTAATTGGTTATGTATATAAAATGGAATCGTTAGTGATAGATATATTCGCATCTAAAATTCATTTAACGTACCACGTTGTTTTACCTCATTGTCAACATATCACATCTCACCCGCAGTAATTTCAGGGATACATTCTATAGACCAATGGTCTCCAAAGAACATCATTGTGATTTATAATCCGCTGAGAGGAAGAAAAGGAACAAGAATTGACGGGAAGGAAAAGATAAAGTTTAGCACTGTGAAGCAGATTGTGCTCTGAGACCCGGTGAAACAGGATTCATTGAACGAACCGGAATTGCGTGATGCCGTAACTGTACCCGTTCACCAGTTCATTAACTTTGTAGACGCGGAGCCGAAAGAATTACAGAATGCCACGTCACTCCGACGCAGTGTGACCAACTAGTCCATAAAAATGTCTCACAAGAGAAATACCTTTCCTCAGGACCGAAGATGTAAAAGGAATAACAAAATGAACAACGCCACCACCCTACAGAGCCTCGCTCCAGGACAGTGTTATGCAAGAGTCCGAGATTCCTTCTGCGGTTTCCAGGTCTCGAGTTTTTATTTATTTTCTTGCTCCACGTGGATCGTTCGCGTTCCTTCCTCAATGCGAGTTGTTGCTGCGGCCGGAGACTCCAATGCTCGGATGGACGACGAACCTCCACCGCCCCGTATTTTCTCTCTCGACTGCCTACTCCCTTTCTTTTCATGCTCCTTAGACCACGAATGGTCTGCCTACGTGACAGCTTATACAACCTTTCGTATTGGGGCTAAGTAAATTTCAAAGCTGTAGCTATATAAATAAATGTATCTCTTAGGATATTGGTAAAGTTACTCGTGAAGTACATTTGTTTTGTGTAAATCTGAACTGTAGAACTACAAGAGGAGACTTTTTAAAGTTTATTTACTTTACACGCCACGAAGCACAAATAATGTTGTTTACAGGTAAGGGTAAGATAAAATCGTACCATTTCCGGAACTCGAACGTAGACTTCACGATCGATGAAGCTTCGGTAGCGCACTGTTAAGTACAAAGGCTTTTGAAGCTGATAAAGACAAACAATGTTGTATAAATATTCACGTAGGAATGCAGAGTACTGAAATAACAGTAAAAGAAATAATATCGAGATTCTGTCTATTAGCCCTGAGAAAAGGAAATGCCTTTCGAAATTGAACATTAGTTTCTGAACGGATCGAGCATAATTGGGTTGTAGAATAGTGTGTTAATAAACCAATGTTTATAATAATGGCATACGTTTCAATTTTAAAGAAACTACAAAATTTAAAAGCACCTCTATTTTCTCCCTCTTTCCAAAGTTCAAAAAGCCCTAGCACTTTACATGTTATAATGATAAGAAAAAGAGAGGATACTAGAAAGAAAAATGGTTTTAACATTCATTCAGCAAAATAATAATGTGATAACTAGGGAGCGAATTTTAATGAAATGTCTTTTTCTTTTCGCTTTAGAACAATGTCATTTAGTATAGACATTAATTTTTTGTTATGAGTTTGAAGTATGTAATGTAATGAAGTAAATGTTCCATTTTTATATGGCTGTATTCGTCAGTTTCTATCAATAAATTATTTTTTATCTTTTTCTGTCATTTTAAAGCATTTTTCGCTGATTTCATTGATTATGATTTAAATTGTAATGCTCAAAAATTGTAATGTCAGCCTATGTAATCTAATGTTCGTGTGGCACCTGTCGGCGCCATTGTCAGTTTGGCCTATTTCGGTTTAACTAGACAGATTTCATAGTAAAGAACGATCCCAAAAGTTTGCAAACTGAGTTCACGTGAACGAAAGGAAGAAACCTTGATTA
Source organism: Gryllus bimaculatus (assembly GCA_017312745.1). Lineage (NCBI taxonomy): Eukaryota > Metazoa > Arthropoda > Insecta > Orthoptera > Gryllidae > Gryllus > Gryllus bimaculatus. Next base: position 5,486,169 of record BOPP01000038.1, read on the forward strand.
CATCAGTAACATATCCAATAGCTTGCATTAACATGTGAACTGGTTTTCATTAATTTTTACGTCATTGTTCTTTATTTTTAGATCATTATCTAAACAATTCCAGACATTTTTATTGATTATTTTTAGCAATATTTTAGGTCAACAAAATCCGTCTTTAATGATAATAATCTACTTTTTTCTCCATTTTCAATTGCAGGTAAATGCTGATTTTTGCGATCTGCCCTTCTTGCATTCCATCCAGCCACTACCAGCACGATTGCTATACTCTGCCAACAAGTAGCGGTAGTTTTTGGCACCAAAACCATTAAGGGTGAGTTTTAAACAGCATATTTTTTACTTCTATAAAACTCCGCTTGGCAAGAAATGTAACTTGTTCCCTTCCTCCATATACTCGTTCAAATAATGAACGACTGAGGGCCCCTTTCGCCATATCACCTGCAGTCACGTCTGATCATTTCATTCTTTTCCCCAAATACTTTCACGTTTGCAAAAATAATGTTTAACGAATAGATAGGAAATCTGTTTAATAATAATAATAATAATAATAATAATAATAATAATAATAATAATATTGTTTTGTAATTAAAATTTTGTCTGGTTTATTGTGAGTTAAAGTTTCCCCAGATACCTATATCTGGGGAAAATTTGTGTAACAAATACGTAAAAGATATGTTATTTGATTTCTTATTCTACCCACCCGAAACACTGCTCGAGTCTTTGCCGTGGGGCATGCTGGCCGTTATCTTCCCTCTCCACGCTAATTGTCGATTTATACCCAGCATCATCTGATGTGGCCGCTGTTCTCTGTGGATGTTTCTCCTCTGCCCGCCACGTCGTGCGGCTTCACCCAGTGCTCACCAGCCCATCCTGCTGCAACCACTTTTACTGACTCCACTTTATTCTTTGTTACCGACCATAACTTACTGCCACCATTACAACGTATTGCCGATGGTCTCTCGTTTTTTGTTACGTAGCCATTATCAAGCGTTGGACATCGAACTTTTTAAGGATACTGAATTTTCTACGATCGATCGATTGAGATGGCTCAGTGACTATAACCGTTGTCGCTTCAGCGTCTCAGTACGGGATATCCTAGAGTGAGAGGCCCAACCGACTTTTCGATACTAGCTAGAGAGCTAGGTTGAGTTCAGTCACTGTCTGAAGGAGAATTCAAGCTACCGGCTGCACTGATTGGTAGTTTTTTGTGGTTTTTACGATCAGCGCCAGTTAAATGCGAGGGTAGTACCGTAACAATGAGCTACCGACCACTCACGTTCCTGTCTTCCTCCTCCTCCTTCTTAACCTCATCTTCTCCTTACAAACACGCAAACTCACATACACTACTCTGCAGTTGTGAGTTCCTTTTTATACCACACATGTCGGGAGGATAGAGCTGGGGTCGCAAACCGACTTGTAGGCCGTCGTTGGATTTCATGTACTCCTGGGAATAACTCCGCACTGCCCTGACTATCACAAGAATTACAATCATGCGCCTAACGAAAAAAGATGTTGACGCGGCTGGAAATACTAAATACTTTCTCGCGAAGCGATTGAAATCAATTGATAAAGTAATATTTCTGAAAGAATGTGGTAAATAATAATGAGTTACAAAATAAAAGTTATCAAAATCCTGGAAGAGTACAAATGAGAGAAAGAAGATTTATCGCAATCATGAATTTCATTGAAATTTATTATTCCAAACCTTTTTCTAACATCTTGAAGAGATTTGTAGAGGAATATTTCCCCCATTTTTAATATTTAATATATTCTAAACTTTCGTGTAATATTATATCTCTAATTCTATTTTTTTCTATAGGCCATTTCGGACCACGCGTGCAACCTGCTTCAGCAGGTGCAAGTACCTTTATGGTGGGGAGCATTATCAAGTTTCAGTAATTCAGACGACTGGAAGCAAAGAGTTGATGCCATAACCAATGTATCGCTTATAAAATTATACAAGTTTTTATCTTCTAGCTACCATTTAAAAACTATTCAACTTTCGGGAATGTTTAGAAATTATTGTGATTGTATTATAATCTGAATACATATAATTATAAGTAAAACAAGTATAAACTGCACCGCAGCTGCTTAGTTTAAGTATTGCAATAGTAGCCAAACGCTTGTAACATAAACTAACTTAAGCCAAGATGGTAGCAAAGACGTAACACGCACACAGATACATTGAACACAACGCTATTACAAGAACTTTGTACGTCATGCCCACAAATGCCCCGCTGACTGCGCCAGTGCGGAAATGACACCATTGAAGAAGTCGTTTACGTCTTTCAAGCGAATGGTTCGCTAAAACTCCCTACTAGCTTTCGTTTCTGCGGGAAATTATCAGGTTTGAAACATCAACAAGAACACACCGACGTTTCGAAAGATCGATTTTTCAATTGCATATACGAAATTGATTCAAGATACTGTATAAAATTTGTTTTGAAAATTGAAAAATGTTTTCGAAGGTACACAAAATGACACCTAACTATTTATAATAGCTTACTAATTAACCTATTTATTGTTAAATATTTACTAAAAAATATTTAACTCGATAAAAAGTTATCAAGAATCATACATTACTGTATTATCATTACTTCTAGGTCATAAGTTCAATTCCACGAAAATCCAAAGTTTCGAGAAGTTTTTTAGGTCACAAATATATAATATTTTTCAACACCATAGGCACAATTCTTTAGTTTGTAGTCAACTGATTGAAAAGTTGTCCTATGCTGTTCGCGGACGGCGCAGTAGCATTTTCCGAGACGCGCGCCGCGTAGTAAAAGCACTGATTGCCGCAAAGTTATCAAAACAACTGAGCAAAATGAATCAACATGACTATCGTGTTGCGAATTTAGGATGAACCCGAGGGTATACACTGACTTCTCTCCATGAAAGTGCACTTAAAAAATCAACAACAAAAAATAATCACAAAACGCAAGTCGTTCAAACCTTTCTTTGGGGAACTCACGTCAAAATCCGAAACTTATTACCTTACGTCGGTTTGTCCTGATCCTTCTAATTCGTACGCCATGTATTTTCTGGGCTAGATTTGTGAAAAACTATTGCAGTAACTATTTTATGTCATTTTTCTTGAATTACTATTATTCACTTGTATGTGCTTTTAATTTTGTGTTCGTGGGTGCGTTTAGGTCCAGTGGCAACCTCCGTGCGCCACCTTCTGGCGCCGCCCCCCCTCGCTCCATGTGTGGCGCGTCACGTGGGCGGATTCGCCGCGCTCTTTTATGAAAAGTAGGCTAATGAATATCGTGGACGGACGTAAGGAGACGCCGATGCCCGCTACACGCGGTTTCAGCTATTAGCGCCCGTCCCACGCGCCGCGCGTCTGAAAGCGGGGAAGATATAGGGCTGGCGGCCATCTGGCAGCCGCTCTTTACGACGCAGGCCATCAGCGCTTTCGGAATTTATTAACTCAAAAGCGACGGGGCCCTGCGTTGCCCGGCCCCCACTCGCCGCCGTGCGTTGGTGCGGCGCAGCGTGCGCTGGAGAGGACTGTTTGACGTCTCACTGGGAAGGGGGGTCTCTCATAAAAGACGCTCACAAAGCTTACGGGGGAAGTGGTCATGAAAAATCTGATTTGAATGGACATGTACAGGGACAGGGTGTTTGAATGATGGACGTGCCGTTTAAATTATAAAATCTTAAAATAAATGTATTAAACACTTTGGAGATCTTTATTTTAAAATCAAATTTAGAAATTGATGTATGCTCGTGTGCGTGTGTGTGTTCTCCAAATTTATTTTCAAGCGCTTGGTGCAATTTCAACTAAACTTAGTGCATATATCGCTTACATTCTGGAAAATATACGGTGAGGGTTAATACTAGTTGTGGGGTTAGAAGGAGTTGACATCCAAATGTAAAGTGAGTATGCACCCCGCAGCAACCCAGGCGACTTGGCGGAGAGTGGACGGGGCATGCAGATGGGTCGGACAGTGCGCGTGGGATAAGGTGTGTGGACGGGGAGTTTGGAGCGGGGCGAGCCGGTGCAGTGATCAGAACAAATGAACCGGACAGAGCGGACGACGCGGACGTGGGTTCATTGATTGATTGATTGGTGATTCCAGGCGCGCCAGCTGATAAGGTCGTTAGTCCCGTGAGTGTAGTGCATGCGTTTTCCTGGCGAAGTGGAAGTGATCTTCCCCCGATAGATGGTGAGATTTGGCGCCGACCTTCCGTCGGGTAATGGAGTTTCCCTCAAGCAGTTATCTCCCACCAGCGGTGCACCCCCCACAGTCGAGACAAGTTCTAAGTTCCCGACCGAGCAGAGCCGGCCGCTAGAATTCCCCTTCAGTCAAGATACAGAGACGAACCTAGGACCTCACGGACAGAGGCACTGCAGTGGCATCAGCTGATGCCCTGAGAGATCTTTCCCCGTGCGGACGTGGATGTACAATTGATTATTAAGATAAATGCCCGAATAAAGACTGATAAACAGCTACTATTTCTTAATTTAAACCATGTCTGTCGACGTCTGTTCATTCCGTATTGGTCTCTTACGTACTGCTGAACATAAAAGAGGGGGGGTTAAGTTTGCAAACTTATTATGAGTGCAAGCTGACGGTCGCTGCATAAATCTCAGCCCAAGTTCTGTAGACATTATTAAACATGCCACATCGGCATCTCACATGAGAACTTGGTTCGGTGTAATTTGATGCCAAGGTTGACTTCACGTACGTGTAAGGATTTGAAGAAATTGAATTGTAGATGATTTATGGATTTTATTACTTGAACTTTTCTGAGATGATTGAATTCACGGAATTTTAATTTCATTTTCTTTACATGTTTTTGAAGTTGTGTATCAAGAGTTTTTGATACGAAAACATCAATTATAAACTTTTTCCGAGTACCTACGTTAATTTCAGTAAAACCAAGAAACAAAGAATGTGACTTAAATTTCGGAAGCACAACAATCACAGAGAAATCCCTTTTGTTTACTATATATCTGTCAGGGAAACAAAGTTTTCTTGCAACCAAACATTTCTTCTTTTGTGTCCACACAGCCACAAACGCCTTAAACATCGTAATTAATCTCCGCGCCATGCAGGCAGAACGGCTTTACATAACTAGCTTCGCAGAAACTTCTTTTCGTCCCCGACAAGTCATCCCTCGCACTAATTGGCGCGCAAACAAGGGCGAGTTCCAAAGCTAAATTGCGCATCTCTGTGTTCGCCTCCTCTCCAGATACGAACTCGCGTCCGAGAGGCCGGCGACGACGGCTCAGACGCGCACCTCCTCGTAACGGGCTCGAGCTCACTCGACCGTAGCCGACGGCAGTTACGATAGAGATCTTGTAAAATTTGCTCGCTTCGCCCGGCGTAAATCTTGGGAGTACTTTGTATGGAGAGATGGCGCGGGGATATTCTATTACCCTGTCACTGAATAAAAGCGCACGCTCTGTCTCAATGAAATATGCACGCTCTGTGGGTAGGGACGCGCCTGGACGGGCGCGTTCGCAAAGTGTTGAGACTGAAATTGCGCGCCACCCGAGGAGGAGGTCGTCGCGAATGACAGCGCGTTCGACGCTCCGGAGCCTGTAATCCGTCCATTCATGCGAGCTCACGTCGGAGCTGGTCTCTGGGTAGGCGTCCGGCGACGTGAGCGCGAATAACTATTTTTTCTGAGGTATGCGTTACTCACCGCCATGGTGGAAGGTGACAAAATAATGTAAAATTTCGTGTTTTTTTTGTGCCGTTGATAACGAAGAATAAAGAAGTGATTCTTGGCTCTCCTGAGAAATTTTACAATGATGAATGATGAATTTGGCATAGTGGCATTACCGTTGCCCAACATGCGGTTGTTTGCTATAATTTATTCTCTACGCTTGTGCAGGTATCAGTAAAATATGTATTAGTTTATTTTAATTACATTATTAAAATAAAGACACTTTTCGGAAAAAATGCGTTTTGATCATTAAATTATTAATTTGAATTCAATTGCAATGAAATAGTTCTTTTTAATTCACAAAATAGATATTTTAAATATATGAAAACATGAGTAAACACCTAATAAAATATAAGCACACTATAAACTAAAAATATGTTTGCGCCAATTATGATTCAATTAATTATATGATTATATTAATGTATATCCAAGTAATCAATTCTGATTATATTAGTGTATATTTATTATAATTAATATCGCGCGATCGTGCGGCATCGTCGAGCAACGACGGAAGATGCAATATTAAGGCGGCTCCACATATTCAGCATTCGCCGAGCAGCGAGCTCCTGCTCACCGAATACCGGGCAGGTGATGTGTTCTGCGAATGTTCGCTCACTCTGATGTGTCCTAAAGGCCGACTCGCGGTGGGTAGGGCAAATACCGAATAATCAGTGCTCGGCGAATCGCAAGCAACCCGACAATACTTCTCGGGATTCGGCGAGCGGTTGCTTTAGTTTCGCCGAATGCCGCGTAAGTAGAGCCGCCTTAACATTGCATCTTATCTTCAGAGAGTGCGGGTGCCGCAAGCGCCCGTTTATAAAGTCTACTTCAGTGGTGGGTGATTAGCCAGAGGAACCACCCACTCGCCGAACTCGTGTCGCTACGATTAATGTTCTAGTTGTCGCTAGTTGATGTTCTTTCAACTTGGAATTACCCAAACTACCTTGGACGCGCTGGGATTGAACTTGCTTACTTGAGTGTATTCGTCTGTGTTCGCCCTCATGTGAATTCGGTCAAACACGGATATCTCTTCCCTTACGGACCGGTCTTTACTTAAGGCCAATATACACACTAGTGTTTTTTTGCCATTTCTCGTACAATTTCTGAATAGGAACTTCAAGAGTCCAAACCAGAAGAATAAAACTCAAAATTCGCTTTTACGATGTCTGTACGTTTTCTGTACGAAACGCAACAAGGCGCGTTAAACGAGTCTGACGGGAAACAACTTAATTGCGCCGTTCGAGTGCTTTCAGTGGTGGTATTTCTGTGCGTGCGTTGTAGCTGGGTGATATTTATTAAGCATTAATTAAGCATGAGGAGCATAAAGAAGAAAAATTGGAAGGCGGGGGTGGGGAAAGAGGAGTTTATCACAATTCAGCAGTCACATCACACCAATTCACTCAGTCACTTGTCACCCCTAACCACAAATCAAAATGCCCTTTTACCGTCAGATGGGGTAAACAAATGGGTTAGTGAACGTTTCTGCCACTAGAGGCGCTTAAGTCAAACTGTAAGCTTTCTGCATGAAAAATTACAAACATGCTCAAACGTTTTCAATCACAAATAGTGCAAATTGGACTGCACATTTTCTGTACGTCCGATCTGCACTAAAACTGACCCGTGTGTATCGGCCTTCACAAATCAACTTCGAACCCCTTCGCCTCAAGCGCCTACAACGGCACGTGCTACCGCTGCCCAGCGCATCGCAGGGTCTGTGCGCCGATGCAAATGAGACCCAGTCGCACGGGGGGCCGCCCGCTCAACACGCTCGTTTTTCGTGGAGGCGTCCGCGATGGAACAATAGCAGGCGCTCGGCGGCCGGCCGGCCGGCGCTGAGCGCGAGGCGCGGGCAGGTGCCGCGGCCGCGGCCGGACCGTCCGCGTGGCTCCGGACAAAGGGCTGCGACTGCTGCAGTGGCCAGTGACAGGCTGACGGCAAAACGACCCGCACGACAGCCACGACCCGCCACCGCCACGGCCGTGCCGCTGCCGCCGCCCGCAAAAACTGGCTTCGGGCCCCCGCGACTCCGCCGTCGGCGAAGGCTGCGGCCACCGGCGGCGGCGGTGGGGCAAACGGCATGGCGGTGGCAGAGGCGGTGGTGATGGGGCCAGAGGCGAAGGTGGAGGGCGATGGCAGGGGTGGAAGGTTACGACGGTAGCGCGATTGATGTGGAGGGAGGGTAAACTGTGTTCGCGGTGTACGCGGTATAGACAACATAGAAGTGATGGTGATAAAAGAAATGCCGGAGACAGAATTGGCAACGGGAGCGGGCGAGGAGGCGGAGCCGGTAATGGTAATGGAGATGTTTGTAGCAGTGGAAGAGGTGGAGGTGACAGATAGAAGTGAGGGCGGTGGATATGGTGAGTTTAATAGCAGTGGTGGGGTCTGTGATGACGCGGAGTGTGGATGAAGGCGTTGCTGGTTATGGAGGGAGTAGTATCAATGATAAAGATGATAGTGGTGCAAAGGGAAGGGAAGGCTGCGATATCAATGACGATGTTAGTGGGGGGTATGGATGAAGGGAGGTGATGGTGAAGTGAAGTCGTAATAGTAGGCAAATGCGTTTAGCGCGTTGTTAGCAGTAGCGGTGGCGATGACATCGGTGGTTGAAATGTCAGTGCCACTGACGGATAACTTGCTGTCGACGACGTATCCTCTGCCACCGACTGCTGTGGCGCAGGAGGCTCGGGCGACGAGGCAGAGGATGTGGCGGTGGCGGCGTTAGTGGTCGCGAATGTGGCTGCAATCGCGACCGCGGTCACGGACCTCGCTCGGCGCGGATCTCGCCGCTCAGCTTCAGGACGGACGCGAAGGTACGAGCGCAGAGAGGAGAAAGATAACTTTCTGACGACCTCTGAACATTGATGCCTCGAAGATAACATTTGGAAATTAATTTAGAAATTCTAACTAACGAAGAGGTATGTCTTGTGTTCATTCAGAAACATGAATGTGCATTTGGATCGATGATATAATAGTCATTGATTAACTGTCAATAATTGACTGCCATTGACAGTCAATACTTGTCAATGTTTTAACGAGATTATAATGCTATTTAAACATGTCATGTGTATTACTGATGATTATTCCTGTCCCAGTTTTGTGAATGTTTATTGTTGCATAATATTGAACGAAAATGACACTTTAAATTCTTTACATTTAAAAGTTTAATTTTATCTCGTATTCCTCTTACATTCTGTATGTACCGAGAACGTTTTTATGATTTAATGATGAAAGCTGTGTTATCTGGAAGGATGTGATTAAGATTTTCTGGCGCATAACGCAACATGAATACCGGAATTGGTCATTGTAAAGTTTTCCATACCATACTCAACTGCCTCCGATATGTCATTCTCTATATCCAACTCATTATAGCAACTATAATATTGATTTCGGTAAGCATTGTTTTTCAATAAATCATGAGATGTAATTTTTACGAAATAATTATTTCACTTGACATAGAAAGTTGAGAAAATTTCATTATAACTTCATCAGAAGCGTAATAAAAATGACAATTAAAATTATATTCAAAAATTTATATCATAGTAAATATTTGTTGATAAAGATACGTGTTCGTTAAATGCATTTAACTTACAGACTGAGGTAACATTTTATGATTTATGATGTAAATGTCTCTAACACTTGTCTTTGATGAAAGTGACAGGTGTCAAATATTTCACACACATGATATAGGACATAAATACTTCGTATATACGATGTAGTAATTAAATCATTCTAAAACTCGTTCACCACTAGCAACGACAAGAAACCAGGACCTTCCTTCGTCGCTGACAAGGTGCCAAGAGGATGGATTTCTGTTTATATCGGTTTAGGACATAAACACACGTCATCCACTAATGAGATCAGTTTTTGGAAGAGGTTCTAAAAAAGAGTAAACAAAAACCAAACAAGAACAAAAAAGAAGCAAACCGGCGAGCAGGAAGACAAATAGAAAACCAAGAATTGCATGTATCGGTTGTAGGAGTATTTAATATTGGAAAGTATATTTTACTGTGATTGAATGTTATTTGCTAGTATTCAAGTACTATTACGTTTTGTTGTTTGTTTGGTTGTTTGTGTGCTGGCGAGCGAAATGTTTTAGTATTTACTCGCAGCGCGCATGAGTCGCCAAACATCCTCTTCCTTGTTAGTATACGCGAGCGTGATGAAAAAAAGCGGGGCCTCGCCGCAGGAGCCAGACGAGCGAGACAGGGCGAGTTCACTTCGTATCGTCTTAATTGCGCGCCCGCGTCAGCTGAGTCAGCGCGATAGCCATCGCTGCCGGCCGGCTTCTGGACCCGGGGCCTCTTCGGCGACCGGTGGCGGTGGCAGTGGCGGGAGGTGGAGGCGGAGATGGAGGTGGAGGGCGGAGTTGGGAGGCGGAAAGTTGGAGTGGAGATAGAGACGGAGGTGGAAGTGGAGAAAGAGGCGAAAGGTGGAGGCGGAGGCGGAGGCGGTGGCGGAGGCCGGAGGCGGAGGCGAAGCGGAGGCGGAGGCTTAGGCAGAGGCGGAGGCGGAGGCAGAGGGCGGAGGTGGAGACATAGGCGGAGACGGAGGTGGATATGGAGATAGAGGCGATGGCGAAGATGATGGATGAGCTTTGGCGGTGGCAGAGGCCGTGGAGGTGGAGTGGCAGATGTGGCAGTGGCAGAGGTTGTGGCGGCAGTAACAACAGTTGGGACAATGACGGCGGCGGTTGGTGTGACGACACTGGTAGCAGTGGCAATGGTAAAGGGAACTGCGGGGATTCTGTTGGTTGCGAAGGATGTGAGCGGGAATAGGGGCTGTAACGGTGAGAGCTGTGTTGGTGAAGGAACAATGGTGATGATAGCTGAGTCGGTGGGGGCGTTGACGGTGGTTGGGGGTAGGACTGAGGCTGTTTGGGGTGATGTTCATGGGAGCAGTGTAATGGGATCAGCGTTGGAGGCATCAGCGAAGGCCGTCGGGATGGGGACTGATGACTATGGCAGGGAGAAGAATGGTGGTGGCAGTGGAGAGTATTTTAGAAGTGTCATTGGGGGCGGCGGTGACTGTGATGACTGGTGGGCGAAAGGGGCCGGTGATGCAGTGTCGCGAGCGCGAGCGGCAGGAGAGATGGAGCCTTCGCGAGCCACTCCGACGGACTTGACCTGCAGGCCGACTTTCGCTCCTCCACTTGCGTTGCCCGTCTGGGAACCAGACGTAACCAGAGTGAGGTTGCTGTAAAAATTGGTACATCCTCAGAAGTGCATATTCTTAAAGAAGTGCATATTTCTACCTATTTAAAATTGCTGTTAAAAAACTGAATGAGGTAAGCGTCCTGCAAATTGAAAACTGTAATTAAGAATTGATAGTAGTATCATTCATTCTATGAATAAGTGTAAAATTCGAAAAATGACTTTTGAAATTCAGCATGTCTTTCTCCAAAATATTCTATAATGCGACCTTTTAGCAATAGAAATCAGTACGTTTTATGTAGTATCTTCATCACTTCAACACCCAAACATACAAAATACCCAAAACATGATTCTCCAGTTCACCACTTTTGAATTAAAGAATATATTTTTGAGATATTTTGAACGATAGTTATCAGTGTTGGGCGTTTTCATTCACATTTGTTCTTGTGAATTTCATAACGTCGTTCAAATTGTTTGTATTTCTCGACGAAGTAGAGAAACGCGACCAGTAAAACGAGCAAATGGTCGAATAAAAGTGTCCTAGTAGCCTGTCGTGAGGTTATTATCGTTTTTATGTTGTTCAAGTCAATTTGAATGAAGAAGAGTAGTAATTTTTAAAAGCACATTTTCTTTATTTTTAAAATATTCGAGATATTTAGTGTTTTAAAGTATACCTAATAAACAAACTTGCTGCTCACTTCATTCCAATAAAAAGGAAGTAGGGATTAAGAAACACGGCTTGTTAAAGCAAGGTGCTAAGAGACAAGAAAAACCATCTAACCGCCTGCTCCCACTTAGCAGCTTTACAACTCTGTTTCGAGTGACAGTGATGCCCCACATCAGATTCCGACGCAACGCGGCGCGGCGCGGCGCGGCTCCTAGAAACCTGCCCAGTCGTTCCGGGCGAGGCCGCCGTGCGGTGGAGGGCCATTCCGCTATCCCGCAACGCAATCCGCCGGCGGCCACCGCGGCGGTGACCCAGCCGGCGTCCACAAGGAGTCTTTTACTGGGTCGCGGAGGGCCCCCCGGAGGAGAGCCGGGCTGCGGCGCCGGCGGAGGCGGGGTCGAGGGCGGCGGGGGCAGCAGCGGAGGCAAGGATGGAGACGAGGGCAGAGGCGAGGAAGTGGAAGGGGTGTGGGAGGTGGTGGTGAAAAAGAAGGCGACGGCGAAGATGCGAAGTGAAGTCGGAGTGAGACGGAGTGAGTGGACAGGGATGATAACGGTGATGGTGACGGCGTCCAGGGAAGTGGAGGCGGGGACAGCGGATGAAGCGATGTTGATAGAGGAAAAGACGATGTTAATGGATGGGAAGGGGATGGAGGTGGAAGTAAAGACTCACCCGGCAGGGGCGGAGGTATAGGTAAGGCAGGGCTGAGAGCGGCGAGGGCGAAAGCGGCGCCCTAAGAGGCAAGGATGACGAAGGCACAGGCGACATCAGTTAAAGGGTGGATATGGACCTGCAGGGCAAGCGAAGGCGGAAGCGTGCCAAGGGACGTTTGTGGAGCAGGTAGGGGCTTTTTCCATCTTTAGGTGGGACGGGAACGGGCGTGCTGGCGGCATCAGCGGAGGCAGGGACGGAGGTGGCGCTGGAAGGGGCGACGAACGTGGAAGCGAAGGCAAAGAACGCGGAGGGGGCGGTGGGGATGGTGACGGTGACGGCGGCTGCGACCGTCGACGCGTGTCGGCTACATCTGCAGGCCCCGCCGCGCCGCCTTTGTCCCGGAGCGAAGTTTGGATAGCGGGCGCAGCCTCTCCACTGTTTCTGCTCGGCCGACCGGCGCTTACCTCCCCCCAACTGCGCCCCTCAAAGGCGCCGCCAACGACTTCACCTCCGCCTCTGTCCTCACCTCGTCGCCACTGCATCCGTCACGTCGTAAACTCCCCTCCTTTGAATTTTCTTCCTACTGTTTGTCTTCCTCTTCCTCCTCGCATTTCCTTTCCCTTATACCCTTTCTTCTTTTCACCTTTTTCTTCTCAGTTGTAACTGTATGCTGTGATATGACACTTTTCGAACCATTGCCGCCGTTACTGTCACTATTTCCATCTTTACATCCATCGTATAGACTTTTTTCCATCTTGTACTGGTGTCACGCCCTTTTCTCTTTGCCTTCTTCTCTATTCTCTATCTCCTCCTGCTTCAATGTCACAGTTGTGCCAGAGGCTATTTTAGCCGTTGTGACCATCTACGCCCCCACCACCATCGTCCACCGAAACTACCACCATCTTCGTCTTCAACTCCACCGAGGTACGTTTGCTCTTACAGTCACAATTGCTTCTTTCTCCTGAGCCTCGATTCCGTTTTTGTCTTCTCTTTCGCTATCATCCCGTCACACTTGTGTTTATCATCAGGTTCTGTTCAATTTTTCTGCAACATGTACATTAGTTTTTGTTTTTTTACCTCTTGCATCCTCCTTATTACTGTCAATTTATCATACTCGTAAGAAATATAATCCTCCGTCGTACCCTTCATCCGAGCTCCCCGTCTCCTGCCATCTGAATGTCTTCCACCTTGGTCGCTTCTCCCCGCAAGCTCTCGAGGGCTAATGATGTCCGCGCCACCTCCGGTTCGACGGCATCCGTTCGGTTCCTACCTGGCCAGTCCCGCTTTTTTTTTCGCGAAACAAGGTACTTTTTCTTCACGCTTCACCGCAGGAGATTTCGGCAATCGCGTCTTCGCATAATTTCTAGGTCTCGACAGCTAGTGGTCGCGCTCCTACAGCAGCTTAGAAGTTGCCGAGAAGAAATGAATTGTTTTTTATTTTGTATCCAAGTTGTATTTTGCGGAGTATCTTCGAATCACTAATACACTTTGAGTAAGAAATATCACTTCATGTGGACTTGACTAGTAGTCCTGATATTACTGTGCAAGAATAAACCAAATACAATGATTTTTTCTATCTTTATTTTGTCCTTGGAAGCAATAACTGACTACATGTTGGTTGAAAAGATATAGAAGAAAAAATAGAAAGATATGAATGTTCAGTGCAATGCGCTCACACTTCATGTTCTTGAAATATACGAACGCTTTTAGCTGAAACATGAGTACTTTACAGTTATTTCATTCTTTGCAGAGTAATTTACTACCTTTAGGAATGTGGATGTGCATCAGCAACCGACAAGGTCCGTGAGGTGCAAATGCGTGTGAAATCACAGTGACAGTTGCGTCCGCCTTATTTGGTCGGACGAAAATGGTTATAAGCGTACGCACTTCAGTTTATTGCTTTCCAGTCTAACCTTTTTGTCATAAAATAGGTGAATTATTGTGAAAGGTTGATGCGAAGAAGCTCAGAGGAAGGGTAGTACCTTGCCTCTTTAAAAACTTTAAATTGTCTGATTGAATATGACAAACCATTTTCGAAAAGGATGAGTGATGGTCAATCAAATGAACTCACTCTCAAACATGATATAGGGCGTGATAATTCATATATTTTTCGTCTCTATTGAATGAGGCTCCTTATGTTTTGAGTGTTAGCATCGAGAAGTTGCCAACGAACTGAAGTAAAAGTAAAGAAGTTCTCTTAATTTTTTTAGCATAATTTTCCTGATTGTAGAAAGAATTTATAGCTGTCAGTAGTTAGGCATTATTTTTATGTTAGAAGTCGCTTTAAAGGAATTTCAGTGTCAACACAAAATGATATAAATACGTGCCAAGGAAAATTCAATTGAAAATATTTCTTCATTTCATACTAGTATTATTCTTACTAAAAGTGAGTAGTACATTATTTCTTTCTTCTTAGGTATAAACAAATTGTATTGTTTTCAGTTACAATGAATTAAGCATAAATAAGGAGGAGAACCGTGGGGGGAATAAAGTTTTACCGGGCTTTTCTAGGTAAAAACTCACCCTTCGAAAAGCAGATAGGAGAATTAGCTGCTGGAATCCTTCGTGCTTTAGAAATGGTTCTGAAATGTCTTCATTATAAGTATCGGAGTCTCGTAGTTGTTTTGATAACATTGTGTATGAGTAGCTTTTATAACCTTTTGCTATCAATTTGCTGATATTTAATATCCATTTCGTTTCGTTGTTATCTATGTTTCTACAAGTGACGACGTTATTTCATCTGTCTGGCAATCGCAGTCCAACAAAGTGTACATTGAAAGAAGCCACACTTTCATTGACTAACAATTGACTAAAATAACTTTGTGGAGAGTCATCCAAAAAGAAAAAGACAGAGAGAGAGAGAGACAGACAGACAGACATAGATAGAGGGAAAAATAAAGAAAAAAGGAAAATGTGTGTGAATCCATTCCTGGTACCGTGTTTTAAGAGACGATATCTTGCTTGTTAGTCAGGAAGATAGCCGGTATTTCGATTAGTTTATATCGTCCTTTATCTATCAATAATTCTACATCTGAACAGACATCCGTATCTGTAATGCAAAATTACAGAAATATCCATTTAGTTGCGTTGCATTCACTTTTTCAACACACAGCGTCAATCAATCATATTTTGTGTCGTCCGGCAATCCAGCAAAATGTATGCTGAGAAAAGCAAAGTTTGTATTAACTGTCAAAGGAAAACCGCTTTAGATGAAATAAAACAGCTTTAAAGAAAGCGAGAGAGAGAGAGAATTTGTGTGTATCATGGTAGCCTCCTCCAAGATGACGAGCTCTCGCTTGTTAGTCAGCGCCGCCACTGTAGCGACGTCGGCGGCCCTCGCCCGCGGCGCGCCGCGCCACCGCCGCGAGGGCCCTCCGCGGAACGGGATGCTTGCTCAGCTCTTCTCCGCACTCGGCGCGATTATCTTCTGCGCTGACGCTTCCCTCTGATCCAAACATCCGGGACACAGATCCTGCTGCACATCTACTTTCGTAGGCCCGCGCCCGAGGTCTTTGCAGGTGCATGGCATGATTCGGTCCTTAGTCATTGGCGGATTTCCTTTCCCGGCGACTGTGAATGCCGTGCCATTGTCTCATCACCACACGAGGGGAGCCTGGAACTAATAGGTTGCCGTATACGGTGGTCTGTTACTGCGGCGGACTCTCGCATAGGAACGTGCTACGGCCGCGACGTACGGAAACACGTGCGTTCGCATTGTGTTTCCTTGGAGAGTCTTGTTATCTCGCATGTCGCCGTCAGACAACACGCTGAGATAATGTCGCTCTGAAAAAATGTAGCTTTCAACGCGTTAGTCGAAACCGTTCTGCCGATTAAACGCTGGATGAAACCGGACTTCATATCTTACGGAGAGTCGAGAGCGTGTTTCTCTTCCGTTTCCCACGCTTCGAATTGGGGAGGGGAAATACACCAAGCCTCTTAAGGGACGCGTATTTCTTTATCGAATATCTCATCTCGTCCAATATTCCTCTCCTCTCCGTCCCCCCGCTCCCGAGATGCCGACTCGTACGTTTTGCACCTCACTTTGAAAAACTCGCACTTCCACGACAAATGTGTGGGAAAACCGCGAAGCAGCTCAGCTCGTTCGACTCATTGCATTCAGGGACGCCTCATCATTAGGCATTTTACGCGGTGTAAAAGGCCCGCAAATTGCAAAGACCGGGCGGGGCGGGGCGAGGGACGCGAGCGCAGCCAAGCGTCGGATGGGCGTTTTCTCGCATTTGCTCCGCCCCTCCAGGCGAGCCCATTGGGCGGGCTTATCTCGCCCGCGGCCGTGTCGCGTTCCCCATTGAGCCCGCCGGCGCCGTGGGACGCGCGGTGAAAAGGGCCTTGTGAACGCGCGGCCCCGCGCAGCCGCAATCACGCGCGCCCTCACAGGCCGACGCGGCTTTATCTCGCGGCCAGCTGCGCGGCGCGCGCGGGCAGATAGCATCGCCCCGGCGCCGCCCGCCCCGCAGCCGCCCTACCTCCCACGCGCGCCGTCTCCATGGGCTCGCTTCCCGCCCTCCTGGCTCCCGCCCCGCCGCATCTCTACCAAGCTTCAGGTCTGGCCTTTCCCTGGTAGGATGCACGCCGCCTGCTGCGTCATACGTTTCTACCAGTTCCTCTGTATCTATTCATTCCCTTCTGTTATTCTCTCTTCCTTCTTCGCTCTCTCTCTCTCCTTCTTCTTCTTCTTCTTCTTCTTCTTCTCCTTCTTCCCTCCCGCTGGGGCGATGTGGGAGAACTCTGGAAGAGAAATACTCACTAATGCGACATATAGATGCCTCCTTTCAGGCTCCGGATCTTCCCTTTCAGTGGGAGAGGAACACCGCCATCTCCACACATGAAAGCATTCACTGCACTAACGGGACTAATGACACAGCATTTGACGTGCCCAGAAATATCAATAAATAAATCGTTATTTCTTCTTTCTTTAAATTATTTCTCTTTCTTCTCCCTTTTCCCAACATGACTGCCTCCCCCTTACTCCCGTCACAGCTTGCATCCTCAGTCGGGACGCTCTCTATGATTCTAGGTTGGAGCCCGCTTGATGACTGCCTTTCAGCTCGCCTTTCTGCTATCCTACAGCACTCACTCGTACAAGTTCTTATTCCTTCCATCTACTACATTACGTCGCGTATGTACGCTGCGTGCCTGCATCATTCGTTTGCGTCAGCCTGTTTCGCGTCATTTCGTCCTCTATTTTTCTTTCTCTCTACCACCTTTCCTCCCTCACATTTATTCTCTCCTTTCTTTCCTTTCCCTCTTTCTATTCTTTCTTCCTTCATTTTGAACTCAATTTCTCCATGTCTTCTTCCCATTCCCATCTGATCCCTCCTTGATCTTTCACCACCTCCTATCACGCTGCGCATTATCATTCGCCCTATTTCTTATTTATTTAATAAATAGGCCTTTTAACGGCTAAGGTTATTGAGATCCATGCGTGCTTATCAAATGAGAAGTCGATATTGATAATGATAATTAGATATTATAGAAATGATGAAATAAGTGGCCGGAGAAACCGGACAATCCCAAGAAACTTTTCTGAGAAATTGCTCTGTCAAATACTTCACTACAACACACCTTGTCAACACCACAAAAACACTATTACATCTCTGCAACACCACATGGATTGGCCAGTGATCGAACACGAATTATACTCGTTGGTATTAATTAACAAAACTCGTTGGTTGATTTAGAGAATACGCTCTCTGATTCATCATTCCACGAAAAATAGCAAGGGAAGGCAAATGCGTTAGGCATTACACCATGAGCCCCTTTTCTTTCTACTTCTGTCTCCTGTCTCCTGCCTCCCTGTTCTTCCAACTTCTCCTTTCCTCCCTCTCCCTTTCTTTCCAACTTTTCTTTGCTGGACTAGAGGCGTTGTAGAATCAAAGAATGACTTAAAATGTATGTTCTGATTAAGCCTGAACTTCCATCATCAATTATTTCTATAAACTAGTACAACCATGTGCCAAAAGTAACGGTGAATATTTGCTAAAGAACATTACATTACATTACTGCACTACATTACCATGTTTATTTAGAGACCAGTTGGGACCGTAGAGATTATAATAGTAATATTATTCATAATAATATTTTATTGCGCAAATAATAATACACATCAACAAGATGTTATCCCAGCAGGGGCACTCCCTCTGTGGAGTAAATATACGCAGGGGAAATGCGCATGCGGACGTGTAGGTCAGCGACGAATCTCATGTTCCATCAGAAGATGGATGCCATAACTTCCTGGATATAACATGCACACACAAAGGTCCTCTGACCAAGACCACTCACCCTGAAACACTCTCTTAATCAATCTCTGTATACTTACCCAGAACGACACCGATAAAATATATTTAAATGCTTGAATGTCTCAAAACCAAATAATTATTTCCACAATATCTCGGTAATCGTTATCTGTTTCGTTCTCACTGACGTACAACTCATTTGTGAAATTGTTTGATATATTCAAATACAATGCTTAATTAGCATAATAAATAAAAAATTGTATTGTGAGAGCTCAAACTGTAGTACATCAACGTAGAATCTATTTAAATAACAATTACTAAAATGTCAATTATTAATTAACAAAAGCCGTTGGTTGATTTAGAGAATACGCTCTCTGATTCATCATTCCACATAGCTCTGGTTACCTCACTTCACTTCATTAAAAACATTAGTACTGTGTCATAACTCTACCCTCCAACATTAAAATATTCCTGCCACATCCAGACCGTTAATCCTGTTAGTTCTCTTGTGCTTAACAAGGGTCAAATGAAATGTGTATGCATAATACATGCACTGAATTGAAATACGATCATAATACATGACGACAGATGTAAAGCAAATAAAAACAGAGAGTATTTCTAAATAATGAAGTTGTTTGAGAAATTGAAAGTAAAGAAGATATTTTATTGTTATTTTCTTCGTATTACGGTGCACATTAAATGATATACACATCCACTGAAATGTATGCACTATAAGAATATCAGTTATTAAACAAATGTAATGGTGAATTATCAAACAATTGTTTTTCTTATCAGCTAATCATTTCTACTTTAATGAACTATTTGTTCGGAATTTGGTAAAATTAATCCCTAAATGTAGGTGGAAAGTTCAATGATATTCTTAACTTATTCAATACTATTCCTTCTAAGAAGACATTGCCTTGAATGGCGTCATTAGTTGCTCTAATCCTTCATATGTTTAAACTATCTTCAGCGTGTAGAGGGCGCTTAATCTTTGTCGCACTCTTTAAATGTATGTTCGTGCATTGTGTTTAAATGAAGGCGAATATTACAGTCGTTAGAATAGATTGCTTGAAGGCGTATGATCTCTTGATGGTGACATATACGTGTCAATTTTTCGTTCGTTCTGTGAATCATGAGACAACAAACATGAAAATTTAACTAAGTTTATTTTTGATTGTATTCATTCATTTCTCTGATGCAGAAGGCCATGGCGAACCACATCTGGTATTAATTTAGGAACACCTCAGCAAAGGAAACAGGAAAACTAAACTGAGATGCAAATCTACCATAAAACAAAAATATGTCATTCCCCCACAACTTATTTTCGTTATTTATTTATTTATTTATTTATTTATTTATTTATTTATTTATTTATTTAAAGTTCAATTAAACATAAAATACTGCAGAGACTGCGAAATGTATTTCCAGTTTTTAACTCTACCATGATTCATTTTTAAAGTTTTATTTTCTATGTAGATTTTATACAATTTTATCGACAGAGACCATGCACGAATAAAGTGTTCCTTTGTTTCACGTTGTATTATAATACCTAAATATTAAATTTTTAAATTGATATAATTTATTTCAACTTTAATTGCGTTCTCATTTAGATGGTTACAGGTAAAAGTCTTCTAAAAGAATCCCCCTACATAAAACAAATATACACTTGCATGTACATACATTACTTGCCCAAAACAGTAACAATTACTTATCATCGTCTGGGAGATTCTTCAAGTGTGCCGAGGGCCTACTGCATTCTGAGCACAGGGAGTATTACCAATAAAGATTTCAAAGGAGACGGAGCATGGAGATAATGAACATCTCCTCACAAATACAATATTTCTTTGTAATTTTACTCAACTTGTAAGAAATATTTACCATATATATATATATGTGTGTGTGTGGTGTTGTGTGTGTGTGTGTGTATTATGTTATGTATGTAGATGGTATATATAAAGCAGTATTTCCGATATGAGTATGCTCTCCCTTTTTGTTTTAGGATACAATTTTTGTTTAATATTATTGACTTAAACTTATTTAAAAAATATTCTACAAAGATTTTTTCATATAAAATCCAGTATTCCCCATTATGCATTATTTTTTTGATTTCAAAACTTACAATAAATAAATATTACTTTAAAACTATTTCGTTGAAAGGAAATTGCCCTCCCCCAGAAATACTTCCTGAGCCGCCCCTGCGCGTCTTCCCAGGCGCTCTGCGCGCAAAGGCGCTGAGCCTCCGGGGCCGCGGCGCGACGCGCGCGATAAACGCGGGCCGTAAGTGAAGCAAATCGTGCGCAGCGCGGCGGCCGGCGGCGGAAGCAAGAAGGCGAAGCCAGTGGTCGGTTAATTGCAAGCTCCGGGTAATGCGAGCAATCCCGCCGCTAGTACGTCTTCTTGTGCGCGACGACAGCTGACCGAACGCCCGCGCCACCCTCCCGCCTCCGCCCCGCCCCACCCCCCACCACGCCACTCCGCGCCGCGCCGCGCCCCACGAATTGATATTCTGAAAAATGGCCGCGCAGGCTTCATTAGAAAACAATGATTTATAGGGGCCAGCCCCTCCGGTCCGTTCGCCAGGTTCAATATTGACCTTTGCGACTTTGCCCGGTGCGACGTGGGCGACGTCGCGGACGCCGCCGTCTCCACCAATGACGCTACTTCGCCGCCACCTCCGCCTATCGCTGCCACTGTTGCTACCACCGCCTCTTCCACAACCTTTGCCATCTCGACCATCGTTGTCGCCATCGCTGCTTCTACGACCGCCACCACCGTCATTTCCCCAACTTTCGCAGATTCTGTCTTTTTGCTCCGTTCCCGCTGACGCCACCACTACTATTCTCTACGCCACTTCCACCTCCTCCACGGCTGTCAGTGTTCCTCAATTACATTCTATGTCACTTGCCTCACTTCCGCATTCACCGCAGCGTCCGTCACCGCCTCTAACACCATCTGCATCACAACCACCGCCGTTGTCTCTACCTTCACCTCCACCACAGCCATCGTCATCGCCATCATCCCCACATCCACAATAGCCGTCGCTACCGACTCCATTACAACGACCGCCGTCGTCCCCTGGTGGGCAGAGGGCCGTGGGAGGCAGCCCGCTCTCCCCGCCCGCGCTCGCTTCCTCCTCCGCTCCCTATTTTATGCATTCCATTCGGTTTTATGTGCGCTTCGAGACATTGGCGCGCCCGGAGAGAGCCGGTAATCCCGCGGCCTGCGCGTCGCGACCCGGGCCGGACGCAGCGGCGACGGCGGCCCGCGCCGGTCACTGGGCCGCGTTCCGCCCGCGTCCGCGTATAATGCCACTTTATGAAGCACGTCCCGGAGCGGGGGCCCCGCGCGCCGCGTAAGTCAAACGCGTAAGGCAGCGCGGCTCACGAGGGGGAGGCAGCGTTTTATGCCGATCGTACCGCACGATCTTGGTTTACTATCGGCCGAGTCCATTGGGTTCCGGCCCCTCTCCGCGCGATGCTATCGCCGCGCGCCCGCCGCGCTCCGGTCTAACCTCTCGCCTTCCGCCGCCCCGGGCCCCTCGCCTACTTCTCTTACGTGCCCCGCCGCGTGTAACGTTACGGTTTCGTTAGTGCACACGACACTGATATACACGTGCCATTACCGGATCGACCATTAATGTTACTTCCATTTTTTACCGTCCATTCTCACAGTTCTTTTATATTCACTTCACGATGAGATTTATATCCTCCCCGTCGCTTCGGATCGCCGGCCGCCTTCGGTTATAGGTAATTGGGTACAACACTATCTAAAGAGCTGGGGCTTGGGAAACTTAACTATAACGTGGAGTATCTTCCTCTTAACTGCCAGGACTTTACTATAGCGTATGATTTATCGCTCTGCAGATTTTTTCCAACCTTGTTATAACGCAGCCTGAGTACTTGCATATTCATCGTCCCGTTGCTTACAAAAACTCAAGTGCGGTTAATTGCAGATTCTGGAAACCCAATACAGGGTTTTTCGTCAGGTTGGCGAGCGGGAAGAACGACTATTCAATCGACATTATTTTATTCCAAAAACTTCTTATTTATTTTACAAAGTATACAGCTTATATTTCACTGTTATTGATTACTGTTTCAATTCACTGTTTTGACGGTTATGATAGATAGATATATAAAGGAAATCGTGCATGGAGCGATACAGTTTTGAAGAAAAAGGATTTTAAAATAAAATTTAATTTCACTAATGCATGTTACATTGAACATTCATTAGTGAAATTAAATAGGGTGCATTAGCATACTATTATCAAATTCAATTTATTTTGCAAAACGCACTCCGAAAAAAGCATTTAGAAATTTAGGCATGTATGTTTATTCTACATTCGTAATTTGATTGCAAATGAATTAATACTTGTTCCCATAACTGATTGTAGGGAACATTTAAAAATCACATTCCAGCTATCTACTCGTTTATATGTTATAGTTCAAATACTCCGCTAATTAATTAGTGCAAACTTAAAACAACTTCAGCTTTAAGACTTCTCTTTTCACATTGAGAATGTATTTGTAATTGTATATATTATCATAACCAATAACATCACACGTTTTGCATATTGCGTAAGTAAATACGATTATTTTGTAACAAACTCTCAAAGTTTCATAATTTGTAAATCTAAATTTTATTTTATTTACTAAAATCGAACAGAATGATGTAGTGTAATTATTGTGAGATGATTCTGATAACAGGTATACTCTTAAAATAATTGCATTTATCCTTACAAATTTCAATAGCTATTATGTGGTTCATTACCTACCACTTGAGCCCACTATAAAAACCTTGAGAATTATAAAAGCAATAAAAGCTGTGTAAATGACTCATTCTTATCGCCACGGGCGCCATTATTTTTCCTGAGCGTAGATTTCCTCCTGTAATTGCACCGCAGCGTGTGCAGCTGCGAACAGATGGCCAGGGCGGGTCTCGAACCAGAGGCCGCCAGTCGGCTGACGCTCGCCGGCTCGACCGGAAACGAAGCAGCGCGGCGCCGGAAGCGGAAAGTGGGCCCGGAAGCCACCGCCAGTCAGAGAGCTGAACGGACGGACGGAGAGGAGCGTACGCAAACAAAGCGACGTCGATAAATAATTCCGCGGGGGATATAGATGTGTACTCGAGTCATTAGGGCCCGTGGCCGTTATGCAAATGAGCAAGGAGTCTCCTATAAATCTCGTCCAATGCAGCGTCGGCGGCCAAGAGGCCTACCTGTGACGAGATGGTAGCCAGGGATGCTACGATACGATATTTGGTATTGATATCAACTACAAAAACATTAACTCGGTTTTGTGGAAATTTGAGTATCTGTGCCGTTATATCTAATGTTTTGTTGCACAGTTTAAAATTTACTGATACGAGTGTGGTTATTGTAAGATAACGCTTTGAACACTAAATCCAATTCCTACACGTTTTAAATATTTATTATTTAATATTTTAAACGATAGTTTTCGACTTTAAGGGTAAAATGATTTTAAAGATGATTATATTTCAAAGTAGAATTGTGTTTTAAATTCTTATATAAACATCGCAATTAAGATATCAATATTCGGGACTTCAAACACAGCCTACCGTACAGAAATCGACAGTACCATCGATCTTCTACTCATGCAGAGTTGGACTTGATCATCGTTTTTGGGCAAGTGCGCATGCGTAGGTTGAGATAATTGTGGATTGCAGCACGCTCCTCTGTGCTTTTAGTCCATCTAAGTCTCGATTTGCCCATGCGTGGATACTCAAAAGTGATATAGAGTGGTCGATTGATCGATTATTTCTTGTTTATGGGCGCGTCAATTGCTGTGGTATTAGTCCCGTAAGTGTAGTGCGTGTTCTGTCACTGCAGGTGGTGTCGATCAATCCCAGCTGGATAGGGGAATCCGACGCCGTCCTACGATGCTTTCGCTAGCCTACGATGTTTTCGCTAGCTTGGTATCTCCCACCAACAGGGAACTGCCTCAGCAGAGACCAGCTCTAATCTCCCGACTGCGATATCGACATGTATTTTTATATGTGTATAAGTGTAAGTGGGTGAGAAACGTATAAGGAAGAGGGAGCGCGCGGTCCGTGGCCTGTTTGTTAAGTTACTGCTCCCGCTTTCGCCAGGTGTTGATCGGAGAACCGCCGGAAAAATATCATTCAGAACATCCAGCAGCCATCTCTAGATTTCTCCTACAGATAGCGGCTGAATTCGATCTAGGTAGAATCGAAAACCTTGCCACCATCGGGACTCAAACCCTAAGACACCTCAGTCAAAGGTACTACAGTGACATCCTTTGATGCCCTGATCCACCTCATCTGGCTGATAGTAGTCGAAACATTGATGTCGATTGCTGTACTCTATGCTTCACTGAAAGCAAGAAAATCGGTACTTTAAATATTGGAAGTGGAAGTGACGTGGTATCAATCCTCGTGTTAGCACCCGGGCCCTGAGCTGGCCAGCGGGACCAACGAGAGTTGCAGTGGCTGCAGGACACTCTTTCTTTTATGCGCCAGGAAGTCAGCACTTATCACTTCATAAGAAATTGGCGTTAGGCACGGGAGAAATGAGCGAGTAACAGGTTTACATCAAATACCAACAGGTTCATTCGCTCTCTGTGGAATGTTTCGGTTTTGCACTGTTTCTGTTCCCGCAATAGGCAGCCATTTCTCAGTCAGTACGGAACATTTCATCGTGTGCTCCTTTTTGGGCTTTTTTTTAGTTCTACAAATATTTTACAGGACAATAAAACTTCAATTTCATTTTTGTAAAGTTATACGTATTATTGTCCAGATTATTTCGCAGTCGATTTTAACCCATTAGCTCTAGTTAAAACCTACCAGAATTTACATCAAAATAAAGGATTGGTTAAACTGCATGACATCATTTCATTTGATTTCTCAATTGCTCTGTAAAATCAGCTCATAACTTAGAAAGACTGTTGCCCTGTCTTTGAAAATTTTGAAAATGGTTCTGCTGAGTATACAGCCCAATAAATTCTATCAGAATTCAATTAGCCACCCTACAACGGTCATGATATTACGAGCTAATTCAAGAGATGTGCATTAAATGGGCTCTATATATATATAATTCGTTACTCTTTTATATCTAATGCTTTTTTTAAATTCCCTATCTCAAAAAGAGAAATCTGAAATACTATCTCGAAAATATTCCTAAATTTTAGAGCCTTACTTCAGAACAATTGTTAGGTTGCATGGTACTAAATAAAAAATATTCTAGCCTTTATTTCATTCCACTGATTAGTTAAAAATTGATTTCCCAACTCATTGATTTCCGCTGTCAGCTAAAAATAAAACGTCTGGCTAATGTTCTAAATAAACAGAAATTATAAGTGCTCTTATAACACAGTAACATAATCACATTGTATTTAACTTACACCGTGCCGAACATATCACCGACGTAATTAGACTTCCTTGAAGGTGGCACGAGGAAAACTAACAGTGGCTGGGTCTCGTTACCTCTAACGTCGTTCAGAGATTCATTTTCGCCGGCGCCACGGAGCCTCCGCAGGCTCCGTGGTTTGTTGGGTCGTTCCGCGTCTGCCGCACCGCCCACACGCGCACACACACACACCTGCACCGAATCTCGGGCGCCGGCCGAGGAGCGTACTCCGTAGCAGGCCGCTTCCGCCGCCGCCGCCACCGAAGACAGCTTGTCAAGTTTTTGCATGAATATTCAACGCTGCCACCGCCGCCGTTGCCGTCGCTCGCCGCTGACGCGGTTGCTGCTGGAATTTATTCCCGCCATTACGCGTCAGCCCCGGCCCGCGCCTTCGCTCCGCCTCCGCCGTCGCGGCCGCCGCCGCCGCCGCCACCGCCGCCGCCCAATGAACAGCCACGCTAATCTCGGAGGCGTTCAGGATAACTCCGTAAAGAATTACTCGGAAAAATGCAGGTTTTTTTTATAAAACTTGGCACATTTTTTGCGTACAATTGGACCAACGTGCCCTACTAAAATTTTCGTTGCCCACTTGCACAAACCAATTAGAAGCGAAGAATTTTCCGGGTCAATATCACACTGGCTGGAAAAATTCTAATTTTTTGTACAAAACTTCCTTCCTTGCACATCTTTGATCCATCATTTGCCCATATTTGCCCAAATATTTTACATGGATGGAACATTTTTTATTTGCCACTCTAAAGAAATTAAAAGAGAGAACCTTTTCCACGCCAAAATTACACTGGTAAGAAACATTCGATATTTTTACAAAGCTTGGTATATCGTTTGTTCATCGTTGTCCCAGATTTACCCAACTAAAATTTTTGTTCGGCCACCCACACAAAATAAACTAGAAGCGAAAACTTTCCAAAGTCACAGTGGCTGGAAAAATATACGTATTTACACAAAACTTAGCACATTGTTTGGCCATCATGATACAGATTTGCCAAACCATAATTTGCACTTTCCCATCCACATGAAACAAGTTAGAGGCGAAAACCTTTTTTGTGACAAAATAACAGACAAATAATGGTCGTTTCTTTAATTTTAATTTTTTTAAATTATATTTCTTCTTGCTCGACATTTGTTCCTTTCAAGGGTGTTGATATAAGATTTCTATAACATTATATAATGAATCATTCTCACGACTATGTGTCAAGACACTTTAGGTGTATGTACGGCTATTATTTATTTGCGGTGCGCGTAGAGCAAGGTCTATTTAAAAGTTCTCACGCAAAATAACACTTCCCAATCAATAGACAGTGAAGGTAATAACCAGCGCTGAAAATGTTTTGTGTTGAACTGTTGATTTCTGGATGAATTAACGAATATTTTACATGTGCACATCTAGAGCCAAATTAAATGACACTAATTGCATTGTTTACGGTCTGCAATATTTTGACATGATTTTTGTTCTGTTGTAGTTCGATAACTTTTTTTAATGTGATGGTAAACGATACTATTGGTTGAGCAAACGATGTGCCAAGTTTTGATCAAAATATCTGAATTTTATAGAGTGCCGGGAATTTGTCTCGAAAAAACTTTTCGCTTCAATTTTTCTTGTGCTTGTGCACAAAACTGAAATATTGGTTGCACAAAACTGAGCACACTATGTGTTTTTTCGCCAAAGTACTTGAATATTTTCCAGCCAATAGCACGTAAGTGTACTAGATGCGTGCGTGGGCAACGGCGAAACGAGTTTGAGTCTCTGTTGTGCACGCACCGTTCGGGTAAAAGAATCGCAACATATCCAGCGCGTTCTCTCTCCCTGTGTTTTCATCCGAATACAGTGCAGCGCCAATCATTTTCTAAACAGAAACGAATACAACCATTCGAATAATTGGTGATTCCGGGCGCGTCAACTGCTAAGGGCATTAGTCCCGCAAGTGCAGTGTACGTTGTTCCTCGGGAGTTGGCGGTGTCCTTCCCCCGTTCGATAGTGAGATCCGGCGCCAACCTAACTGTCGGCAAGCGGGTCCCACCCCAGCTG
The DNA here is from genome assembly GCA_017312745.1 of Gryllus bimaculatus. NCBI lineage: Eukaryota > Metazoa > Arthropoda > Insecta > Orthoptera > Gryllidae > Gryllus > Gryllus bimaculatus. The sequence goes on from BOPP01000038.1 coordinate 5,514,007, forward strand.
GGGCAAGCTCTAAGCTCCGACGTGTTTTGTAGAGTAGTGCATTTAAGTGTGTGTGTAAGTAAGGGGTGAGGATAAAACAAGGAAGTGGAAGGAAAGATCGCGAGCGGTCTGTGGCCCGTTTGTTAGAAAGTTAAGTTAATGCTTTATTTTATGAGACGAACCTCGGGCCATTAGTCCCGCTCTTCCATCTGGCCACGTAAACTTCGCTAAGCTCTTCTCACCATCTAGCGGAGAAATAAGGTATCATTCGGGTTTTTAAGGTATGGATACGGGATTCGCCTGGTATTGATCGGAGAAACCACGAAGAACTACCGACCAGAGCAAGTGACCGCATTCTTCTCCAGATAGCGACTGAATTGGACTTAGCGAGTTCGAGTTAGATATTGTTTTCTTATTACGAGGTTCGAATTTGTAAATAACATTAACAGAAAAAATGTGGAAGGTAAATTTTTAGAACCTCGAAGACTCAGTATTGATAATTAGAATTCCTTAATCCGATAATCCGAGCGTAATACTATGATTGGAATTCGGAAAAAGCGAAAAATCGAATTTTGATCTTTGGAATTTCTTAATATTTTGAATTTTATTGCACTAGAATCTTTCGAATCTTAAGGAGGAGAAGATGGCATATAGGTAACGTATATTTTCGATCTTAGCAAAAGTAAGATTCCACCTTCGGCACGAAATCGAACGACATGTACTCTGGTTCCTCCGAATTGGAAGTTCTATCAGGGATATCTTCCGCCCCGGGTCAAGAAGATGCAGAGTGCATGTTTTGCAGTGTAAACTGTCCAGAGCACTATAGAAGAACTACGGATGATTTGGATGTGATTTTTGTCCCACTTGAATATATAGACTATGAGCAAAACACATAGGACAATTTCTTATGTATAAGATGTTAAATTACATTTTTGTAAAATTATACTAATCTCAATCTATTTGCAGTTATTTCATTTATTTTTACTCGTTTCTTAAAACATTTACGGAGGGGCTTACATTAGGAAACCTTTCTTAAAACTTCACAAAATGTAATGTTAAAGGAAAAAAAAATTCCATTCTTAAACTACATCGCTAATAATTTGAAGTAGAATATAACCTTTGTTGAAAACTAAGGAAGACACGCATATGTTTTGAATAAATTTTGCAGAAAATTGTATTTAAAGATTGAGAAACAAAATGGCGGCCCTGGTTTGGTTACTTTCCTCTGTTATTTGGTAACACGGGCCTTGTTGTGTGGAAATATTTGGGGAATCGATTTTTTACTGTTTTATTTTAGGGACAAGATATCGAGCTGTCACGGCTTTATTCATGAATTCGTGATTGTTTCTTAACAGATTCAAGATTTTTCCAAAGTTGTTCTCTGCAGGTCTCAGATCCATCGAGGTTTCATTTACTCATTAATCCTTTTAATCGACCGACATATCACTTTCCTCCGTTTACAATCAATAGTTTTCTCGAGCCTTGTTTTGTCATTTGTTATGTCGGTGTGTTCCACTTCCTGCCAGTCAATCAGCACAACATTCTGGTCCAACTCCTAACGTGTGAAATATTTGTATCGTTCTTAGTTTTGGGCTCATTGGCTTTTTATCTTTCCTTTGAAAACTGAATTTTACTTCAAACATATATTTGAGAATACTTTCAAAATTTTTATTAGGCATTTAATAAAATTATTTTGTAATAATTATTTTGTCACAATTTCATAGATTATTTCTTTCTCTACAAAGGCATTATCTTATCCTCTGGAAAAGCGAAAGTAAATAACATGGCTTTAACATTCAGAAGATCTTAAGTATTTCTACTTAACTTAACCGTGGGAAGTTTGATTTAGTCGTTTGTAAATATATTAAAAAATACGAGTGCAGAAACGTCCCTCTGTAATTTTAATGACTATAATTTCATATTGAAGGACATTTTTAAAAATCTGATTGTTCTTTAGAATAGATATCTTACAAAATCACAGAAACATCCTACAGTGTTGACTTTCATGTTAGTATTACAATACGAGAGTTCTCTAATGCAACAACTTTGCAGCGACATCAACATCTCATGCGGCGACTCTCCCGTACCGTTGCTAACAAAATACGTACGCGGTTATGGGTGTGTACGAATGGCCAAATGAACCCTACCACGGATGTTAATGGTGAGATAAACGCAAGTCGATTTTGTGGTGAAAATACTGTTGTTCTCTGTTCAGGCAGAACAAACTATTGGGATTTTTTCAACCCATTTCATGAACAATCTTCGTCAAGTATTCCAACTACTTTTGTTTCTCACATTGAAATGATCTCCCCTGTTCTGAAATATTCAAATATCACATAGTGTCAACATTATGGCGCTCTCTCCCTTGGTAAAACGACAATCCCGACCTCCCAATGGTGATGGGCTCAAACTTAGTAAAGCGAGATCCCCACCGAGACGTCAGAATCCTACTTGGTAAAGGGAAGATAGAGAGTCGAGAGTCGAACGAGAGAGTTGCTGGCGAAAGCAACAACTACTTAGCAGCATCACAGTCTCGTTTGTTAATACGCCAATCTCATAGCGACATCGTTGTCGCACTTGATAAAGCGGCAATCTCCCCGAGATCGGTTGTCACAACAACAATCTGCAAGTGGGAAGGGAATCTATTTTGTTACAGCGACAACCATCAAGTGGGCTGCCTCGTTTCAGCGATACACTGCTAGTAGAATGGGCGTCTGGCTTCTTGCGGTGATAACCTCCGAGGGGTAAGGGAATTTGCCTTGTTACAGTGACAGTCTCCAAGTGGCATGAAAGTCTGACTTTCTACAAAGAAAGTCTACAAGTGATACGAGGGTCTCACTAGTTACAGCGACAACCTCCAAGTGGAGTGGGATTCAGACCTGCTACGGTGACAACCTCTGAGAGGTTTGGGAGTCTGAATAGATTACAGCGAAAACCTCCAAACGGTATGGGAGTCTAAATTGTTCCAGCGATTCCTTCCATTGGCACGGGAGTCTGACTTGTTGCAGTGACAACCACTCCCCAGCGTCGAAGCCCTTGGCGGCGGCGGCGGCGGCTTCTGAGGCGACCGCGCCGCCGGCGAAATGGCGCTTTGTTTCTGCCGCGCGCGCCTCGCGCCTCGCGTCGCACGCGGAAGCCTTCGCGCGCGCGTCGTTACGTATTAAAATGGGGCCCAATCAGCGGCGATTAGCTGGCGGCGGCGGCCGGCCGTAATGGGAGCCCGCGTCGCTCGTTTTCACCTGCGCCCGCCCCGCGCGCCCTCTCATCGACGCGCAGCGCGCCCTCATTAAGAGTTTAACCAAATTACGGTAACCACGGGGCGGCGCGCCGCGTCGGGGCGCGACGCCGCAACCACGCCGCTGCTGTTGATTGCTGGGCGCCGCTGACCGGTGCGGTGGCGGAGCTTGCGGGCGCGGGTTGGTGTAGTGGCGGTGGAGAGGCGAATGGCGGAAGGAGGGAGTGGCAGAGGATGAGGACACGGTAGCAGAGGGTGGGCGTTGGGGGATTGCGGAGACAGGAAGCGAGGAAGGAGACGGTAGCAATGGCGGTGGGGGCGTGGAGTAGAGGCAGAGGCAGTGACGGGAGTCTGGTGCGAGGAGGTGGCGGAGGCGGTGGCGGTGGCGAAGCAGAGGCGAGGCGGAGGGCGAAGGCGGTGGCAGGAGGCGGTGAAAGGCGTTGCGCGTTGGAGGCAGATGGCGGAGGGCCAGCCGGTCGGATGAGGCGCTAACAGAGGCTGGAGGCGGTAGCAGAGTGGTGGAGAGGCGAAGCGCGGTGCGGGAGAGCGGTTGAAAGAGGCGGTGGTCGGTGTGGCGGAGGCAGAGCGGAGCCGAGGCGAGAGCGCGCTAACAGAAGCGGTGGAGGCGTAGCAGAGGTTGTGTGCTGAGGTCGGTGGCAGGCGTGGCGGAGGCGGAGGAGGCGGTGAAAGAGGCGGTGGCGGTGGCGGAGGCGGAGGCAAAAGCGGTGGCGGAGGATGAGGCGGAGGTGGTGGTATCGATATCGGTGGCGGTGGCTGTGACTGTCTGTGAAGGCGGCTGAACGAAGCCGGCGTCCGGTGCCTCTGAAGGATGTCTCTATCGTGGAAAGTGCGAAAAAAAAGGCTGCTGTACAGCGTAAATGGGCGAGGAATGCGAAACGGCGAGGAGAGGTCATCAAAGAACAGGCGGCGGTGGAATTTCAACAGGAGAAGTGTGAATAATGACAGAGTAACACGAGCGAAGGAGAGATTATGGGATAATGGCTAGCGCATACACATTCCATTGTTACGGCCCGGGTTCGAGACATGGCGGTGAAATTTATGTGAAAATATTGGTGGACAAAGATAGCTCTCCCCGTGTTATTTGGAGGTCATCAGACTCGGTTCACCCTACTCGCGTTACACAATTTCTTTTTTAACATTCAGTTCCTAATCATCATCCTTTTCATATTCGCAGTAGCTCATCACACATTGGCCTGAATGATCTTAGTATTTGATGAGCACCTAAAACGAAATAAAAAATTAAAGAAGTGAATATAAGACACAAGGAAATCAGAGATATTTCGTGAGTCATTTCAGGAATAGAAATAGCTAGTGGATTCCTCTAAATAACGGAAATTTCTTCACTTTTTTAGTGGCACAGATACATAATGAAGAATTTTTTCTAAATACCATCTCGGAATTTTCGAATTCTGTGGCCCCCTGAATGTTATCCTAACATCGCTTAATAAAAACAATAATTGGGAGACTTCAGCGCCACTAATCGTTATTCGCTTCCCAATTCCAGTCGTTCACAAAATTGCGATATTCGTATCTTCTTGTTTCGAACAAAGTATATTTTCTCTGCGGCGATACACAATAGTATGTTTAAATTGTGAAAGCTGTGAAATGATGGAAATCATCGACAAATTTTCGAGCAAAAACCAAGAGTTTCTCAGCAAAATGGGATAAGAAATGCTTGGTCATCTCATAGTGCACAACACGCTGGTGAGTCTTTTACACCCAAAATGACTCTCTTTGTATTTGTAATATGGCAGTCGTAAGACAGTTGCGGAACAGCACACTTGCCCAACTTTGCACCTCACTTCAGGCAAACAGTGGAGAAGTGAAAAAGCTAGTCCAAAAAATTAGACTAATGTAGACCTGAGTCTTGAAAGAATACTAGGACACTAGACCCTTTGTCATGTTTATTCCTTTCTCTTAAAAAAAGATTTTCAATTTCTTTTGTACGTTTCGTGTCTACGATGTGGTCTTTTTTGTGCAATGCTGGCAGTTATACTAAACACGTTTTCAAAGAAAGAAAGGAGTTATCTAAATATCTTCCACTTGGTCTTCAAATTTTGAAAAGTCTTTAAAATTATAATATTAGTTATATATTGATGGATGTAATATTGGTATATTGGATCAGTTATAATCACAATCTGGCTAACAGACTTCTAACACCTACACCTAGTTAAAAATCCCATTCCTGCATTTCAAGTACCATTTGGGAATGTGTGGTCATTCTCCGACATAGACTATGATCCATTACGATCACAATTATTTAAGGTTAGTTGCTGCGATGGTGTTCGTAACGTCTAAAGGAAGAGCTAGCGACTGAGGGATATCATGAATTCTTTCTCAGACCCGGACTAAAAGTTTTGTTGATGAGTTTGAACATTTGCGAGTTTGTGAAGCGTTCCGGCGTTGAGTTGTTGAAATCGATTATTCGATTTGAATTGTTCGAATCGATGATTAACGTATTTTTTCTGACCTCTTCGAGAATATCTGTACAGAAATAATTTGTTTTGATTCCCCTGGAAGATGATTACCAGTAGTTCCCAATTGTAACAAAATACAGTACAGTTAATTTCATTTATACGGCTATATTGGAAGATTTTATTTAATTTTCCTATTTTAAACGGAAAATTAAATATTTGAATCATTAATTGCCCGGGTGGTTTTATTGTTATGAAATGTGGAACATATCAAATTATATCGGTGAGAAAAAAGAGAAAGTGAAGGGTTTACGTTCAAGACAAACATTTTAATTTCTCTCCCCCAAATAAAAGCCATCCTAGTTTCATGTTCATCCTTTTTTAGTAATAAATTTAATTATAAATGTGCAATAACTAATACGTATTTATTTGAAAGTTACAAATATTTTAATTTAATGATTTCAGCCATCAGAATGACTTAAATTCGAAACATTAAACTTTTCTCGAGCACATTTTTGCTAACGAATATATCCCATACAATAGGTTCTGTGAAAATGCAGTTTAACAATCTTTATTAACGGATTTCTATGAGAAATTAGAAGTAATAGAGAAATTGGGTTTCTCTATATGAAATAATCTTTCTTCAATCACCATCAGGCAAATGCCGGAGCAGTACACTAACAAACGGGCTATGGGCCAGGCGCGATCTTTCCTTCCCTTTTCTTATCCTATCCTCACTCCTTACACACACACACACACATTCATGCACTACACTACCACACATGACGGGAGACCGGTCGGTCATGAAGTTTGTCCCGGTGTGGACGATACCTGGTTAGTGAAGACCCCGCTAGCCAACGCGAAAGTCGATCCCGAATCTCAGCATACGGCGGGGGAAGATCATCATCTCATCCCGAGGAAAAAAAATGCATTATAATTACGGAGCTAACGCCTTTGGCACTTGACGTCGGGAATCACTAATCAACCAAAACGAGCACTTTGCTTTTGCGTCTTCTCGGGCATTTAAACCGCGAACTCGAATTTCCCCCTCCGTGTCCCAACCGCGAATCCTTGCGCTGCCCCGCCGGGTGGACCACGGGCGAGGGGGCGGTGAGCGGGAGCGGGAGCGCGGGCGAGCGCCGCGGCGCCGGCCGCCCTATCGGAGAGAACCGGTCCCGCGACATCCGCTGCACGCACCTGTCCCTGCGTCCGTCCGCCGCGCCGCGCCGCGCCCACCAGAGTGCCACGCTCTGCCGGCCAGACACGCGCCGACCGCGTCCGCGCGGTTCGCAGACCCGTACAGTCGACCGTGATTTGTAAGCCGGCTTGACGAAAGCGTTTATCTTGGGGAAGGCGCGTGGGCGGCTGGCGGGGCTGACGCCGCGCCGCGCCAGCTGGCAGCGCACTCGTGCTCTAACGATAGCTGTCTTCACCGCCGACACCTCCACCGCCGTCACCGCCGCCGCCGCCTTCACCTCCTCTTCCTCCGCAGCCCCGCCATCCACGCTCGCCCTCCTTCACCTCCGGCTCCGTCCCCACCCCCACCGCTGTCACCACCACCTACATATGTACTCCTCCTCTTCCTTCACCTCGTCCACCTCTTCCTCTTCTTTTTCTCCTCTTCCTCCAACTCTTCCTCCAACTCTTTCTCCTGCTCATTCTTCCCCTTCGTCTCCTCATTTTTTCCTTCACCTCCCCCTCTTCACCTCGTCCGCCTGCGCAGCCGGTACGTCCACCCCGCTGCATCCGGACCGCATGCGTGTCCATCTTCGTCTCACGGCTTCTGGAATCAGGTTGTAGGCGTTTAGGATGCTCTTTCACAGCATGAGTAGTTCATCGTCCCTCCTCCCGTCGGGTCCGCTTCATATGCAAACTACCGACCATTCAGATTCTCATTTCTACTCATGTCGTCATTCCCAGGTTTTGCAGTTTTGTTGGAAACTAACTGGTGACATGTTTTTACGCTTATTATTTACACTGTGAAATGTACAAATGAATATTTTCTTTTGCCTACGACTTCAAATGTAAAGTTGGAGGGGAAATGAGCGAGTACCAGTAAGATATTCCCAGAATATAATTCGTAAATCTGATGAACATTTGTCTGTCTCTTTTCTGGAAGGTGCATAACGGAAATATTCGATGATTTAGAAAATAGTATTCTATTGTCAAAGAATATTTAAACAGTTTAATTGGAGCAAAAATTAAATGATAATGTGAAATATTTATTTCACATTGTAAAAACAACATAATAAAATATTGTGGATAGATGTTTATGCAATTACCTAAATTATGAAATGACTCTTGTCCTAACTGTTGCAAAGCATTATTGCCAGTAATGATTGTGAACAAATTGTAGCATTCAAAACAATTTTGTAACACAGTTACTTAATTGTAGAAACCTGCATCCTAAATATTAATTTTTAAGTAGTACTTTATATACAGTTTGTTTATTATTAATTTTATGTTACGTACTAATAGCTACCGATACTCTGATTTGACGTGGAAAATGACGATAGTGATCAGATATTGCCTTATCAGAATCGTTATTACTGGTGTCTGCCCGGCTACTTTCCTCCTCTGTTCACTCACTTTCATTATTACCTGGATGAGTTATGAACGACGAGTGCATTCCAGCGTGTGCCCTTCTCTGTATCATTGACAGCGACATAAAGTTGTATGACATGCACTTGTGTTTCGTAACTAGCAATACATCAGAAGAGTAATAAAACGGTTTTTTACTCAAATGAACGAGCTTATACTGGACATATGACATGAGTGCGAGATAATCTGCGGAAACGCGAAATTAAGGCTGTAATATAAAGCTGTCAGGAATATTATGAAGCGAGGCAAGGAGTATTACTTTACGAAGGTAGCAGTGAATAAAAAATTATCATCGTTTCGAAGTTTTTCTTTTGTACATGCAGAAACAAGGTTTTTGCTTCCTTGCGAGTGAAGTTTGTGAGAACTCGAACGACAAGAGTGTGTTTCAGAAAACGTTTCGGTTCATATTTCAAGATTACGAGTAGCCCCCGTACGTGGGAGATTCATGCTTCCTCTAGATGTATCTTTATTTGTTTGATTTTTCTCGACCGTTTAATGTCTGAAGTAACAAAATAGCTGTACTTCACTAAGCAGGTTTTCTATTATATTGTAGGATAATTAATAAAGTGCTGGTTGTAAAGTATTTTTCTTGTACATATGTCTGCTTAAAATTAAAGATATACTTTTTATTAAATAATTCAATTCTTAAGGTATATTATAGACAATAAAAGTTATATATTTTTTCTTAATGGTTTTTACTTTTAATTTTATTCATAATGCTCCACATTCATTCTATTTCAAGATTATAATAAACTTATTATCTCAATGTGTATCTTACGTTTAACCTATCCTGCCTGGTAGCTCGATGTGGTCAGAGCGTACACTACGCAACCCCTTTAATCTCATGTTTGAATTCGGCCCTGTCAATATATATATATATATTATATATATATATATATATATATATTATATATATATTATATATATATATATATTTATGTTCGCTTTTTTGTTTGTGTGTGTGTCGTTGCGGGGGCTCACAAACTCACGATTTGAAGAAAGCTGAACCAGGGTGTTCTCCTGCATAGTTTGAGATAAACGCTATCAGAATGATTATTTCGTGTTTCCGGGCTTGTCAACTGCTTAACGCATTAGTCCCATAACCTATTTAATAGTTCACGCTTTTTACCAGGATAGGTTTTACCCCCACTGGATGGTGAGATCTGGCGCCGAGAATACATCGGCTTGCTGGGTGTTCCCATCCAGATATCTCACACCAGTCTAGGACAGCACCAGCCAGGAAAAGTTCTAACCTCCCGTCATATGTGTGGTAACGTGTAAGTGTAAGTAAGGAGTAGGGATAAGACAAGAAAGAAGAAGGAAAGATCGCGTACTGTCCGCGTCCTGTTTGTTAGGGAGCTGCTCCGGCATTTGCTTGGTGCCAAGAAAAACTACCGATCAGAGCAGCCGGCCACCAGAATTCTCTTCACTGTGGCTGAAATCTACCTGCTATCTATCTAGTGTCGAAACTTCTGCCTCCGTCAGAGGTCGAACCCTAGAACCTCCCGGTGAGAGGTACTGAAATTAATCACCTGATGTCTTGAGCCACCTCGGCCGGTAAACTCCATTGGAATGCGGAGGGTAATTGGATTCGGCTGGATAAACCATTAAGAGAAAACAAACCATTCTTACTAATTGAACTAGAAAGCTTTACATCAGGGTCACATCAGTGGAAAAGACAGCGTTGAGAGGTGAATAACAAGAGATTGAACGTCACAACCAATTGGCGGCCAACTAATTCTCGCGCCAGGTGTGACAGTCACGTCCCGGACGATTTTGTGACAGCTGACATCTTGCAGTGCTGTTTCTCTGCGCTGTGACATGCGGCATAGCTCACGAGGCCTGCTGTCCGCGGACTGAACGTGTCCGTTTGGCGCCGCGGCGAGAGATAAACGACGGCCTTCGTTTCTCGGTAGAATTAAACCCATCGGCATTCTTCCCAAATTGGCGTTAATATCGCGTCGTCGACGTCGTGTAGAATTATTTAATCAGAATTTAATGTAAAGTCCAAATTACTGGAAATTGCCGGCTGTCAAAAAGATAACTAAGTCTCTGGATGACGAGGGAACTGGTAGAGCCGAGTTTGAGGAGAATGTCTCCTGAGGTGTAGAGAATGTATGTTGGTGATGTTAATAGCCTGCTTTAATCAAGAGCTCATCACCGCCTGAGTATGATGAGCATTAATGTCTTGATTGTGATTGTTATACTGATCAGAAAAAACATTCTCAGCACACGAATACTAAAATTCAAAAAGACGTTGGTTAATAAGTACAAGAGGTTAGTAAGATAAAACTATGCATTAACGGAAATATTTAGAACGCACTAGTTGCACAGGAATTTCTTTGTAGATCTGTAACGCCAATGGCGGTAAATGTAACAAATTTCAATAATATTTATCTAAATGATTTTTTTGGCATCATTTAGTTCATTCACTTTCAACATTTTTTCCGTGAACAATTTAAAAAATGGAATTTATAAAATAAGACAAACCTAAATAGTTAAAATTCTCTCAGTACAGATTTTAGAAGTTCTGATGAGAAAGCGCTATATGAGGTTTTCCGTACGATGATAATGTTAACTAGCTTAGCCTGGCGCTTTAGGCGGGTATTTTTATGTTAAAAAATTTTTAGAAAAATATATACAAAAAATATTGATTAAAATATTAACTTAAATAAGCAGCTAATTGCAAATTATGTTTAATTATCGTCAATCGGATTAATCAAGTTCTAACGATTCTTGTAAATGCCGGCATGATTGTAAAACCCAGCATTATACCAATGAACTCGTAAGTGTATTGAAATCATAAAGATTACCTTCTGTCACAATATAAAGATAAGTTAAATTTATTTGAAATGCAAATGGGCATAACTCGAGGGCAGCTAATTACATAAATAAGAAAATTCAGCTAACATGCAATTTATATAATAATAAATACAATAATAATAATAATAATAATAATAATAATAATAATAACAATAACAATAATAATATAAAACTGTCTAATTCATAAAACATTTAAATTACCTCAAAAAAGAAACATCTATAATCTAACGCCGCACTGAATTTTTGTTCAACTGCACTTCACTTCACTTCACTATGAGCCCTTAATAATTTCCTATATTATTTCTCTGCTCTACCCTGCACGACACCTCACTTCACAATATATTACTTACGCATCGCTCTATAACCTGCTATGCTCAGTTAAGTCCCTCTTTTATTTAGTAATTCCTTTAATTAATTTCCTAAACTATTGAACGCTGCGAGGAAAGGTTTCCAAGGTTTTTGAAGGCAATCCATTCCATTCTTTTATTGTTCGATTTGTACAAGAAATTTCCCCACATCTGTTCTCTGCGGTTTTAAATTTATTTTGTGCCTGTGATCCTCTCTACTGATATATGTAGGAATACTTAACCGCCGATTAATTTCTTTCCAAGCTGGATGACCGCTATGAGCTTTATACAAAGCGCAGAGCCTTGATACTGATCGCCTATTTTCAAGTGAATCCCATTTTGCCATTTTCTTGTCCCTGAAAGTAAATTAAGCTGCCCTACGCTGAATTCTTTCTAAATTTTGACACTGCATAAGTTTGGGCGGATCCCAACAAATTGTTCCACATTCCATTATCGGACGAACAAGCGATAAATAAGCAATTTCCTTTGCATTTCCCGAACTCTTTTTTATTGTGCGCATTACAAAGTGAAGAGATCTCCAGGCTTTCGCTACAACAAAATCTACGTGACTTTTCCAGCTTAATTTATTGTGGGAATGGATTCCTACGTACTTGCATAACGAAACTCTCGGAATAATGTCTTTATTTGAACGGTAATTTGTTTCTCAGCAATGATGACCCCTGCCAAAAGTTATGTATTTGCTTTTGGAGCTATTTATGGTCATTTCATTATTTTCTGTTCAGCAATGTAACGCATCAAGATCCCGTTGCAACATTTCTTCGTTTTCTTTTGAATTCATACTACGATATATTATGTAATCGTCTGCAAATATCCCATCGTTTAATATTGGCTAGCAGATAATTGACGAACGCTAGAAATAGAAGAGGTCCAATGACACTCTCTTGCGGTATTCCTGACGTAACGCTTGCCCCGGTAGAAAACGCATGGCGAATTTGGACTTTCTGTTTTCTGTCACGCAGAAACTCGCTAATCCTCGCAACCACTGAAATCTATGCCTGAATTCATTAATTTATGGACAAGCCGATCGTGGGGGACGACATCAAACGGTCTGGCAAAATCTATAACCATTGCGTCTACTCTCTCGCCCGCGTCAATTTCATCTGCTTAGATTCGGAAATAGCGTGGCTACCTGACTTTCACATGAATAACCACTTCTGAAGCCGGCCATCATAGAGCCATTTTTTGATTTCTCATTCTTGCTTAATTTGAACTGGCAACTAGATACTCCATAATTTTACAGACCACTGACGTAAGACTTACCGGTTTATAATTACTTAATATAGTTTAGTCAGCACTTTTAAAATCTGGTTCGACAAAAGCTAATTTCCAATATTCAGGTACTTCATAATTGTTCATGGATACGTGAAACATTCTAATTAGGTACGGAAATATTGCCTCTTCTCCAAGTTTAATTTTGTCTAAAGAAATGTCGTCTGAACCCCTTGGCTTACCATTTTTCATAGATTTTACTTTATTCCGTAAAACGTTCACTTCAATATTAAACTGATTTGTATCTGAAGACCCCTGAATTAATGAATGGTTTGTATTGCCTGTGAAAACCGAACTGAAATACTTATTAAACGCATTAGCTTTTGCCCGATCGTTAGTAATGAGCGTGTTTCCGTTCTCACGAACAAGTGGGATGTCCTCTTTATTTCCTTTCCTTCTACGAACATATGTATATAATCCTATTCAGTTCTTTCCCTTCCCATCTAGAATATTCTTTAAATGTGCTTCCTGAACAATTTTCTTTTCTCGCCTCAATTCTTTGGAAGTATTTCGAAAAATATGTTCGCTATTGCGTTTTCTGTTAATAAATGCCTTTCTCGATACCCTCTTCATCCTCCTAATTTTTGCATTGTAGTATTCTGGATTCGAATTATTTTTTTTTAAATTTTACAGGAAACAAATCTTTGCATAGCCTCATGTTTAATATATTTGAACGCGCCCCATATTTCTTCCATACCTCCCTCGGTTCTCAGAAAGCGATTGTATTGTTCCCTAAAAAGAACATGAAGCCCGTCTACATTGGCTTTCTTGTATTGCCGTACTTTTGTTACTATCTTGATGCCTTATCTTGAAATATTTTCCTGTATGTCATGAAGAACCGCTTTGTGGTTGCTAATACTCTCAACAACTCCACAAGTTATGAAAAGTTCTTTCGGCCTAATTAAGTAGACATCCAAAATCGCATCCTGCCGCGTCCCGCTCCGACATACCTGAGTTAATCCCCTGTCCCAAACTAGACTGTTCACTAGTGTTTGGACTTTCCCCTCGCTCACGGTTTCCTCCCAATTTACGCTAGGGATATTTAAGTCACCTCCAATAACAATGGGATGGCCATTCTCGTTCCTGTTTTCTGAATGATGTCATCTAAAATGTCAAAACCGTCGCTCGGAGGCTTATAACATGCAATGATTTCTAATATGGTTCCTGAAGTAATAATTTCTAATCCCATCATTTCATATTCTGTACTAACACAATTTAAAGTGATATACATGTTTGCTTTGACGCACATAAGAACTCCGCCCCCTCTAGGATTTCTATCTCTTCTGAAGATCTTGTAATGAGAATGAAACATTTCAGAGGACCCGATTTCCTCAGTAAGCCATAACAGTCCCTATCACTATGTCGGGATCACAGGCGTCAACTGAATTCCAAAACTCTATTTCTTTATTGATTAAGCTCCGAAAGTTTACCTGCAGCAACCTTAAAAAGCCTTTCCTCACCTGAATGTGTTCTCGAGAAGGCGTGTCCTTCGAATTTGTCTCCGCCGTCGCCGCCGTCGTCTATCTTTGAAGTAACTACCTAAGAATTGAGCCAATCAAATTATCTTTTAGAGAAAATTCTAGTGAGCGATTGATCACTTCTCTAGGCGCTGTATGTCATCCAAAGCGGTTTTTAGTTGATAAAAAACACTTAGTAGAAAATATCTTAGAATCTTCTGAATTTATCCGGAAAAAAAATTCTGCGCCATAGAATCGAGTCGTGTCGTATGACACCTACCGAGAGAGGTGGTTTAGGGCATCAACTGATGTCATTGCAGTGCCTCTGACCCGGGGCTCCTACTTTCGACTCCCAACGGTAGCAGGATTTTCAAAACCAGCTTGATAACTGGGTCGAATTCAGTTCCTGTCTGGAGGAGAATTCTAGTGACCAGCTGCTCTGACCGGTATTTTTCGTGGTTTCTCCATTCAATACCAGAATAATGCCGGAGCAGTACCCTAACAAACGTGTCTCGGACAGTGCGTGATCTTACCTTCCTCTTCCTTGTCCTATCCACATCCCTTACTTCTACTTACGTGCACTACTGTACCGCATATGCCGGGAAACCAGCCGAGAGTTTAGAGATTGTTCCAGCTGGGGTTGGTGAGACACACCTGGTTGAGGAAAAGCGCACCACTAGTGGTAGGTCGGTGCGGGATATCACCATCTAGCGAGGAAAGATCACCGCCCCCTCCCGAGGAAATACAACGCAATATATTTACGGAACTAATGACCTTAGCAGTTGACGCACCCGGAATCACTAATGTATCAATCAAAATCGAATGACACCTCATTTGCCTCAATTAATGAACCGAAGGGGTCTAACCGTGAGTGACGGATCGACAGACAGACAGACTGTTACAGATACAGACAGGCATGTAGATAGACAGGTAGATAGATATATAGATGGACTGAGTGACGCAGATTACGTGACTATTACAGAGTTACTCAATAAAATTGTACACTTGTCTGTTTTCTAGGGCGGTTCAAGATTTAAGGTGAAATTTTCACCAAAACGAGACCCAAGGGACATATTAGTTGTTGTTATTAGCTTTTCGCTGACGTTTTTATTTTGAAAATATTGAACTATGTAACTTAATTTTTTAATGGGACACTATACATTTTACACGAATAGATAGATAATGAATATATTTGATACTTTGGGTCGACTGTCCGACTTTGCCGGCTAGCTAACGGTCTCACTCACGCCCGGACCTACTTTAAATCTCAGACTTATAGAGAGACATGTGACGAATATGACGTCTAGACAAAGCCCTCGTATGTTGTAATAATTGTATATTGAATAATTATTATTCAACATAATGTGTTTACTTTTCACCCAAAAAATTAATAAAAGTGTCAACGAAATGGCCGGAATAACCTAATTATCGTTCATTAGGTAGGTTAAAATACTTTTTCTAAGTCTTGCGAAACACAATCAGGTTATCATTACGTCTCTGCTTTTTTGACGTCATTGCGCGTCAAATCGTATGGTGAAACTGTTGGCTCTCCTTTGAACACTGTTTTGGTAGGTCTCCCGAGCGTAGCGAAAATACAGACATCTCTCTCCTCTACTTCACTGTGAAAATCGCACTATTCCCAGGCAATGATTTTGTTATCTGAGCTGTAAGTTTTCCAGTAACAGATATTTTGGCACTAAATACTTTGTTAATGTAACTCTACAATTTTCGCTGTTATGTATATGTGACTTTGTCGTAAACTATTTAAAAAACGAAATAACTTTTACAGATAGTATGAGTAATGCTAATAATACAAATTTCTTCATCTACTGTCCGCAGAAATTACCGCAAGGGCACATATTTTCTCAGAACTCTCAGTGACATTCACTGTATGCGACAGACATATCTTTCACTATTTATAGTCCTCCTTATTTATACTTATGTACCGTAGTGTCGATTATCATTTAGAGGTCACAACGCGCGCTAGCCATCTTATTCCACGGTGTTTTGTATGAGAGAGTGACAGTCACCCCGCGATCTCTCGAACCGGTTATAATGCCATATTTTAAAACTCAATAGTGTTGATAAGTATTCATCAAATACCACCATATGTTGTATTGATGAATTTGTCCAATATCTTAAATTAAAATTCAAGTTATCAAAAAGCTAATAAACTCAAATGACGAGGCCATATGATATAAATCGTTTGGTCAGCATTTCATCTCAAAATTTTCAATAGTTTAGAAAATATTCGACGAGTAGCTTATTTACCTGTATAAGGATGTAAATGTGTACGAGAGTATGTGTAGAGAAAAGTAATTAATATTGAGAGAATTTTAATTTTTAGAACTTTTGCCCAAAAGTCTCCCAAGTGATAGGTAGAAACTATATACTAATATCAAAAACAGAAAATGTCATTGGAGTATCAATAGTAGGGAGATGTAAACATTTTTAATTTTCTTCTCCGGTCTAAGAGAACTGTTATCTTGAAGTTGTTGAATAATACTAGTAAAAGGCATCCACATGATACCGTCAATATCATTTATTTCATCGGTTTTATTCCTAGTGTTTTTAGTTTTGCACTAAAATAAATATTGTCTGCAATACCTCTTATTTGCGATTTTGCAATATATACAAGCATTTCAATAGAAAGCAATAGAACAATAGAAATTATATCGAATTCATAGAAAATATGCATTAAATAGAATTCAATTAAACAATAGAAATTATTGTTTAATTGAATTTTGAGGAAGCCTCTCACTTGCGTTGCTCACTCCCTGGCCTGATGTTGGCAACTAAGTATACAGAATTGGCAGAGGAGAAGGGGATTTTGTAAATTCTGAAAATACCAGTGGTTTTCAAGCGTTAGTACATGGAATAATGGTAGATTTCGATACCACATTTAAAATATAAAATTAATTGAGACGAATTATGATTCTTCTGAATGCAAAGTTCGCTAGCACAGGCGGATCTATGGAAAGGATATGCAACCCGCGTTCCTTTCCCGTGTTGTGGGACTGGTACGATATTTAGTACGAGTGATTATATTCAATATTCAATGATATTCTGTCACCAGTGTTATGCCATCTAAACATTCAAGGTCACGATGGAGTCACTACAATACATTGTTACATATACATTCACAATATTGCCATTTGAATGTGACTGCTATGGAATATTTTCGCTGAGTTTTCGCAATAGACATCGTTAATCGTTCCTTGTTTTCAACATTTCAGATGACAAAACTCGTTAGAAACTGCATCAATTAATAAGTACGAGTACATTTAAAGATTTGATCTAAATTCAATAGATTTGCACAGAGTGAGTCTTACAACTCGCTGACACTTGTTTGGCGCTGACAGCATATTTAAGCCTGCCTTTTGATGTCGCTTAACGCTGATGACGTGTTGCATGCGCTTGTTGCGCTCTTGCTTCTTGCAACTTAATGCGGCAACTTAATATTACCGACAAATATTTGTTGGCTCTTGGTGCTGACGGCATGCTGCATGCCTTGTTGTAAGTACGTCTTGAAACATGTTGCTGACACTTGTTGTTTGGGGCTGACTGCATATTGAAGTGTGACCTGACGGCGTGTTGCAAGATATGTCTTGAAACTTAATATTGTTGACACTTGTTGCTTGGCGCTGACGGCATATTGAAGTGTGACCTGACGGCGGGGATGTCTTGAAACGTAATATTTCTGTCGCTTGTCGCTGACGGCGTGTGGCGTGCGCGTGTTGCAGGGTGCGCGCGCTGGGCGCGGGCGTGCTGTGCGCTCGCATCCCGGGGCTGTCTCCGCGGCAGCGCGAGCTGTGCCGCGCCTCCCCCGACGCCGTGGCCGCCGTGGGGGAGGGCATGCGCCTGGGCCTCGCCGAGTGCCAGCACCAGTTCCGCGGCCGCCGCTGGAACTGCTCCGCCGTGGGCGCTGACACCGTCTTCGGCCACGTCGTCGTCATCGGTGGGTATTGCAGGCACGCCTCTCCCTTTGCTTGATCCACCAGCCGCGCGCTGGCTTGCCGCTCCGAAACTCTGTGTCTGTTTTTGGTTTCGCCAGTGATTTGGGGAAGCGCATATCCGCCCCGTCCAACCCCCACCTTTCCCCCTCGCTTCTTTCTCTCTCTCCACTCACCTTGGCTTGCCCGCTCGATTGGACCCTCTGATTCGAACCTACATATTATGTTTCTATATTCATATTTTTTAAATAGTAAATTACCATTATTATTATTTTTATTATTATTATTATTATTATTATTATTATTATTATTATTATTATTATTATTATTATTATTATTATTATTATTATTATTATTGTTGTTATTGTTGTTATCATTATTATTATTACTTATGTTATTACTACCATTAGTTATTTCTATTCCCTACCTTTCCTACTTCTTCTTCTTCATCCTTCCTTCCTTCCCTTTCTTTTTCTTCTTCTGGTTGACTCTCCCGCTTGACTCGACCCATTACTTTCAAACTGTAGAATGGAGTAGTACTGGTCCATAACTGCAGGTTTCTAAAATTCCTCTGCTTGTTCTGTTATTGCACGCTCCTCCATCCCACATATTTCTCCTATCACGATCTTTCTTCTTATACTTGACCTAATCGTTTGCCCGCTTAGTAGGTTACAAACTTCATGTCTGTTTCTGGATCTTAAGTGCCTTTCTTGCCTGCTTGTAGTATTTTTCTTTTACGGACTAACAATACATATAAATGCAGAGACTTTAGCTTAACTCGCAATCAATTTCTGAAAAGACCTACTCTTGTTTTGGCAATTTGGCAACACGTGAAATATCTTTCGCATCCTTTACACTTTTAGCAACCCACGGCCGCGTGCTCTCGGAGTGAGTTGGAAGAAAGAGAAAGCACTTATTCTTCCTTGTTAGTCATCAACATACTGCAGTCACTGCACTGAAAAGAGTAAACGCTTTTCTCTTGGCAAATGGTGGTCACTTTAAGCATTTACTCGACGGTCAGATTTTTGTCATTTTAAGGAATTTTTTTAATTAATCATTTTCAATTAATGTTAATTTACTATTGATTTGTTTGATTGGTATTGTTAATAATTTTATTAAAGTTTTCTTATTTGCTTAATAATCAATTATATCAGAATACATTATTATTGTTATAAATAACGAAGAACTTAGAGGTAATGTTTCACAAGATATCTTTCTGATTTCTCTCTGAGCCGACTTTCATTAAATAATAATTATTGTAACGATTGTATTAATAAATTTATAAACAGTGATAATTTCCCTCCACGTCTTCAGTTTAGTTTCTTAAGCATACTGGACAGAATCGTCTAAAGAGACGTTTTGTTTCTTGCTCAAGTCTCTGCTCCCTCCTCCCCCCCTCCCCATCCACTCAGCGCAGCACGAAAAGATTCCGACGTGTGAGCCGCATACCTGCCCGCCTAAGCTCTTGAATGGGAAAAAGTCACAAATAGGAAAGTTGCTGCAGCTTATGACCTGACGGTCGCCTCCTCAGTTGTCTCGATGTGCGGGGCACCGCTGTCTTGAAAGGTGGCAAAACACGTGGTTGCAAAATGCCCAAAACAAGAGCAAGTACTCTCACACATAGGTTACGAGTTAAGTTTACGACTCTGTATAATAATGACCGGTTCACTCATGTGCTGAGCGTACAATGGTAAGAAATAATTGACTCAAAGTTCAACCAATCTCAGCTATCAGCATGAAATTACCAAATTTATCCGTAAGTGAAATGTATGCTACGCACACATGTTTTCTTTCATTAGTCAAATGTAGCTGCTACAGGAATGACTACAAAAATTGTGAAAACGGTGAAAGCGTTTGAAACATTCGTCATTGGTTGTGTTGTCGAAGAAATGAACTTTTATCACAAACCTCAAAATACAAACACAGTGTGAAGAAAGGTGAAAGGGGGTAGCAAGATGAGATAGAAAATGACCTCGAATGGTATATGATTTTCTAGACTGATAAATCAATTCAAACATGAAAAATCTAGAAACATGGAAAAAGAAAGTTGAAGGAATGGATATTTCTATAGGAAATAAAATTATATACACTTAATTATTTGCAGATGACCAGGTAATAATAGCACAGGGTGTTGAAGATGTTTAGAAAATTATTACAAGAATACACAAAATGGGGACTAAAAATTAATATGGGAAAGACATTTCATACGGGGTGTGGAGTAAATAATACTGAATTAATTTTAGAATATGGAAAAGGAAAAATTAAATGTTGTTCAGATTTTAAATATTTGGCAGTAGAAATAAATAAGAATGTAAATCAAGAAGTTGATATAAGACATAAAGTAAACAAAGTAATATTATCAACATCAATGCTAAATAAAATAACATAGGATAAGAATATAACAAAAGAATCCAAATTAAGAATATATAAATCTATTGTCGAAAGTACTGTTTTATATAGATCGGAAATTTGGAAATAAAAAAAATTTAAAACCAAAATTATTGTCAGCAGAAAGGTTTTTTTAAGAACGTCATC
Organism: Gryllus bimaculatus; assembly: GCA_017312745.1. Lineage (NCBI taxonomy): Eukaryota > Metazoa > Arthropoda > Insecta > Orthoptera > Gryllidae > Gryllus > Gryllus bimaculatus. The sequence continues at coordinate 5,534,662 of BOPP01000038.1, forward strand.
CAGGATATCAAAATTAGATAAAATCAATTTAAAAATATGAGAAAACATGAATAAAGGTCATAAAATTTTAGAAACTATCCAATATAAACATTATTTTAGAATGGTATCCAGTGAGTAGGAAAAGAAGAGGAAGACCTAAACATAGCTAGTTGAGAGAAATTGAGGGACTTTTGTGAGGGAAAAATTTACCAGACAAGATCGGGACAAGTGGAAAAATAAAATTAAAATTATATAAAATATTAGACTTTTTGGGTAACAAAAAGTTGTTTTTTGCAATGTAAAACTGTGAAATAAAATAAAATGAAAGAATTCAAAACAATACAAAAGTGCGAATACGCCTCGCTCTCCGCGACGCAGAGGGACTCCCAATACTCATCACTTCTCCCGGTCAGCGCCAGCGCCCGCGCCATTACCATACGACGGCCACGAGCCGGCCCGATTTGGGGGACCGCCGCGCCGCGCCGCGCCGCGCCGCGCCGCTCGCTAATAGATGCGGGTCATTTGACGGGAAACGCTCCGGCGTCCGCCGCGACCCGCCTCGATTTTGGGAGTTGCAGCTATCTAACCGCCTCCCAACGGCGTGCGGAATATCAAGTTCCGTGGTCGTTTTTTTCCTCTTCTCCTCTCTCGCCTTTTCACACCTCGTTACGTATTACACGCTATTCACTTTCGAATCACGCCGCGAATTCTTCCACGGCTCGGCACGCGTGTGGTTGGATGGTTGTCACGCGTGGCGCGCCGTCTCATTTCGACACGATCCGTTAACCATTAGCCGCTAAAAGTAGAATATAAGTAGGAAACACGGACCTTATATTTTACTGCCGTTTCAATGTTTTATGGTATCGTGCGGCCGCTATTCTTTCAACTCCAGACACATTAAAGCCTACCCTAGTCAACACGCTATCTCCCAATTCGCGCCCAACTTAACATTATCGACATCCTCGTATAACCGCACGCTATACGGATCGGTCTTCGATGTATATGGTCCGACGGGTTGTACCCCCAGTTTTGGATTCCAAGGGAACACGTAGATGGCTTCGAAGAAGAGGATAGTTACATTTTACCGGGCATTATTACATTTCAAGTGCCTGATGTGGTGTTCGAATATTTAATGTTTTACTGCTTTGAAATAAAACATATGAAATAAACTTTAAATATTTGTGAGAATTTTTATTTTCCAAACCACTAGAAGGTTAAATAAAAGTCGATTTAAAAATGTATACGTATCTTATACATTTTTTAAAAATAATTTATTGAAAACTGATGACAGTAAGCAAGTCAATGATGCCAATAAGTGAAAAGAAATTGGTTGTTTCTAGAATATTTCATGTTAAGGTCTGTTCCGCTGAAATAAATAGCTCATGCATAAGTACTTTTAGGCAACTTTCAAGTTGTAACTACGTGAACTTACATCTGCAATTCTAGAAATAGGTAGTTTCTGAGATTTCTAAAATAGGTCTCTCTGCAACGTGTAGAATTAGCGTGAAAAGCAATTCTAGAGCTTCCAAATCTCGTCTTTCACGTCATGTCTTCAGTTTTTATTTTCCTTGCAGTTACATTCCAGGAGATATCCAAATCCATCTTGTCATCTATTTCATTATTTTATGCAGAGAGACAATATCATATTTAACCTAACGTACAACATCTTAACTCTGAAAGAATAAGCTAATAACTTCAAATTCAAAGTCAAATTTTTCATTTTAGTTCATTATGAGTATCAACGTGAGAAGTGTCTGTGGTTTCGTTAAATACCCATAAATACTGGGAAATCTAAAAACAGAAAAATGCAAATATTTTATTATTCTCATACTGCGTGTACCGACTGGATTTTTTAGCGCACTTCAATTTGTCGACACAGCTGTCATCATGCGATAGCAAGGCCACAATGGGGAGGTCGTCCGCCATTAAATATCTGCCAGAATTCGTGAAGACTGTTTTTGTTAAAATATTTAATTTATTGTAGGGTTATACAAGGGTTTTCTTGTATTTGACCAGTAAGAATTACTTTCCAAATCGATACTAACTTTAAAAACGTATCTAATAATAATAATAATAATAATAATAATAATAATAATAATAATAATAATAATAATAATAATAATAATAATAAACAAAACCGGTAGAGGGTACTCATGGCATCGACTTATATCACTGCAGTGATTCTGACTGGAATGTCCTAGGCTCAAGTCCAGATGTTGGCAGGGTTTTCAACACTCGCTAGATAGCTAGATAGAATTCAGTTGATGTCTGAAGGAGTAATTTATCGGCCGTCTGCTTTCACTGGTAGTATTCCGCAGTTACTCCTATCAGCACCTGGCGAGTAGTGCCCCTACGAATTGGCCGCGTACTGCACGCGATCTTTCAGGCATCTTCGTTGTCCCATCTTCACCCCTTACACACCCTTACATTTACATGCACTGCACTATCTATCTCACATGCCGGGAGGGTGGTCGGGAGCTTAGAGCTTGTCCCAGATAGATTGGAGTCCCGCTGGTGGGAGATACCAATTTGAGGAAAACGTAGCTAGCCAAAGGGCAATATGGCGCAGGATTTCACCATCCAGCGAGGGACAATCGCCTCGACCTCACAAGGAAAAATCGTGCATAAAACTTACCGGAGTAATGACAGTTGACGCACCTAGATTCACTAATTCACCAATGAATAATAACATTAATAAAAGTAATAACAATTAGAATAGTAAAACATTCAATGGCACTGGAATGAACACCAACCCATTTAAAGCCATGGCGCTGCCAACGCCCCCTAACTACGGCGCGTGAGGCAGGAACCTCGCACCCATCTCGCGGGTCTTGGTCAGTTGCCAACGCCTTCGCGGCGCGGCGCGGACCTCCGCGGGCGGCGGCGCGGGCGGCCGGTGGTTCGGGCAAGCCGGGCGGGGGCGGGCGGGCGGGCGGGGCGGGCGGGCGGGCGGGCGGGCGGGCGGGCGGGCGGGGGCGGGCGGGCGGGTGGTGGGTCATTCGGCGCCTTGCCCCCGGGGGCGCCGACGCAGTTTCTTCCCACTCGCACCCAGCGCGGCGTCGGGGCGTCGTCGCTCGGTGCGTGAGGGGCCTATAAACGTCGTGGGTGGACACCGAGCGCGCCTGGCGGGGACCGCCTCAATTAACGGGGAAGTCCCGCGGCGCGCCGCGTGTTGCCGGCAGCCTCCGCGCCGCTAACGAGGCTGCTTTACTGCCGCCAACAACATAACAACGTCCTCTAGCAACCGCTCGCGTCCGTGTACAAACATTTGCTCAGCAACGTGTTTCTCGGAAGAGCCGTAAGTCAGACTTAATAAGAAAGTTTATGCCGGCTTATGCGACTCGAAATCGGCCAAAACGACTGCCACGGCTTCTTGGGAAAGTTTCCTCTTTTTTTGTGAAAGAGAGGTCTTCGCAGTGGTTTTATACTCGGCGATGCATATTAAACGTGTTTTAATTGCGCTTTTTGGAGATTAAAATTGAAATTGTATGTAGATAGACTGATCATTAGCTTTAATTACATATATTAGAATGTTAAATGTAAACTTATACTTGGCCACGCGCATTAAATCCGCATTGCATCTCAAGAGTTATTTTCGAGTAGCGGAGCTTAAATTTCAGCTCGGTATCCGGGACATACGTACATCTTGGCAACGCGGGAGCGAGCATGTTATCGTAGGTTAGCGTTTCTTGCTAATGGGTGTTCGGGACATCGGCCATTCGCATGCGGTAGGTCTACAGTTCGAACTCCTGTTTCTGCGCTGTGCGGCGGCAGGTTAGCTGGAAGTAACCTGGAAGTAGCTGGAAGCTCGATTAGTTGAGTGGAATCTCTTATTGGGCAATCCACACGTTCATCTCAATTTACTCTTTAATATGTCTGGAACAGCAGCTTTTGGTAAGGTTAAGAATTTTGTTTCTCGTACTTGAGTCTCAATGTTAAATGCCGAAAGGTAATGGAATAGCGTTAATGGAAGGATGAAAATATTCATTATTAATGGCAACTCATTTTCGTCAAAATTCAGGGCTCATTATTCCACCGAATTCTGTTTTGTGTCTGTATTCCAAGTCTATTCCGTACAACTCATATTTTATTTCCAATCTTTGCTGTCTATTTTATTAAAAGATGGTTTGGAAGACAAGAATATCTAACAGAGGGGGAAAAATTGTCGAAAACTGAAACAACAATCAATTTTTAAAATACGAATCAATAGAATTAAAAACATCACAACAATGTGAATCCAAAGAACATTTTTCAGAAACTCAAAGATTTTTTTAAAAATAAAGAACACTCTGCTCTTGTTATATTTAATAGTTAGAGATACATGTAAAATTAAATATAATTACAGTTCATATTTAGTACTAGTTGAATAAGCGTCAACGATGTTGTTTTTAATTTTTTTCATGTGTTGAAAATGTCTTTCATACGTTATTCTTTCTTGCATGGCTTTGTTCAACTATATTCTGACATTATCTGGCATTGGACTTACCAATGAATCGTAGTAGCTGATAATGTTACACTTCCCTTGAAAAATTTCTAACAGCCAATAGCCAGCCAATACGGGATACGAACTGATAATATTGCAATTTCAAAATTTTTATCAATTATTTCAAATTATAATTCAAAATAATAAATACGTAAAAAATACTTGGCGATTTGTATATTTGCACAAAATGCACAAAGATGTTATTCTGGCTTATTCTCTTATCCTAACATAAGATCATTCTCAATTAGTTACGAAAATTTTGTCGTAAAATCTTCTACAACATTTGGTTTTCCCCCAGATTTCATTAACACTTCCATATTTTTTTCTCTCCTAATTTTTGAAGAGATGGAAACTCTACCAACTCAATCTTGTTTGTGTTTACTTCTACTTTCTCAATTGCTGTATTAATCGTTTTGTATGCGAACCTATATAAACATAAAAAGATGAATATGTTAGTTAAGAGTAATAAGATCATGTTCTGTCACGTTCATATGAAAATCAATATTTGTACACTTTGGAAGGTAAAACTGAAAAGTCTAACGTAAAAGTAAGAACGTTCATTAATTATCTAACATTACTTACTCCGTATTCACTTGAAATTCTTCAGATTTAATAAGTTCCAAGGCAATACTATTCGTAGGATTTTGCAAATTTATTTTCAAAAATATGGTAAAAAGCCTACGGATAAAAATTAAAATGAAATATGCTGCGCGATTCTCTTGTTCAAATTAACATCACTAATTGACTGGAAGATGTCACCATGAGTGTAACCACCGTCGTGAAAAAAAGTATAGCGTATTGAGTGAAAAATGCCTTTGGGTACTGCAGTTTAATCAACGCCACCTACATAGATCAATTTAGGTAGCGTTGGTTTAATTCTCGGCATACTCAGGAAGAGCAGCGGCAACGCACGCAAAATGACGTTTGGGAAATTTCTTTGGGTGTTTTGGCCTGATTCAAAAATAAATTGTCAGTCCCACTCTCAGGAGACCGAAACGCGTCGAATTACACCTCTCATGTCTCCATTGGCGCACGGGGAGTGGTCTAGCCGTGTGTGACGGACCCCCCTCACAAGCACACTCGAGTCATAAATCCTGTACAGGGTGTGTGTTGGGGAAAATAACAAAGGTGTATATGCGAGACATTACGTACATACCAGACACATCGTAAATGAGCACAGTAAATTAGTTATATTTTCATTGATGAAAATGGGAATATTTTGTATACTACAAACCCGTGATTTTTTTTCAAAATTTGGATGAGGATACATTAGACCGTAATAAGTTATTTGTTCTTTCTTACTCGACTATGTGCACTACCATACACCGCGATATACTCGTGTCTGACGAGTTCGCTTTGGTCGACGTCCAGCTCCACGGCTCCGACCATCACGCTCGGGCCGGTTGAGAGGGGTCGTAATTATCACATGAATTACTTCTATTTTAAATCTCCCTCCCTCATTTAATGACCCATAAATTATAAGGAGGCGACGAAAGAAGTAATTACGTGACATGAAACAAATTTGTTTTTATATATTTACCTAGAGCAGAGTTCTGACTGCCGTCTTTGCACTTGCGACGGGAATCGTGGTGTGAGTACTAAGCTGGAGTAATTTACAGCCAATTTCTTTTCTTTCAGTATTTTAGAGGCAAAATTGCATGTAATATGCTGAAAAATTGCTGGTGAGATTCAATAACCAACGCAATAATTGTTAGTAATAACAAGTGTGTACGTTGGGTAATACTTGCGACATTTTAAAATGAGCCCTTTTACGTTTGCGGGAGCAATTTTGCCAACACTTTCGTCGATATATGGAGATTCTGTTTTAATGACTCCTGATTGACAGATTCCTGTCCTTTACTTGTTCTTAACTCTTTTTTCTCTTGAAATATTTGTAAAAAGTGTTCAAGGAAAGTTTACTCCATCATATTATTTAAGAAAATACTTGAACTTCACTTACAGCTGGCCACTTTCAACCATGAATATACGTATCTTGAATGTACGAGAGCGTTTTTGCTGGTATGTAAGGTCATATATTAACTCAGATATTCCAGTTTTCTAGAGGTTAATTTGCATTTTTAAATTAAATATTTTTTATTGAGAAAGAAAGACGATACATATAGGTACTTGAACCTCTGAGATGGATACGTAAAGGGGAAAAGTAAAGGTGTGATGGTACGTAATACATTTTTAAAATGAACTTCAATGTAAATCTAAAAGCCATATCCGTCAGGAAAAGTAACTTATACAAAAACTTTTGTATTAAATGACATCTCTCATTTACGAGGCCAAGATCTTTATCAGCGAGACTCTCTAATAGTTAGCATTGGCGTGTGCAACAAAAGAAAGTGCACCATCAACATTTTTGAATCTCTCTGGGTTCCTTTTCTATTAAACTTTATTTACGTATCCCATAGATATCTCGTAAATAAATAAAACATACTACAAGGAGAATGAAGTTATCATAGATAATTCCACAAGTGCTTTGGAAATTTTCGCGAAATCCCCGACTCGCGAAGCTAGGATGAATAATGAGTTTCCAAAGCACGTGTGGTACGAGTGTTTAATAGGACCACTCTATGAATTAAGTTATGTCCAATAGAGTTCCAAAATGCGCCAAATATTGAAAATAACTGAAGGCTATGATAAAGTCAAATAGGTTTTATTGGACATCGGCTTAGCGAACGACGTAGCGTATAAGGCATCCTAAGAAAGATAAATCACTATTTATGGTTGGTCAGCAGGGAGAAGGGGTAAGAAAAATCAGATTGAAAAAACAATAGGTTTTTTGTGATGCACCGCTATGATTAGGGCTTTTTGTATGTATAGTTCAACACTTTTGGTTTTAATTTCACGAGTGGAATAGCCAATTTAATAATACATTTAACAAATACAATAATGTTGAACCATTTACAGTGTTGCCAGGTTGTTTGGTGAGCTTCTTTCGCAAAAGTCGTGAATCAATCCCAAAACCGTTAGTTTAAAAAAGGGGATAATCAGGAGTTGATAATATTTATCGAAATAACTAACGAGTTTTACTACATAAGAATACGGGGTCCGTTTAGAAATGTTTAGGGAGCCACGGTGTTCTCTCCCTCCCCCTCTGCACACCCCTGACCAGTCGTCACTACCCTGAAGAAGCCTGCGATATGACAGGCGAAACGTCGGCCTCTCTGCCTAGAACGCGGCGTCACCCGGACAGCGTAGAAGTCATGAACTCCAGCAGCGGGAGCCTACGTGTACAAGCACTATTGATGTTCTGCGCATGTGGAGATGCTCTAATGTGATGTGAAACTTGAAGTGCGCATGCGCAGAAGATCGATAGTGCTTTAACGTTTTAGGGTGATCAAACTCCCTAATAATTACATTACTAAATCAATAATAACAAAACATACAACAATAATAATTAATCAATAACAATAACAATAATATATAATATCACAATAATGATTAGTAAGCAAAAAATAAAAACACACGCAAGCCGCAGTAGCAATTGTGCATCACGTACATTTTTGCTTATTGTCGTCACCATCACTGATGATGGTGAATGATGATAATGGGAATAATAATGATAATCATGTTAATAATAATGGAAATAATAAAAACAACAATCATAACAATAGTAATGAATGGAGTTTTTGCACGGCGAAGCGTTATAGCAATCGACAGCACTTCCCCGTAGTTGGAGTCGCTAGTGCTGTCGATCGCTATTTCGTTTCGCCGTGCCAAAACTCCCTAATATGACGATGGTGCTGATGGTTAAGAATGTGTGCGCAGGGAGCCGCGAGGCGGCGTTCACGTACGCGGCGACGGCGGCGGGCGTGGCGTGGGCGCTGGCGGCGGCGTGCGCGCGGGGCAACGTGTCGTCGTGCGGCTGCGACACGCGTCCGCAGCGCGGCCGGCCGCGGCCCGCGCCGCCCGCCGCCTCCTTCAAGTGGGGCGGCTGCAGCGCCGACGTGCAGTTCGCCGCCGCCTTCACGCGCCGCTTCCTCGACGCCCGCGAGCTGGAGGGCGACGCGCGCTCGCTCATGAACTTGCACAACAACCGCGCCGGCCGAAGGGTAAGTGGCCCTCGCCCTCGCCCCCGACCCCGACCCACTCCTCCTTTTCCCTTTCCTTCTACTCTTCGTTCTTTTCCTTCACCTTTTTCTTCTTTTTGTTCTCATTTTTATCCTCCTTCGAAGGTGTTCTTCTCGTTGGGAGGTGGCGAACGAACGCCTCCTACTTTCGCGATGTAACATGCAATACGGGACTGTTGACGCTCCTGGAACACGAACTAATCTATTAATGTAAAATTGGTCTACCACAGTCGGCGTTGGTCGCCGCCGGATCTCAAGTTCCAGAGGTCGAGGAACTTTGCCACCTTCCGCGATGTAACATGCAATACAATACACTTACGGGACTATTTGTTCGATGATGATCTTTTGGCCATATCGATCATCAGTCGAGGCGTAAGATGGCGCTAGATATCACTTTCCATTGGAGGAGGAACAAAGCTAGTTCCCGTGATATAAAATGCACTTAACTTTCTGCACCAATAGCCTAAGTAGTTGACGTGTTTGCAATCAACATATATTCTCTTCCTCTTAATTTGATGATGCCCATTTTCCTTTTCCTATTCCTCCCCCTCGCTCCCAACCGTATCTTTAACCTTTGCTTCTTCTTCTTCTTCTTTTTCTTCATTTCCTCCTCTTCGTCGTTCTCATTTACCCCTTCACTTTCCCCTCCCTTTCTTGACCTTTGCCTTCTCTTTCTCCTTCTCAGCCTTGTCTTACCTCTTTGATTGCTTTTCCTTCACTTCTCCCTCCTCATTCTTCATTCTTGCACTTTCTTTTCTTTTCGGGCTCTCGGCGTTTAATTTTCTCCTCTATCACTTTCGTTTCTCATATATTTCCTCCTTTTTAATCTTCCGCATATTTGTCATTTCTTCCCTTTTCTTAATTTGCATATTCATCGCTCTCTTCTAAAATAAATATTTTCCTCAGCTAATTCTCTGATGTCATCTAATACGTTTTCATTATTTTGTCTGTCTTTTCTCTTCTCAGCCCTCGTTTCTGTTACACTAACTTATTACTCTTCCACTTTCTCCCTCTTCTGTTTCTATTCTTATCGTACTTTGCAGAGAGAGACTGTAGAGAAACATTCACGGATTTCATTTCTTTCTTGTTTCCAAAATGTGTTTAATTGTCCTTCTAATGTTGAATCTTTCTCGTTAATAGATAAAAAATATAGTTTTTTATTGTAATGATATAATAATTTTTTTTTGAGTTCTAGTCTTATACTCCCTGATACTCTTTTTTCTAAAATGCAAATGCAAAAGCACTAGTGCTTCTCAAAAAAGTTACAAAGGAAAATGAAGGAAATCATCTAGAAAAAACATTGCAAAATAGATGCCTGGAAAGCGTAGAAGATTGCTGAAGATAATTTTACTAAAGAGATTATTTATTTTGAAAAAGTCCTGAAGACTGCTTATGTATGACCTTCAATGTTCTTTTGAATTATAGAAAGAAATATAGTGCTATCGCAGCTGTTTTACTAGAGTTGGAAGGTTCTGTGTCACCTCATTTCTTTATATACACACGTACTTACTCCTCTAGTAAATACTATCGATACTGCTAAATAAAATATGTTCTTCACGTACCTTTACATGTAATTGTGAGATGTTCTAAAGATATGAAGTATAAAGTACTCTACATTTAAAAAAAGAAAAGAAACTGGGTAGCGGAAACTTTCAATCTCTCTTTATTCAATCTTCGTTTGTCATGAAGGTATACGACCTTGTGATAGTCTTTGATAAAATAAAAAAGAATGAATGAAAGTTACTTCAGTATTAAAAACAAAAGATATGCATTGATTCCTTTCTCCTCACTCCATTTTAGAACCCATTATAACACACATTAAATATTTTATTAATTTTCCGTTTCAAAGGATGAATTAAGTCTTGGGTTCTAAGATAAACAATAATGAGGGAGTTCGTGATAAAAAAAACTGATGCTAGGAGTTATATTCACCTCGCCGAGAGCCACGCATGCTCGTATTTTGATGGAAACTGAAGTTTACAGTGCGTAGAGTTCATTGAGAGTGTATATGTCGTAATTGATAGTTGCCCCACGATCTCAATGGTATTTCTATTATTTACCACAACAGTTTACATTTTATGAAAGAAACATTGGGTTTCCGAGCGCTTGCTGCAGTATGTATCTACGACGAAGTGTGTAGAATTGCCTTCCACACATTCTTTTCCACACGCAGAGAACACATGGTTTATTTCCTCATGCTGTGAGTCAGCGAACAAGTATCACGTCGTGTTTTCATTTTTAAGAAAAAGGAGGGCGAATATAAAAACGGAAAACGAACTTCACAAAACATTCGTGCTCTCTGGTACTAACCTAATGTAGTACGCCTTGACCTGCCCGAATCGTTATTGCATTGACTACATTCAAATCAATAGGAGAAAAAAACTCGAACCATAACAAAAGACATGTTTTTTTTATATTTTTTCCCATAGTTTAATACAGCTAATTTTTTCCAGTTCTGAACCAAAAGCTAGTTTACCTTCACTTTATTTTATTACTCACTCAGAAGAAAACTCGCCGATGTTATTTGAAAATCACTCGGTATGGGATAATAAATTTTACCAACATTGAATATTCGTTAGATTATACAAATATCCAAAATGTATCTATGGATATTGACATTCGTATTTGCCCACAATCAGCATCCACACTCAATAGGTGCCTGTATTTTTTGGAAGAAATATTTACATCGCTATTATTATCAGGTACAAATTCACATCTGAACATCAAATGAACTTCCGAAAACATTCGCGCTCTTTGGTACTAATCTATCTAATAATAATGTATCTTTCCCAACACCAAGTATTTGATTTATTAACATGCTTTGCTGAAAGAGTAGGTAGTTTGTGAGAATACTACTGGTTTCTGGTAAAGATAAATCCAACCAATTTTAAGCGTGCAGTTAAATATCATAAGCCATTGTCTTATGGCAGAGGGTGTTTTCATTGTTCTGTTTTACGCGTGACTCCATAAATTATTCACTATTGACAAAGTTAAATTTATGTGCGCATAATATAATCCAAACGTCTGGGGCTACAATAGCGCATATTTTTATTTTCCCTCATTATTATAACTTTTGCAATTTTCGAAAATCGGAGAATCAAAGGTGATTGGACGGAGTGAAAAAACAATTATTTAAAAATTGCGTTCATTTACACAAAATTACTCAAAATCTACTCACGTTTTCAAAAAATGTGTATGATCTTATTCAAAGTTCTACTTATGAAGTACATTTTTTATCACGAAAACGTATGTTATTAAATATTGTAGATGTTGAGAGACGCCGAAAAAGAAATGCCGCCGAAAGTTCTACGAAAATTGCATCTGAACCATTTTTAAAATCCTACTCCAACTCCAGTCCTCCGACAAGGGAAAACAATTAATGAAAACATTTAAGCCACTTTTGAAAAAAAATTTTAAAATGTTGTTGCGAATTCTTATACTCGTAAGTACTCTCAAAAATCAAAATATCCTTTTCAAATTCAAAGAGTCGTGACATCAACCAGATCGATCGATGGACATCAATTTTGATGGAAATCCTACCTACCGTTTAACTAGAGTTGTTTACAGGCAGACGGCCGGATGGACAGACGTTTTGCCATGAGTCAATTTTTCGAGGACTCGCAAAACGTGGATTATGACCACACAGTGTATTAGAGGAAATAATTTACTAAATATAGGAGCAAGAATTGTCCATTTTTAGTGTCAAGGGCCCATAATACTAGTTTTTCTGTCACAAAATCACCGTTTTCTACTGCAGCATTACTATATTTTGACTGTACTACTTATTTACGATGTGAGGAACTAAAATGAAACAAAAGTTGAAAAAAATTATTTTCCTTTTTCACTATTTTATTAGTAACACTTTTCGTTAATCTCGTTATCAACAGGGCTGGGATTATGATGACCAAAAAATTATTTGAAAAGGACCTTATATGAAAATGAAGTGACTTAGAAATGAGAGGAAAATGGCCTATCAAATTACTTAAAATAAGGGAATACTTTTTTTTGACTCAAAAAATTTCATGAATGTGATTATTGAATGAATATTTCAATTTTAAATAAAATGTATTTATATAAAATTATATTTAATATAAAGTCTATATTAGGAGGAAATGTAATCCTTGAATCAGATCTTCCAACCGCCACTTTTGAAAGAACCAAAACGTACTGAAGATTTTAAGTAATTTTGAGAGTTCTTAAAAATCAGAGTCCACTACAATAGGGAATTTCGTCATGAACTGACGATACAATAAAAACTCGGTTTTAGCGTGACATTGTAAATTCATGAAACATTTGCTAACAAAAAACAAGAAATGTAAACAAATTGCGTAAAATGATAAAAATGACGTAAAGGTCCAGAAAACGACGTAAAAGTTCCTGGTCAAAATGTCTGAAAACTTCAAATATGGCCAAAAATGACTCTAAAAATATACATTTCTATCACCTACATGTCGTGAGAAACATTCATTTAAAAGTAGCAACGTCTAGACTGCACCAATGAAAAGATGACACGTCATCAGAATCCGAGCCCTGCTTATTAGTGAAAGGTGTTTCACAATACTGTGCAACCAACCGACTGACCGGCCAAAGATGACTCAGGACGTCAACTGATATCACTGCAATGCCTCTGACCGGAAGGTCCTAGTGTTCGGATGCCGGCTGGATTTTCGACATTAGTTACATTGCTATGTCGAATTCAGACACTGTCTGGAGAGGAATTCTAGCTGGCTGGCTGCTCTGATCAGTAGTCTTCCGTGATTTCTCTGATCGAATCCAGGCGACCGCCGGAGCAGTACCTTTACTAACGGGTAATGGACCGCGCGCGATCTTTCCTTCCTCTTCGTCATCCTATCCTCATCCCTTATTTACACAAATAAACCCCAGCTCACGCAGTGAAAATACGCACTTCACTTATGACTAATGACCTTACCAGTTGACGAGCCTGGAATCAAAATCGTGTGCCGTCGATGGTTGCTGCTAAGCATCAGTCTATTTTTGTTGAATCATAAGGATAGATAAAGCCTCAGTCGTGTTGTCCGCGCCAAGCGTTTGAGGACTTAGTCATTACAGATGGTTCAAAATTGCTTGCGGACCTACAGGATGCGTCAGAAGCAATTTTGCTGGAAGGGTCCGCAAGCAAAGCGGAATAAGTCTTGAATTATCCATGATGTTTCCATTTCTGTAAAAATAAATTTGGAAATAGCCGTCGATTATAAACTATCAAAGAAAGTTTACACAGGCTGTAGGAAGGGTCCGTGGCTGTGAAACACTCTCCTACGATAAAATGAATTGTCCATATAAACAAGCTGAATTATTATCGCCGTACATGGTACGTATGTCACTTTAGACCGTAAGATACGGCACCGACCTAAACGTCTGAGTGAAGACTTTAAAACTCATTGAATTATTTCCTTCCATTTTCCCTCGATTATTGTTAAACCCAATAAACAACGATTATTGTTGAATCCAACCTATTGAGACACCCGTTCACTATTAGAAAATGTAATTATGATGCAGTGCACACTCTCACTAAAAATACTGCACTTTGATGCATGGAATAATCATCGTTTTACGCTGTAGACACGCCATTATTTGCGGCTGTGTCAGAAGTGTGCAATTTACTCGTGGAGGAAGAGATAAGAGTTCACAAGCACTGACCTACTTACGTATTGCACCACAATTACAAAATAGCACGCTTCATACTGCATCTCCCCTGTACTTTCCAACTGTTACAAGCTACTCTTATTGAAACCCTAAACACATAATATCTTTCTGCGGCGTTATCTACCGCTATTATCAAGTCACTTTTCGACTCTACTAGCATCAGTTCTGCCTTGTGCCTTTAATAACGCATTCGCAACTAAATGCGCTAAATGGATGATCGCTTCGTACTACAGTGTTTAAGAAATAATAAGCGATATTCAAATGTAATCCACACTGGTAAGGTCTGTTATTATGATCGTAAGTTGTATCTACCAGACATGAGATAATACACGCACTGCTCAACATCGTAATGCTCGAGGATCAATAATACTTTTTCACAGATAATTTCATACTTTCTCTCGTGGATATAACAGGTATTAGGGACCGTAAACTCTCACGATAACATCGAGTGTGGATACAGTTTTTGAAATGTCAATAACTAGCATAGATTATGTAAATTTTATGTTTCACAACTAAATAATTATTTTCAATTATAATAGCGCAATTCTTATAGGGGCACTTAATGAAGATTGCATCTATACTCGTTTTATTTTAATGGAAATACTTTTAATGTGAAAATAATGTTCACTAATTGTGAAATTGATTTTACGTTAAATGTATGGATTATTTTTTGTGTCAAGTTTTTTTCAAGCCTGACTTCGAAAGCATGCCACGGATATTTCAATAAATGTCTAAGTTGGCCATAGGTGTTGAGTTATCTGACCAAACAATCTCCATTTGAAAGTTTGTTAATCCATGAATGCCCAGCATTCATATTTGATGTCACATATTTCTGGTTACCTCAAATTTGTTTTCTTTGCACAAATGAAAGAATTTTACATCCTAAATGGACATCAACTTTATAAACGAAATACATAAACAAATGTTTGAATTCCTGAACAATATATGTTGATTTAGCCGATGTTTGGGGCTTGATAGTTGGACATCGGGAGAGGCGTTTGCTATTGCGTTTTTTTTACCCGTGCCACGTGGTTGGGGCATAATATTTTGCGAGCAATCTAGAGCGAGTACTGTATTTCAGTCCTACTCTTTTGATATTTTTCGACCTGATGTCAATACTTGTAGGCACTTGTAATAAGGGGATTTTTTTTAAGCGACCCTAATTCGTATGAGATGCGCTCAGCTAATACAATGCTCTAACTGTTTCTTTGATCGCGCCACCTCAGGCGCTGCAATGTGCGCGCGTGCGCGTGTGCGCAGGCGGTGAAGGCGAGCCTGCTGACGGAGTGCAAGTGCCACGGCGTGTCCGGCTCGTGCACCATGCGCACCTGCTGGCGCGCCCTGCCGCCCTTCCGCCAGGTGGGGGACCTGCTGATTTGCGCCGTATGCGCGCGCCGCGGCGGGCAGTGGCGGCGGCGCGGCGGCCGCGGGTCGGCGGCGGCGGGGCCGGCGGGGGCGTGCACCGGCTGGCGCTGCTGGGCCGCGGGGCGGCCGCCCGCGCGCCGCGCCGCTCCGAGCTCGTCTTCCTGCAGGAGTCGCCCAACTACTGCGAGCGGGACGTCGCCGCCGGCTCGCTCGGCACCGTCGGACGCGCCTGCAATCGCACCATACGAGGTGAGCACGCGCAGGGCACGCGCTTTTCGCTTTTCTTTTGCTTGCTTTTTGCTTTTTTCCTTTCCTTTTTCTTTTCTTTTATCCTTTTTTAATATTTTCCTCCTCACTTCATTTTCCTTATTCTTTTTCATTTTCTCTCTTCCCTGTTCTATTTTCTTTTTTTTCCCGATGCGTTTCGAGTTCCGCGCAATGCCAGGGTGCGCATGGCCTCCCCGCCGGCGTATGCCGGTTATGCCAGGGTGGGATAGGCTGCTCATATTCTTCCACGGCGCTCCAGTGCGACTCTTAGGTTAGTTTGCCGATGCAAATAAGTTTGTGTTACTCGGATGCGAACATTTCTAATACATCAAATGTTTCTGACACGCTTTATACGAGTAGATGTCGTTATTAGTAATTCAACTAGTATAAGGGTAGGGTACGGAGCGCAAGAAATTATGCGTAGATCAATACTTCTCCCTCCCCCCATACGTCACATGCAGTTTTTACTTTTTATCAAGCAATAGTTGACGATCAACAAATTAAATGAAATCGTGCACCCTTAATGTTGAAGAAATGTAAATAAATCCACATGGGTACGGGATCGGAGACTGAGAAAAGACTGCCCTGTGAATTACTTCCGTGGAATTCAAGTTATTATATGTGCTATACTTCAAAGGACTATTATGATTTATTTACGAAAATCTACCTAGGTATGTTGAATATGTGCTTAACTGTAAATTATCTTGCATACGTGTCGAGATAATAAACATCCACATAGTTTGGATGTAAAAGCAGACTGTGAAATAGTTGCGCGAAGCACGTAGTTCGACATTTTGTTGGCAATGAGTTCAATCATCATTACACATTTAGTTCACATACCTCGAATATTTTAGTCAAGGTTTGTGTTACTTATTAGAAAAATATTATGACTTCATAAAAGTGTAATGGTAGTTTACGTAAGAAGGGCGCGAAATAGATGATTCACACACGAGTCGAGTTTGACGTCCGAACGTAGCGTGCGGGAATCACCTGGCGTCCGTGTTGCGTATACTATTTTTTAACACGCCGTAAGCGAAATACAATGCGTCCCATACAATAATATAAATTAAATATCACATAACTACAAATACCTTACTTGTACAAACGTAAATGAATTCCGGTCAGTATCGTAACACTATTTGTAAATAATAAATAAAGACGTCGTTAAGATGAGAGACAATTGAGAATCGTTCCAGATGTTTCGCGCAGTTCCGCACATGCTTCGCGAAGTTTCGCATACTGACAAAATTAGCTGTTTCGCACAATCCCGAGAAACCGTGTTTTGCGCACTGCGTAGTAAAAAACATATTACGAAACCAGTGAAGGAATAGGAATGAGTGTGCAAATGAAAGGGTAGGACATCGTAGAGAAATGTATTACTGGGTAATAATTGGAGTATAGGAGTAATATTGAAGTACATCATTCAAACCAAAAATGAAAACACTAATCGGGAAAATTAGTTCTCTACAGGTAATCTGAATTAATATTCTGTTTATCCGTCCTTGTACGATAGTTGCACCCATAATTCTTTGATACATGCACTTGACGAATTAATGGATGCGGGTCACATCAATCTGAAGCATCTCTGGCATCAACTTTGTCCAAAGAATTTGAACGGTGAGGGTTTAAGGATTATTACTCCGCTTGCCTCGGATCCTCAGAAATCTCTAGGCCCTAGATTTGAAAGGAAATTCCTTTTTTGTAAACACTATAGGGTAATTAAAATCTCACATCTTTTATAAAAACGTTGTTCGTACAAAAACATTAAATTTCAACTTATTTCCTATCATTCTTTCTTCATTTAATTTATGAAGATTATATATCATGCGAAGCAGACGTTCACCCTAAACCATTTTGGAATGTTGCATGTGGTTTAATTCAACTACATCGTGATAAATTGAAGTGTCAATGAAAGACACTTGTTTTTTTTATTCCTTAGTATCACTTTTTAATATTTTTTTATTTATTACAATTTGTCTCTTTATTTTGGAGGCGAAATCGTGTCTCTTTAAAATTCAAATGTAGTAAATTCACTATTTTCCTACTGGATTCAAAACCGGTGTCACTCATCAAACCAGTTCGAGAAACCAAAAGTTTCTCGTGTGCCCGTAGCACTCGACTGTTATCGGTAAGAAAAGTTGACCTGTCCGCAGTAGGATATCAGAGAGATGTTTAACATTAGGAAGCACAACATTAGTAATCATTCAGAAGCCGTATGTAGCTCTGCGAGTTCAAGTGGTTTTAACTTCGACTAAAGGGCCTGGTACGTTGTTCACAAAGCACACCAGAACATCATGCATTCACCTGTTTCTCTCACACCTTTGTTTTCTCATCGATCAAACACACATCGTGACTAATCTCAGGTCTTAGTCACACTGACTGCCTTGTGAATTCAATAAAAATCTAATGAATAGATAATGTAGTTCGTAGTTTGTTACGTTTTGGAGTTTCTTGAGAAGTGTTCTCTTGAAAGTTGAAATTGAGTTCTAACTATTAGTAAAGGTAGTGAATCTATTTACAGGAGATTAAATTGACCTAGCGATAACTTATAGAAGAAGTAGTTTGGCGAAAAGATTTAGAGATATTTATTTAACGTCGGAAAACAGTTGAAAACGGTGACGGCAGTGTTGGGAAGGAAGTATTAAATTGAAAGAAATGAAATTGATATTTGGCTCATGCGGCAATCTGTTAATACACTGAATACTATTTTGTCTGTTTTCGATGAGGATGAGATACAGAAGATACTTATGATTAGAGCAAACTATGAGTCGTTCTTTTCCGCATCGCAGTCTGCTTTCAGCGCAGATTACAAATAGCACGTACTGTTGGAGTACCAAAAATGATTTCCCACTTCCTCAACGATCCATTCACAACACTTTTGAGTGGTACGCACGAGACGTTAGAAAACACAATATTCTTCTGAAACCTCACAGGCCTCGCAAACAATATCTGGTACAGAAATTGAACTTTGAGACTTTACCGTATTCCTAACAACAGTGAAGTGCGACCATCCAAGTACTTCATAAAAACACCCCTTCCAGCTCTCTCATTGTCTCTTATTTTATAGATATGAGGCAATTAACATTGGAAATGTACGCAATATTTCCATAATTTTTTATCCAAATTTAGGAAAGATAGTATTGATGCAAAACATTTCGAGATAATCATAAATTTGAAGCATTGAATATATGAAATATTGAATATATGAAATATAGGAACTTAATTTCTTTTGCAGAAGTGGCAGTAGCTTTACGTGTTTCAATAATTCACAAGTGAAATGACATACTCAACTCTCATAAATGAAAAAACGAACTTAACAATAGCCATTCATTCCACAGTGTATGGCACTGATAGATACTAGTCCACTGCTCGCTACGGTTGTTCGTGGGCGACGAAAGTGACCAGTGGAAAGAGCCCTTTCAATTCTCTGCACGAGAAAGGATGGTCAACTTACTAACAAACGAAGAAGGCAGTGCCTTGTAGCAGTGACGTACATTTATTAAGCGCGAATTTAAATTACCTTGTGCCTGCGCAATTTTCTAAAATTAATTGTAATGAGAATGTAATTAATTAAGGAAGCTGTTAACTATTTTAAATTTCTAAAATGTGCAAGTGCCATGTTTCTTCTATTGAGTTACCTGCTTCATACGTGGAATTCAATTCCTTAAGAGACAGACGAATACGGACGTACCTCGAGTATATGATGATCTTTGGTCGAGAATGTGTAACTTCCTGAAGTTTTGACGTCATTCAGCGAAAGTTTGCTGCTGAAGAATATTTTTTCGGTTGATATATGAATTATTAACATGAATTGTTATTTACAATAGATTGCTTACTTTAATATCTAATTTAGTTACCCCAAAATGATTAGTCTGATAGGCAACACTGCGTGACCTTTGCGTATCTCATCGTATTGATTTCGTACTGGAATGTAAAACAAATTATTTTGGCGTTTTTATCACAGCGTGTTACCAACTCACCAAAGTTGGTTCGAGAACTCTGTATTTCTTGTTTTCGTCGGTTTGTTTGCTTTACATAATCGCCTACCTTCTTTTCAATTGTTCTCCTGATAGTAATTTGAAACACCTTGCTCTTCTTTCTGAGTCTATGTGGGTGGGCATCACTTCTCTCCCCTCTCAAAACTTCTGGGGAAACAACTTTCCCCGCCTTTGGATACATGCTCATTAGTTTCAAAGTTCGAGATAATTGAGACTTGATGTGAGGAAAAGTTCACAAGATTACCTTGTATTCGTTATTTACTTTAAGCACTTTTCAGGTTGTAGAAGAGCATGCATACATAATGTACCTGCGTTTCTCTTGTTTAGGAAATGTTAGAAACGTTAAATCTCTTTAATTGGGGCAAGAATTATATTTCTTTTTCAAATGGGAACTGTTTTATGCATTATATCCAGCATATTATTATGCAAATAGATAAATAATGAATTTACTCTTAATAAGATCAATTATTGAACAAAATACTGTTGACTGTTTAATTTTCGCTTTTTTGACTCAATGCAGGCATGAAAAATTAGCAAGTAAGAAAAGCCAAGATAATCAATTGATATTTTTTATTGCGACTGCGTCAATGACATGGAGATTTTTCTTAAAAATCTTTTATTGTATTTATGTCTTATATTAATATCATTTATTATCTTAAGTGCCCCCAAGCGATACCGTACTGTGAAGCGCCTTATACGTAATGATAATGAGTCTACATTCACCTTTGCTATTTAAAACATTCTTATCAATGTATTTTAAATATAGGTAAAATAAAATAAATTTTATCAAGGGCATTTAACGGGGGCATTAAGGCGGTACATACTGTACATGTGTATTAATCCACCATAGCTGTTGACTAACGCTCTCTTTCCCTGTCACCAGGTCCCGGAGGCTGCGACCTTCTCTGCTGTGGCCGCGGCTACAACACGCACCAGCTATCACGCGCGTGGCAGTGCCGCTGCAAGTTCCACTGGTGCTGCCGCGTGACATGCGACACGTGTCACGAGCGAGTCGAGCAATACACGTGCAAGTGAAAGCACCCGCCCCCGGCCTCGAACTGCCTACCGCGCCCCTTCCTTCGACTTCCCCGTGTTTCAAGAGTGTGACCCGTATTTATTTCGCTTTCGACGCCGGTGCCCGTCGATTTGGGGCCGGTGCGAGGTGTGTGGATGTGTGTGAGCATGCAATTTGTTTCTGAGTGAATGAAGACAATTCTCTTTTTCGAGCTTACCTGTGTTTGTTGGTTGACTGCAGTTTGCAGCATCCATGGACTTTTGCTGTTCCTGGAGCAGTCGTCGCTCTCTTTTCCATTCCTGAATCTCTTTTACCATTTAATAAAAAAACTGTTAAAATCTAGCACAAGAGACTGTTGTTTTACAAGAATAATAACTAAAACTATCAAATGTGTATATTAAGTTGTTAATGCTGTTCTATACATAATGAATGAATGATTGATTCATTGAAGATGAGTGAATTTCATTAAGTTGTAGGTATTTCTTTAAAACTGTAAGTTCTCTTTGTAAAGCCTTTGTAGGAAGTAGATTTAACCTTTGCACAAATTAATCGCTGATCACAGTGAGCCCTATATACAGTTGTGCTAAATGATGTCTGTATATTTAATTATGACTGTGTAATACATATTGAAATAAATGAGTGGTATTAATATTATTGACATAGCTATTGTCTTCTAGTCATTCATTTATGTTGAAGAATTCGAAGAATTGTGCTTTGTATTCTTATTACATTATTTTGTAAATATTTGTAACTCTTTCACACTGAAATGAGAATATGAAGGGATTTTCTATGCACATTGCAACATTTAAATTAAAAATTATTGTTTTCAATGATGTTACTGGCATTATGGTTATGTATATATTCTGGTAATATGTCACAAAAATAATGTAAATTAATATTGTGCATTTATGAATTATTATTTTCATTGAAATACATTTTGTTCAGAGATACACATTTAGAGCACAAAATATTGAAAATGTACTTTTTTGAAAGTCTTTGTGTGATAATATAGAGTGTTTGTTTATGTAGAATACACATTTTCTCTTTGAATTAGTTTTTTCCTTTGGAAAATTCTTGAATAAAATGTTCTATTCCAACCTGATCCAAAACAAATCAAAAGCTTGTAAGAATAAAAAAAAGTGTGTGTACATTGAAATAAAGATACCCACTTACGATTATTTTGTGTCATTATTATTATCTTTATTAAAAACATGATTTATGCATAATATAAAAACCAAATTATATAAACCAATCATTAAATTCCTTGCTCAAATGTACATTCAACAGAAAAAAACATCACAAAATAATGCCTACTTTACAAGTAGGGATGAACACCGTGAACTCATCACTTTTATGCAGTCATGTATTTAGTCTTTTGCCACTCTTCAGAGATTCATTAACAATTTAAATAAATTGAAACCGTATTATAATATTTTTAATTTATGGTATGATAATTTGTATTGGTTAATTTTTTTAAAAATGTAGGCAAAGTAATATATTTTATATGAATTCATGAATTTACCCAATATTATGAAGAGAAAACATGGTTTTGGCCAACAAAATACTCAGGATTGTTGTTAAACTTAAATGGCATTTTTTATTTAGGTTAGACTTTGGGATTTCAATAAGATAAAAAAAAGTATTTTTTGAATATACATTATAGACAGATCTGTAGAGTTAAGGAATTTGTGTAGGATATTCTTACCATTTGTAATTAATTTTTGTTTCTTTTTCAACTGCTGATAATTGACACAGTTTTATTTAATATCTTTAATGGAGTGTAGATGTCCATAATATCACACCTTTTTCTTCATGTTTTAAAAAAATTATATTGTTTGTGTTCACCCAGCACAACTCAAAAACCTAAAATATTTCTTCTCAATGTAGGTTAAAGTTATCATAAACTAAAATTTTAGTGATTTACACTAATTTGTGAGAATGTTTCAGTTTTTTATATTAATAAGAATACTACATGTGAATGGTTAAATGTTTGTACATAATTCATGCTTGAAAACCATTTTACCAAAAATATTGCATACTTGTGTATCTTACATTATTTGATTGTGATTTGTAATAATTCAAAACAACTTTGTTTATCAAAATTACAGTTAGTGTTATAAATTGCAAGTGCTAATTTTTTTGTGAATTTTTAATTCACTAAAATGAGGAAGGGCCATAAATAAGACACAATAGGAAATAATATTGTTGAAACGGGGACCAAAACGAATTTGCAAGAATTTAATTGGTGTTAAAAATTAATTTCATTTAATTCATGCCAATATATTCTGCATGTAAGTTGTTTTGGTGAACTGTTAAAACATTTGACATATTTCTTCACGCCCAAATCATTAAGCCTATGTTGAAGAAAGAACTAAAACGACACTATTCTACTTAATATTTTATACCTAAATATTATGAAAATTATGAAAATGTATTAATGAAGTTAAGAAAAGTATGTTCATAAATGGAATTAGTTTAAAAAGACCAAATGAAAAGTTTCCTTTTCTTCTGCATATTTACCCATTGATCCCGTACATTAATGTATGCATTCTTCTATATATAAAAGATGTATTTCTCATATTTGCTACTGACAAGAGTATCATTAAGATCAATATTAATCATTACAATCTGTAATAGCAAGCAAAAATTCTATATTTAATTTTTGTCTTGAACTCAATGCAAAAATTAAAATTTGTGAAAGAAAAAGAAAAAAGAAAGAAAGAAAAAATCGATATATGGAAATAATATAATTTTCTTTGTTATTTAAACAATGAATTAAAGAGTGCCAATAGGGAAAAAATTGCTTGAATATAAACATTATGCAGATATGCAGCAGGTAAGATAGATTATTTTATTTTCATTGAAGAAGAAATGTTGGCTGAACATAAATAATGTAATGTCATAAAGTTTGTTATGAAATTGGCCGTACTATGAACAAAAAGGATAAGAAAAAAAGAGAGAGTTCGTAAATGTAGTGATAGAGAAGACGAACTAATTTTTATTGATGTCCAAGAAGGAAATATAAAATGTATTTTGAACTGTATACGATTGGTAGTACTGTAACTCTTCACTTAACTGTTCACACGTTGGTAGACTTGTTAAGAATCGTTCTTCAATTGTTCTCAGATGTTGTTTACAGTGCGTTAGATCAGCGGTGTCGTGAAATCAGTGTCTTTTGATCTTTAGGACGTCGTGTTAAGGAACATTGGGTTTGTCATCGTTGAAGAAACAAGTGTACGATCCTAAGATCGGAAAATGGGAGTTACAGTGTGAGTATTTACTAAATATTGTACCTTTTTAATAGATAACCTCAACTTGGTGTTTGGTGTAGTTTACCAGTTCGTGCTCTTTATTTGCATCTCTTATACATTTTGGTAGTATATATTTGAAATATGATAATACCTCTTTTCTTGTGGTCTACATACATTTACGCATTCGCTATGTGTATGTATTGTGGCCGTGCAACAGGTTTGTGTTTTATACAGTGCTCTAGCATTACTGCTATAATTCCAGGTTGCAGCAGTTCCCCATGGTGGAAAATCGTACCGGTCCACAGACGATTGAGTTTCTGACGAAGAGGGTTGTAGCACTTGGTGCCGTACAAACCGGCCAGTTCCTTGTCGACTGTGAAACGTACATGTCTGTTCCCAATCTCGGTAAGTACTGTAATTCTGTATATTTATTACATTTGGGAATTTAATGCACGTTGTGTTGTTCTGTGATGTACGAAAAGTGTGGTAATTGTGGAAAAAGGTAAATAGGGAGCGTTACATCGAATTTCTAACAGCTGACATTAATGTTATTGAACTTTCTGAACTTGATACTGGCCGATTCATATCGAATGTACTGTTATTTAAGTAGTTAAAACTTTATATATGTAGAATGTGACTTAATATATCTTATAACAGCATAAATTTAAAAACTGAAATTCGTGGTGTGTTCAAATTTGACGGCTGTCATATAGTTCAGTGCCTCGTTCCTAGAGCGCGCGCGCATGCACAAGCCAGAATTGAGTGCCGGTCGTTGAGAAAGTGCTACAATCTGTAGCCGCTAGAGGGCACTTGCTGCCGCTTACTGTGGCGCGGCCTGCTGCTGCAGCAGCGGCGCGCCAGCGGTCGTCTGCGAGGTCCTGGACGGGTCGATGGCCGGCAGCGGTGGAGGCGCCACCTGACGATTAACCCACGGCTGCAGTCGCTTCGGAAGAGGAGGAGGAGGACGAGGAAATCAATCGGCCACGGGGCCGGAGCGGGCGTACAGCTCGGAGGACCGCGGATCGATTCCCCGATACGACCGCGAGCCCGCGACCGCAGCTTCTCTCTCTCTTCGCCGCCGCACCCCCTCCCAGCCCGTTCTCCTGCGGGTCACCGCCCTCCCCCTGCCGGTGGTGCGGCGGCGCGCGCGCGGCGAGGTCATGGACTGGAGGAGCACGTGTGCAGGCCGCTCGGGGCTTCGCGCGAATCCCTTGAGGCGCGGCGGCGCCACTGAAACTAATCAAGTTTGCTGGCGGCATCGCTCGTGCGGCGCACGTGGGGGCGTGTTGTTGCGGGGGCACGTCCGCTGCGCGAGCGCTGCTGCACCTGCGACGCCCGAGGGCTTCGGGGCGGGCAGGGGGGCGTGGCGCCGCTAAGTCGCTTTCCTTGTCGCGTGCCATTATCGCGCCCACGGACATCTTGTCACAATGAAGGACTCCGGGGCTTATCTGTCTTTGAATTATAGCCGTAATTAGCCAGTGCATCTGTTACAATGGACCATTCAGAGAAGTAAATGCCCTTTGGCCCTTCCACTCCTGTTATTACGAGTAAGTGCGTCTTATTGTACACGTTCACGGTGTATTTTGATGTAAATTCAAGATGATATTTGTAGCTCTCTAAATTTCATTTAGGAAACTGATTTAGAATTCTAATCCAGCTATTTCACAGTCGTAATCGTACTGTTATGATGACCGATTTCCTGTCGCATTGATATCACTTGGTGGTAATTGGATTTACGTATAATTCTCTTTATACTGTAAAATTACTTCTGAAGTGTTACCATTTGAAGAATGTCCAATGAAAGTACGAAGTATCGCGTTAGAATAAACGTGCGCAGGGTAAAACAAGAAGGGGAGGCGGTTACGTTCCCATGCCCCTTGGGGCCCAGTTTTCCACGGAATGCTTTTTTGTTTCGCATGACCAGTTTTACTAGGAAGTAAGTTACATGAAATATAATGAAATTACAATTTTAATGATATTAATAAATTCAATCGAATTTACGCTGTTGAACCATTTTTCACAGTTGCCAGAGAGTTTGGAAAGATTGTTCTCAGAAAGTCGTGTATAAATTTCCCAAATTGTGAGCATAAAAGAGATTGATCAAATGAACAGAAATAAAATGTTTTATTACGTGCGATTCCCTTTCTGGGTGCATTTTGAAATTTGTATGTGGTATGGCCCCCCCTGCGCCTTCCCCATGTGCGTATACCTATGTGTGTAACGTTGTGACAAAATTTCGTAGCTTTAAACGAAAACGGTAATGTTAGCGCGTTGTGATCCGTTCTCCGGCGCAGCGCCCGTGTGACTCGTGACTCGGCAGCGCAGCGGGGGTCGCAACGGCAGTCGGCGAGGGGGAGGGGCCAGGGAGGATTTTAATATATTCCGTGTCCGGCCGGCGCTCCCTTTGAGCCCTTTCAGAGGCAGCCGCTGCTGTCGCGATGTTTTATTTCTGTCTTTGGCGTTTGACGCCGAGGCGCCGCCCCGCCCCCTCTCCTCGCCGCCGCGTTCTTTTCGCCCTGGGACGGCGGGCCGCGCCTCCGCCTCCGCGCCCGTTGCGGCTCGTGCGGGGTTGAAAGGGCGCGTGGGCGATTCCAGAAAGAGGGCGATGAACGGAATTGAATGGGCTCGCTGAGAGATGGTTCAAAGCTACGATTTTTTGGCTTTCTCGGTTTGACCTTATCGCGATTCTCTCTGTGCAGTTCTCTTCTCAGTCGGTATTACCGGTTTGCGTTTTGCGGCCGTATGGCAGGGTAATACTCGTACTTAACTGAATGCCGTAGCCCTCCATTGATTTACGTGGGTTCGGTGGGAAGCTCGTGGGGGGTAATTTCAGAAAGAAGGTCATGACTGTAATTGAATAGGGTCTGTGAGAGATAGTCCTAAACCATAAGATTGGGTTTCTCAAGTTCACCTCACCACGATTCCCTCCGAGCAGGTCTATTCTCAGTCACTATTACAGGTTTCGTTTTTTGAGGTGTATGGCTATTTAATACTGATTAAATGCCTTCCCTCAGTTGATTTATAGTGTTTGCCAAACCTTACACGAAGTTTATCTGGAGGCTGCACGAGTGTGTCAAATGATTATCTCTCACTGAGCACTTCAGTTCTTAAGCAGTATTGTTTTAAGCAGTATAGCTTTGTTTACGTCCTGTATATCAATTTTGTTATACGATTTGGTATGTAACCGTCTGAATCAAACCCTTCCCTTACTTTTATTCCACCGTTTTCTTTGAACTACTTGCCAAGACGCAATAATAGAACATTGTTGAGACCTACCGTTTGGTATCGTCAGTTGCTATTAAACGGATGCAGTTGTTACAGACGCAGATAAGAGACTAGAGTTAGTATCAACCCATACTTAAGAATTTGGCATAGTTTGTTGGTGAATCTCGCAACAAGGAACGAAGGAGATAAGGTTGACGGAACAGTATAAAAAGGTCGAACTAAAACTATGCCCCTTCCGTGTGTTGCTATGTTTCGTTCACCAGACAAACGTTCGTTTTCATCTCAATGAAAAAGCAACTTTACAAAAATAACAGTTAAAACATTCTTACTGACTTGTAGATGAGCTATAATAGCAGAACATTTCAGGCATGTGAATTGAGGTGCACGTGAGCTTGTAAACGAGTAGAAGAAGCAATTCTACGCGGCTCGGGTAGGTAGGTGGCGGCCCTAGAAGTTAGGGGCGACCCGAAGTGGAGCGGCCAGGGCGCTAACTTTCCAATTTTGGGTCCAGGGGACAAATCCCAATCGAATAGAATGTGTGTTGGACAAATCGGGCTTGCAACAGGTTTTCTCTGGGTTCTCCCGTTTCCCCTTCCTCCATTTTCACCATTGCGCCATCATCATCACATCAATTAACCATTTTCCATTAAAATTACTTATGTATACTTCTATACTATTTATAAGGGCGCAGTTAGATCGGTTTTGTGTTTGGTTGAATTCCCATTTGGGAGAACTCAGCCATTAACGTTTTAATACACTTACGAGAGCGCAGGCATACTACTCGTGACGAACATGGCCGACATGAAGTGAGCTTTAATTAAGCAGTCAAACTGAGCCATTGAACTCAGGAAATAGGAAGCCACTGAACTCAGAAATAGGAAAATTTGTTTAGTTAGTTTTTTTAACAAAACCCGCTATGGTAAACCTGCCTTTCAGTTCTCCAAAATAATGGCATGACATTTTAGAAGAAATAGATGAAATGGGTGCTAATAGTATCTGCCGAATTTGAACCTAACCTCACTTATGTCAAAAGGAAAATGAAGATTCTTTGACCGATATCTTATGTATTATTAAATATCTCATATTAAATACACCTGTTATGGAGACATGTCGCCTGTACGTAATTATTTGTAGTCTGATGCTGTCCAATGCAGTGTGACCAAGACAGTTCAGCAGAATCAGTTTGTCATTCGCGTCCGAATTATTCCTCGGCCGAACACATATCCACTTTGAACATACTCGTCAGGAACAGGCATTGAAATCACACTACAGAATAAAAAACAACACAGGTCCCAGCGGACGAAACGTATGACTCCTACCATTCGGCCGAATCAGTCACTCATATGCGCCCGTTTTTTTCTTCGGCCGAACACGTATTCTCTTTGGACGTAGCCGCCAGACACAGGCACTGAAATCGCACTACAGAATAAAGAACAACAGAGGTCCCGGAGGACGAAAGGCTGGTGGGGGGAGGGAAGGAGGACTGGTGCGTGAAAGGGTTACGTGGAGAGAGGCGCTCGCTAGAAGCTATTGTAATTTTATTTGTCAATATACGTAATAAATTACAAATGAAAAGAGCAGCGGGCGGCGAGGCCGCTCCACCCAATCCGTATCAAAACAAATACAAAGGGTTGCGCTACGCAGCTACAAAAATACGGGGGCCCGGCGACCCCGCGCCCCCCTTCTCCCTCCCCTGCAGGCCGGGGCCCGCGGTGCCGCACGGGCGGCGGGGCGTGGCTATGTACACAGCATACTCCTCCTGTAAATATACGTACAACCTCTAAAATTTATTCCAAAAATTTGTAATGTTTATTTGTTTTTTTTTTGGTTTTTCCTTTCTTCTTTCGGGAATGCAAAAATTCGTTTGATAAGGGAGGCGGCCGGGCTCGAGTCGTGCCTTGCCGGGCTCGGCCGCGAACCAGAGGCCTTATTTTGACTTATGATTACTTTATGATTATTATACTTATTGTAGTGATTATTGTCAAAACGTGAGTTACGATATGGGAGATGTGTCTAAAACCGTACGTACGCATGTGATGTGTATGTGTTGGCTTGAATATAACAGTGTACAAAAGGTGCTAACGTCTTGAGCACTGATTTTGAAAGCCCGTTGCAGTTCATAGAATATCTCACCAACTTTTAGGATTATCGCTACTGGAATTGTATTTGAAGAGTGTTTTAAATATGTATTTTAATGAATCATTCCATAGTTCTTCTGTCTTTTGAGTACACAGTAACTCGTAACTTTAACACTTTTTGTACACCTTCTACCACAGATGTGTGTTTTCGTGAGCGTGGTGTGTGTGTTTGTGTAGTATGTATGTACGTGTTCGTGTGGAGCATGTGAGCGCGTGTGTAGGTGTGTTAGATGAAAGGCTAAAAAAGAGATCGATAGATGGGAAGGAACTAGCTACGATTATCTCGTGACGTCACTGGAAGCACGCGTGGGTGGACGAGTTATTGTCTTGACGAGTTGCTCGCTCGGGCGCCCTCCCCTCCCCGCCCCTCCCTCGTCGCGTCGACGCGGAAGGCATTTGCAGAAGGCGGAAGGCGATTTCGGCGCCCGGCTGTGGCCCTGGTAACTTTCCCTCCTTTAATTCCCTGGCTCGTGAAGTCGGAGATGTAGTTGAAACTATAATTATGCATTTTATGTACACGTTACGAAAAAAAATGTCGGTATCTCCGAGTGGACCCCGAGCACCGTCTGTGTATCCTCAGTTTGTGTTTTTTGTTATTCCCAGAGGACATAAACGACGCGGAGTTTATTATTATACATACGGTTAAGTACTAAACATTGTCTCTAAAATATGTTTCATCTTCGAACATAGGAATGCGCAAAGCAATACATATGCGTTTCATTAATAATGTTTTTTTTATTACGATTAGTCTACACGCCGTTGTAGTCAGTCGGGATCCCTTGCTCTGCGGCGAGGTGACGGATCTTTCTTTGGACCGGAGAACGATCCGTGCCCGGATCCGATCGTTCCCTGACCCGTTCGCTGATAACCCACCTGACTGACCTTTATACTCATCCTTCGGAAGAAAAAAAAAAGATAAGCTACGACCGCAGGAGAAACTTTTTTACGAGATACAACGCGATTCCGCGGCGTCTATTCTTTTATTGTCTAGCTATCTTTCTCCGTGTGGGTGAGAGTATGCTTACAGAACGGCTCTTCCCTTCGCTCCTCTGGCTGAAAAGAGGATGCTGCCAGCTGGAACCGAGAGAGGACTTTTAGTTAATAACGCAATCCTCGGGATGAGTCGTGGTGGTGGTGGTGGGGGGGGAGGGGCGCAAGGGTGCTCGCGCAGCCCGCTTTCCCCCCAAGGGACTGCGAGCGCCGTTCTACCTCTTTACTTCGCCCCGCCCCACGTCCGACCCGAACCGCTCCTCCCCGCCATCCATGCGATGTTGGCGATTCGTGCGTTGGCCCTTGCCTTCTCCTCTCAGTGCTAGAGCTAAAACCGCCCGGCCCGCCCCGCCCCGCCCCACCCCGCCCCGCCCCCGCCCGCCCACGGCCCGTCCCCGCTTCGCGAATGGCGGCTGGGCTCTCTCCGTGGCGGGGATATGCGAATGTGTGGGTCGACGTTATTGTCTGCCCGCGGATTGCTCCTCCCTATTGTTGCTGCTGGAAGTGCGGGGAGTGATCTGTGTATGTGTGTGGTTTTGAGAGGATTCTTGCGTGTGGGTGGAAGAGTCGTTTTCTTATTGTCAGAACGGAAGCATCTTGTGGAGAACCGTCCCTATCGCCTCGTACACGTCCTTTTCCTATATGCGTTCCTTTCGTGGCCCCAAACAGGCTTTGGCCGACTGCAGCCACGGCTCTGGTTGTGCAATGCAGAAAACACCTCAAAGCGAAGTTCAGAAGAAAGATACTTTTCTGTTTTTAATTCTCAATTGAATTGGACGCCTGCCACTCATTTTGTTACTGATGTTATGTGTTTATCTTTTTCAAGTGATAGAAATTGAGACTTATTTTTCACTTAGTTATATCTTGAAGAGGTAACATTATTTTTCTGAACGCCTAAAGGGAAAGAGAAATGTCATAAACCAAGATGAATGTTTACTAATGAGCAGTTCTTCTTCGTAAATATTTTTCTGAATTGTAATTCTGTTTACATTAATACATTATAAATAGCAGAGACAGCGTGATTTTAAAAATCCAGCATAGATATTAAAGTATTCTCGAAGTGTGGAGGCGGTAGCGACGGTCCTACTTCCCCTTTTCCTTTTTCTCCCCCGGCGGTCGTTCATTCTCGTTTGTACTGCTAGAGTTATACAATATGTTATAGTTTATATATATGCATTATCAAAATAAGTACCTTCCTACCGTTGAAAAAAGTGTGATATAGTATATGAATACAATAAATTGCATGATTATCGTTGGCTTTTTTACGAATTGCCTCACGAGAGAGAGCGAGAGAACGAACGCAAGAAGATGATGTAGAGAAGGAGACTGCCAAGGAGAGTACGAGTAAATAGAGTAGAACGAGAGAATGAAAGTAAAAAGAGAATGAGTGAGGTTAAAAAGAGCGTTGGAGCGCGAGTGCTAGAAAAAGCGTGCGTAGGGATGGCAAACGTTTTCAATTCACCAATATATCGATATTGCTTTATTTTGTAAAAGGTCATGCCGGAATCTATTGCATAAAATTTACCGATTTTATTAGAGGATGCTACAAAAGGGGCAAATAAAGAAATTCAATTAACAGGAAATTCTCAGACGTAAAATAGCGTGATGTCCAAATATCCAGAATTAAAGCCTGGATGGTTGAATCTCCTGTCTTATTAAATTAATGCGAGTTCTGAGGTTAAGATCGAAAAGTGCTTTGACTTTGAATGGATTTCATTGAATTCATTAAAACTCGCTACGTTTTTCGGTATGTGTGAAGAAACCTGCTCGATACTATCAACATATTGGTGTTTTGAAATAGAAATACCGGTAATTTTGGAAAACCGGTATAGCGTTGGCAGCCCCTACGCGTGGGCGGCAGTGCGTGCCGGCCCCGGCGTCGAGCGAAGGCACCTGAAGGCTGCGTTGCAAGAGGCTGGGAGACTTCTGCTGCCGTCGGAGCTGTTGCTCGCGCGCCTCTTCCTCTGAGAGAACCCCCACACCTACCGAACCCGCTTCCCCTCCGCCGACGCTTGGGGGCGGCGTGGCTGGCAGGAGCCCGGGCCGAGGCAACGGTCGGCGAAGCAGGTGGGCCCGATAAGAGTTCTGAGGTACTAGTATTCGAATTATTGTTTGCGAGAATAAACTCTACGGTTATGCCTTTTTATGTCTATTAAAAGTTTGATCCCGTAAGGGTAACGACGATCTCGCATTTTAATTTTGCGACGGTGATAGGAGGGAGGTTATTTTTAAAATGTATGGAATTGAAATTTTGCGTCAGGTATCAAACTTCGTCGCGGTGAGATTTCTTGTTGTGGCCTTTGTAAATTAGTGACATTTAATCATAAACGTACTTTTCTTACCTCCTAGATTGTGTTTTATTATTAAAATTAAAATTAGTCTTCCGTGATATTTCTGCATGAAGAGCAGCTATTCTTACAAGGCAATTTTAAAGAAAATCCTAATTCCGGAAGAGACACATCACAGCACATATGAAAGTCAGAGGTTACCCTCAAAGTATTATTTTCTCTATTTTTTTTTCAAATTGTTCTGATATGTGTGATTTGCTCGAGGGCAGAATGGGTCCTTCTAGAAAGAATTTTTTTCTCTGCTTCTTTTGCGTAAATTATTTCTGATATGTATTATAACTCCCACTAGAGTAGAATTGTACGTTTATGGTTTCTCCTCTATTTCACAAATGCTCGAGTAACAAGAAATCGCAGCGTGACGGGGAGATTTTCTCCCGTGACTCTCCCCCCCCTCGCCCCCCTGCCGCTGTTTCCGCCTCGACGCGAGTCCCCGTCGCCTTGTTCGCAGCTGCCGACAAGCAGTCCGGCGCAAGGCGGCACTCTGCCTTACACGCTCGCGCCAAGATGCAAGTACAAGAAACTGCGTATGGCCTTTTTGATCCT
The DNA here is from genome assembly GCA_017312745.1 of Gryllus bimaculatus. Lineage (NCBI taxonomy): Eukaryota > Metazoa > Arthropoda > Insecta > Orthoptera > Gryllidae > Gryllus > Gryllus bimaculatus. The sequence continues at coordinate 5,568,007 of BOPP01000038.1, forward strand.
CGTAGAATGTGTCTTTATTGTCTGTCACGCCTCACTTATACCTGTGATTTGGCTTAATGCATTTGTTGGGCTGCAAACGTACTTAAATAAGTCGGCTCTTTTCAAATGCTTTGTAAAATCTATGGGGTAAATTATCACTTACTCCTTTACCCTCAGTGGTTAATTTTAAAACACTGTGGGGAGAGGATGGTAGGTGGTAAAATAGATGGTTTGGGAGAATTTACTTCTGTTTGAGAATATTTTGATACGGTCGAGATTCTCTCGCAGTTTGGAGACATACTTCTTCGTGTACTGCATCTTTTACATAACATTACAATCAGGTTGCGCGCCTTTGGTTGCGACATGGTCAGAAGTGCTTCATGGTCAGTTGTACAGAGCAGTGTTTCTCATCATGCGATGATCTGTGACCCAAGGGAGTTCTTCAGATATGCCCTACATCCCGCAAGAATTCATTCCTAATTGTTATACATTTATTGTCCATTCTAATTGTACATCTGGTTTCTCACATTCTATATATTCGTAGTACACACAATATTACCGAATCAAGATTACCGTTACACGAGTTACAAGCTATTATCTTTTCTGCGTTTGCTACTTCACTCTTTAATTCTACTTCTTTTCTTAAGAAGAGTGGAAGGAGAGCGCGTGAAGAAAGGGAGTGACCTCCGACCTGCTGCTGGGTCACAGCCTCGTGTTTGAGACTCACTGCCTTGCAACCTGTTGTCCCGCGCAATTCACCAACCACGCGCCGGACTGCAATTCCTCCGCGATCTCGTCAGAGTTAGGGATGCTGCTGTCTCTGGGGTTAAAATCCGTCTACGTTTTCCTAAGGTACACTAATGGTATGCTTTTCTACTGTTCAAAGCTTATTGTCTTGTTGAAATATTATCAGATATTATTGTCTCGTTAAAACATTCGTGAGTGTGTTTGTTGATAAAATCGACATGATATGGCCTCTGATATATTGTGTTTCCGGCAGTATTGCCATGCCGCCGTTTAACTACACTTTTGCGTACATGATTAAATTTGTTTCCGATGAGTATATTCATATAATATATCGACGGAGTTTGAGTATTGTCAGTTCGGTTTTTCGCTGGAAGCACCTCGTGATGGAAAGTTTAAAATTCGCCTTGCCTCTCGTGGGACCGGCACGCACAAAATAGAAACATCTTTAACTCTGACGAGACCGTGTCGCTTGAGGGGCACTTTATCCGTCTTAACTACGGCATTCTGTAGCGCTACCGTAAGTCTTAATATACTGGCGCCTCGAGGGCGTCTTGTACGCACGAGAGAGCGTCGTTCTTTTTGGAGCACGTCGACGATCAGGTGTCGCCGCTCATCCACTTTCGGGCGAACGGTCGTTGGGTCTTGAAGCTTTCTGCGATGTAGGAGGTGTCACGTCGCACACTGATAGAAACGCTTGAGATTCAGAGAATACGTATGTTCGGTATGTTTCGTCGCGCCTTCAAGGTATACGTTTTCAAATAAAGTGGCGCCTTTTGTTTCGATTATGCGATGTTGAATTCGATCGCGAATTTACAGAATAAACTGCATGTATTATAGTATTTGAAGCAGTTGAAGAGGTCTTAAAATATTAATATTCGCGGCGAAAATACTACACTAAAAGCTGTTAGTAAAATGTAAGGTAGTATTTGTTTCCTCCTGTTTTAATCCTTCACTATCAAAGGTAAACTTCGTTAGAATTGTTAGGCGTTTTCTCAAATCGTTTTGTCATAAGAGGAGGGTTAAAAGTGAATGACCGTTGCAATATATTAGGTTAAGCAGCTGCGCCTTGCATTGAAGGTAGTATTTTTCTGTTGAATTGATATTGAATTCTTTCTATAGAAAAATGCGTAAAGAACATAAGTATTGTTGCCCTGGAATTCTCAAGCGTTTCATTGCTCACGGGTCCGCGGCGCAGGCGAGCCGCCGAGTCGTCCCGTGGGGGTGCTTGCGGGTGCCCATGCGCCAGCGGTGGGTGCGTGCGCGTGTGTGAGAACGGGCGAGCCCGCGCGCGTTACGCACACCGCTCCACGCCCGGCGCGGCGCCCGTGCCGCAGAATCCCCCGCCCGCGCCGCCCGCGCCGCCCCCGCACCCGGGCAGGCGGAAGCCCGCGGGGGCGGCGGCGGCCGCGGCGGAGGAGCGCGCGGGGCCCGAGGCGCCGGCCAGCTTCGGGTGCAGCTCGTCCAGGTCGCGGCCCTTGGTCTCGGGCACGCACACCACCACGAAGCCCAGGCCGGCCAGCGACACGGCCGCGTACAGCCAGAAGGCGCCGTGCAGCCCCAGCGCCTGCCGGAAGTCCACGAACGTCTTGACGCCCACGAAGGCGCACACGTAGCTGAAGCAGGTGGCGAGCGCGCCGCCCAGCTCGCGGCATTCCAGCGGGAACAGCTCGCCGATCAGCAGCCACGAGATGGGCGAGATGCCCAGCGAGAAGGCCACCGTGAACACCAGCACGCACAGCAGCGGCACCCAGTCGTGCTGCGGGCCCAGCGACGACGTCACCTGCAAGCGCCGGGCACACCTCGTTAAAGCACAAGGAAACAACTTTTCAGTTTTTGAGAGTATTTAAAATGGAAGATACATCTTAATTTGAGGGAGGGGGGTGAATTGGCACAATTTCCATCGCAGAAAATGTTTCAAATAAATTTTAAAAAACGAATAATTAAATGTATTAACTGTGCAGAATAACACATCACAGTGTTTACACAGTCACTTAACCGGGAAATAAATACAGCTCAACGGGACTTTCCAGACTATTCAATTACTGCACACGAATGAAAGGAGAAACATTTTTTCCTGAGCAAGAGGAAATAGTTGCATTTGAATAGATGCTTCGAATTATTTTCATTTATTGTGTGTGTGTGTGTGTGTGTTTCTTTCAATGCCTCGGCTCCGGAAACTTGCCCCGTCGCTCACCCCTGTGATCGTATTCGCAATCGGAATTTTCCAGTTGGGCACCATTTTGGCGTCAAACTAGTTTTTGACTCTCAAATTCGCAATGACTACCAGAGACCTTGGCAAAACAGTCTGTCATTTTACCGTTGCGAGCGAATTCGGGATGTGATGAGGGCGCAAATGACAGAAGAATTTAATTTTCCCGACATATGCCTGGGGTTGTTTTACATGTTTCGAGAGTGACAGTGCATCCTGAGGAATTCCTGCACTTCGAAAATCTACCGTCCTCATTTTATGATGATAGATGTTGCCACAAACTGAGATGGAAAGTAGAAATGCAATTTCTGAAATGATTGAATTATCACTCAATAGTTAATTTTCGTTGACCATGATTTTATTTTTAAATGGTTTATGTTGAAGAACGGTTATTACTGTTACTTTATTTTACTCCAAGCAGTAAAATAAAGTAATTAGTTCACAAAACCATAAAGAATAATCATCGTTTTGGATACAACCATTTTAAAACTCATTCAAGTAGTAATGCCTATTTTTTCGGCATTTTTTATTGGGGTTACACCAGCTGTTGGACCAATTACTGTCTAACGAATGCCTCATTATCATTTAACATGCTCATTGCTGTTGAAATTTAAGGAGATGGGAAAGAATTTCAGTTGGTTATCTTGAGATCAAAGTGCCAGTCATACACTCTCACACATGCATACACCAACATACTAACAAACCTCTCTAAAGTTTCACTCCCTCCTACAAGCCCTTGAATCTGAGCAGTACAACTTTCACCTTGCTTCGTCAGGTGATCTTTTCTTTAGACATTTTCTATAATTATGTTCGTCGAAGAATATAGACGTGAATGTATTATTATATTTTCATAATCATCATAAATAGAAATTAGACGTTATTGCAGTTGATGGATTCCATTATTTTGAATTTCTAAATCAAACCAAATAAAGGTAGAAATATTTTCTTAGCGCAGGCATCTCAAAGAAAGTATTCACTTTGTAGAGAAACTAAATTTATGTCCACAATTACAAATGTCTGTAATTTAATTCCTTAACCTTCCACAAACTTGGCATTTTCCAGCCTGTACTAAGTTTATGTACGTGTACTTTCTACATCCATATACTCACTGGATTCCTTACGCATCATGATTTGAGTTGTTAATTAAAGATCAACGTAAAATTTATTTCATAATGATGCAAAGGAAATAAGTGCATTAACTGTTTCGAACTTCTAAAAATACGTGACAAATCTCCGTGATATACTAGGTGGAAAAAAATACGCCACCATTTACGCTTGATTTATCGTGTGGGTTTTGTGAGCCCTCGCCCCTGGAATCAACGAGCCACCGGGGGCGGCAGCAGCGCACGCGAGTCTGACCCCCGCACGCGATCCATTCCGGTGGATAGCAGTGGCCGGCTCTTTCCGATAAGCCGACGCCTGGAGAAGTGCTTGCAGTCGGGAGAACTAGGACCGTGGACGCACGGACACACTGGCGATCACATCCTCTCTCCTTTTATGTCCGTATTGATTGATTTATTGATTAGTGCTACTGGGCTAAGGTCATTAGTCCCGTAAGTTTTGTGCGTGTTTTTATCACGGATGGTGGTGGTGATATCACCCGCTGGCTAGGGAGATCTGGTGGTAACCTACGATGGTTTGCAGGAATTTTCCTCAACCAGGTATCTCCTAGCGGGGCACGGGATAAGCTCTAAGTTCGCCACTGGTCTCCCGCTAACAGGGATAGTCTAGTTCATGTGAATGTGTGTGTGTGTGTGTGTTAGTAAAGGGTAAAGTAAAGGAAAAAACAAGGAAGAGGAAGGAAAGATTGCGAGCGGTCCGTGGCCCTTTTGTTAGAGAACTCTTCCGGCATTCGCCTGGTGTTGATCGCAGAAATCACGTAAAACTATCGATCCGAGTAGCCAGTCGCTAGAATTCCCCTCCAGACAGCGCCTGAATTTATGTGTGTTTAGAAATAAGTTTTTATCTTGTTCGATGTATAACCATACATTATCTCTTCCAGCATTGAACAACATCGTAACGTGTGATTGGCGTCTAATGCTAAATGCTAAAGAATATTGGGGAACTCACATCGGAGTCGTATGTTACAGAAAGTGCCAGGGTCGTCTGTGAAGCAGAAGCCATCGTTTGTTCTTCCGGCGACACGAGCTTCAGGATTTCAAAGCGCTTACCGAGATTCAGTGACCCCTGCTGAAACACGTTGACCGTTTGTAACCTTATGAAACGATGGGTTCACTGAGTGGTGCTGCGTTCACCAGTCTCGTTAGTTGTGTTTTAGGGGATTGCTCGACCGCGATGCGTGTGCAAAAAGTTGTCTGGTTTAATATTTGCCATTGTCATTTCCAGAAAAATATGAGTAATAATATGTTCACCGTTTCGTAACATAAAAGCAAAATACTCAACTAGGATTCTTAATGGTATGAGTCTTGTTCTTTTCCTTCTTTCGATCATTTAGATGGAACAATATTTATTTACCAATGTGTATTTCTCAATGTTTTTCCGCATACTATCTCTCTTTTCGACAGACGTAAAATCTGTGTGAGTGTAGATTTAAAACGATTGCGTGCAGTACCTTTTTACCTCAAAAAAAGCGGACAGTTTATTCCCTTTGTTTCCCCCTGCATGGAGGAACACTTATATCTTCACTGCATTGTAGATGCGAATTTTTAATCGATTGTGCTGTTTATTAAATGCGTCTCAGTTACTGAATGGATTCGTAATGATGAACAAATGTACTGTTATTACATGTGACCAAAATGGAGTGTGGTAGTCACTTCTCTGGTATCGGGCCTTCCCGAGAATGTCTGTATTCTTGACGTACGCGCAGAGGATGAGGTCAAGAGTGAGTATGCATTTGGTTTGTAAATTCTCATCTAAATTGTTGGTTCAGTTCTTTAGCAAGACTGGGTGTGATGCCGATGTCTTGTAGAAAGTTGCTTTGGGAAAATCACTACCGCGTTTTTAGTCACAATTATTATTATTATTATTATTATTATTATTATTATTATTATTATTAAATACGTTTGAAGACGACGCCGTGTTGGCATTACTAATGGTTTGATATTTTACCTATGGAGCTGCTTAAATTAAGCTGTCAACTAAGCCGTCTAATCTGAACGGCTCCCCTTGGACTTTCCTGCTCCCCACAGAGATGTCGATTACTGGCGTAGAACCGAGTCCGCGTCCGGAAACAAGCCATCACCGCGAACAATTCCTTAGCGCGGACGCCAGCCACGCCGCGACGCGTCAACCGCTTGCTTGTGCCGCGGGGGCGCGGCGCGGCGCGGCGCTAACGATTAAATACCCATCGTAGAGGGCGGGGGCGGCAGCGGCGACGTCGCACAGTGGACGGAATAGGCCCCGAACGTGGGCACGATACGCCCCGAGAACGGCTATTAAAAAAAATCGCTGTTTGGCGGCGTACGATTATTTTTCTCTCTTTGTACGAAGTAAGGGCGAGAAAGTAAAAATGAATCTGTTGTTTGGAGAAGGTCACGCCAATTAAAAACGCGTGTGTTGTTGGAAAACTACGACTTTCGAGAAGTGGTCTCTCAATTAGTTAAACTGAGGAATACGCTTGAAAAGGAGATATGTGGTGTTTCGATATGGAACAAATCTAAAACCATATAGTAGTGAATCCAAAGGTAAGTTTAAATCATTTAAAGTTTTTGTTTGCAATAAAATCAAACTTAACACTAGTAAAAAATGCGGCCTTTTCCCCTCTCCGTGTAAAATAAACCCAACTAGTTGGTATTGTCAAAGGGATAGGTTGGGGCCAGCCAGTCTGAATTGAAGTATTTTCATTTTTTCCTCATTTTATATCATGATAATTAATTTTTCCGAATGCCTTCTTTGGCTTTTCAAATCGGGCAATAAACCTTATTAAAGGAAAACAAGTTATAATTTTGGAAGTCTGTGGTTGTGTGTAACCGGACTGTCTGAAATTTTATTTTCATATTCCCTACGAGAATTGGCTATTCGAAATTCGAGATTTTTCAGGGGACATTCAAAACTTCATAACGTAGTCGTGCATACTAATGTATTTTTTCCCGCCTTATATCTTTTAATATGTATTTGGCACTTGTCGAAAGGAAATGTCCCAGCAGACAGCGCAAGATGTAGGACATAATTTAGTGAAAGTCACAAAATGGAATTTTTGAGTTGTTTCGTTCCTGTAAAAAATCCCTCAATTGTGTTAAGAAAATGGGTTTGGCATATCCTTGTGTTTCGTGCTCAGTGTGAGTGGTGAGGGTGGGGTTACCGCCGGAGACTTTTTATACAGTTGTATAAAAATGATATTTATTAATAGTCGTTTTGAAAAAGTCCTTGGCTTATCCCTCCGTTTCGGCCCTTTCGGGCCCAGTGTGCGTGGCGGGGAGGGGCGGCGGAGCGAGCGAGCAAGCGCGCGCGCGCGCGCATCGAATTCCGATAGCGGCTGCGGCGGCGGCGGCGGGCGGGCGCGCGCGCGCGTCCGCGTCCGCATCCACCACGTCGTCCTCCGACCTCTGTCCTCCGTCCGCGCCGCCCTCGTCCCTCCCTGCCCCCGCCGGCCTCTTCCGACGAGTCCCGGCCCTCGGCGTTCCCTGTTGCGGCTGGCTCTTCCGTCTTGGCGCTCGCGAGCTGATTTCGTGTTGTGCAGCAGCGGACTGCTGAGCTGGATTATGTCGGCTGCTTTCGCTGTCTTATTCAGTTGGCGTAGATCGTAATGAGTCGTGGCTGGTATCTACTAGCTGATTATTCGGCGTTGCTGGTGGTGTTTGTTATCACAGTCATCATTTGATGGGGTCGGGGGAACATAGTTCTAAGCCACATGACTATCATTTTTGTTAGTTAGAAGGAAAACTAAGTTTTATTTAGAGTCATGTCTTCTATATATTTCTGGCTTCTTTCATACTGCTGACGTGTCTTTCTAAGACCTTTGGTATGGGTTTGGGATATAAGGGTTAGTACTATCTTCTCCCGACCCCTTTAGTTGGGTAGCCCTGCACGTCCCACCACGCTACTTTCAAATAGGTCTTTCTGGTCCGCCCCACCCAGCAGTTTGTTTCCTTGGATCTTAGGATTATCGTTGCTACGGCAGTTGTCAGGCGTTGATGAATTAAAGTGCAGTGTTGCACAATCGAATTCAAATTTTAGCTGTCAGCCCCTTCCCACCGTCCTGTACGGGAGGAAGGTCTTATTCCTACGCCCATATTATGGACGAATATAGCCATGCACACCCACATGTATATATTTTTTATATGTAAAGACGATTATATCATTCCTTTCTACATAAATCATTATTCTCCTTCCCTTGTGATGCCTTGTTCGATTCTGGGATAATCCTCGATATGCGTCTACCGTTTCATACTTTTTTTTTGTATTCTTCACTCCAACTGCATCTGTTATTTATCCCGTATTTGGTTCTCAACCACTGAGCAATTCGTCTCATTTCGCATTCATCGTCTTCTATCTATCCGCAATCCTGCTTTTTCGCGCTCCATCTTCAGTGCTGTTGGCGCCACACGTGTTGTGTTTGCTGGGCGAAAAACAGCTCCGGAAAATTTCGCGTCTTGTGTGCAAACAGCGTTTATTTGTATTTGGGCGGCAGCGGCGGCGTGCAGTTGAGCTCGCGCGGGCCGCGCTGTCCGATTGCCGATTCGAAAATAAAAGCGGTCCGCCAGGCCGGCGGCGGCAACGGCGGCGACCGGAATATTGCGATTAAAAAAAGATTCCGCCATATTGATTTATGCGTCGCCGCACCGCGGCCGGCCGGCCCCCATTGCTTCCCCTCTTTTTGCGGTTTTGCGGCCGGGGGCGTCGGCGTAAAAACTTTCTCAGCCCCGAGAGCCGACGAGAATGGCTCGGTTAGACGTCAGGAATTTCGGCGCTTTTCGTGCGTTTTTAAATATTTTTTAAAATTTTTAATGAGTATATGAATTTGGGCGGGATCGACTTAATGTTTTTTGTTTCGTGATTGTTATTCCGTGATTGATTCAATTACAGGAATATGTGGCGTTTGAATCAGTACTAAGATAAATGTTATTGGATGATATATTAGTTAAACTGTGAATCTTTGAATCGCATAAGCCTCGAGGTTGAATAGTTTACTCCTCATGAGTGACGTGGTTTCCTCAAGTAGAAAGAAAAAAAACTATTTGTAACATTTTTGTAGATTGCTGTGCATACTATAACTCGTAAAAACAATTGCGTGAAAATTACACAAATAAAGCAATTTCAGTTTCCCTGATTTTACCGAATATTCTTGATATGATTCTTGTTCCTTGGGTTCAAGAAAAATATGAGGTTTCTCTGATCCTGAATAATAAAGTATTATCGTAACGATGATGATAAAGCAGATCATCGATTATCTATATGCTCGGAATTTTCTGATTTTATCGACTCATTATTGCGGTATAGATTATTGAATTTTTCATTTGACTTATCGATAGTGTAAAATAGACAAATTAAATAAAGTAAAGCAGGGCTTTGTGAATCCAGATAGAAGCAACACATAAACAAGCTCTATTCGTGATTTGAATGAATGAATTTATTGCATATCACAATCTAGAGTGAGAATGGTGTGTTCTTATGGCTGCCACTGTAATCACTCAGAGTAAAACAGTGAGAAACGAACCGTACTATTCGATCAGTTCTGACGTCGCTTTCTACCCTAGCGGCGCGTGGAATGGGGCAATCCCTAGATGCGG
>BOPP01000038.1:5577862-5589534 GCA_017312745.1 Gryllus bimaculatus
ACCCATCCGTCGCCCACCCTCCGCCCGCGTACCGTCTCCTGCCGCCCCCCAGTCGTCACACATGTTCCTGTACCAGCCCGTAGTCTCCATTCTGCCTGACACCCTCTCCTCGCTGCCCTCTCTACGAAACATGCTGTTTCTACTACTCCCCAGTTCCCACCGCCTGCCCAGTACACGCTACCGCCTTCCAACCCAGCTTATTCACTGCCAGTTACCCATCTACTCACCTCCTCCCCGCCCTCGAGACGCACGCCTAACTCTGCCGCCGTCTGCCTCCTCCCCCTTCTGGCAGTTGCTCTTTTTAGCACCCACCATCCATTGCCTACCGCCTCGCCCACTCCTCTCTCTCTCTTTCTCTCACCACGCCCCCTCGGGCGTCGCCCGTGGGCCAAGCCCGAGAAGAGTAATAGACAATAACCAGATGATTTCAATCAATTTCCATCAGGCCGCGATTCCGAAACTCGATTACCCGGTCCAGCGTCCGCAGTATTAGGTCGTGAAATACGATCGGCTCCGCTGGCGCTCGCGCTGGCGCCCGGCTGGCGGGGCGGCAACGCGCTTCGTCGCTTGGTGAAGCGCGGCGGGGGGAGGGGGGGCGGCGAAATAATTTCTTTCTTGTTGCGGAAGAGCTGTATTTAAAATTAATTTAAAACTTGGCGGAATTAAGTTGGAAGGCGGGGAGTTGAAGGCAGAAGTTGAAGAGCGCGAAGTTGCGGGTCGCCGAGCGCCTCTCCCCGCCACGCCCCCCGCGCCACCCCGCGGCCACGCTAGCTCTGCCTCGTCGCTGATGCGCGAGCCGGCGCTCGTTTCCGGACCCTTCGCGCGACCCGTCGACGGCGTTGTCGCCCTCGTACCTCTCTCGCCCCTCCCGCAACCGGGAACTCACTTTGCTGCCGTGCGCAAACAAGCTCGCCGTTACGAGGTTGCCTGCTTAATCTCATGGGTCGGTCTTCCTCAATCGGGAGTGTCTTTAAAACTTGCTCGGAATTTTAACCCTTTAAAATTATGGCTCCAAAACGTTCCTTTTGTTTAATTGGAAGTTGAACTCAGTGGCGTAATGTGTTTAGATGGTATCAAAACATTACGGCCTGCACATTCATTAGTTTAAAAATTAGTAATTAAGTAGATGTATTTCATGTATCACTGACTTAGTACTAAAAGCTGGTAAGAGCAAAAGTTTATATGCTGTTGTTCGGTTTTACGGGCCACCGATACTACAATGAAGCTTACAAGTTCGTGAAGATTTCTCGAAAAACAAATTGCACTAAACTTTGTTGAAATTTTAGGACAAATGATGTATGATGATTTGGATTAGTGAAACCTATTTTAATAAACATAAATTATGTGATTGTCTTAATCTTCCTTATTTATTTTTCTTTACATTTTATTTCCTGAATTTCGCCGTTTCTGTTGGTAAGTTAATGTATTAACTTCGTTTTCGTTTTGAGTTGACGCCAGTAGTAACTGGGAATTCAGTTTGCTAAGGTTCTTTGAGCGAGGTGGGACGAGGCAGTTGCTGTCTGTTGTGCTGAAGAGCGACTGAGATTGTCAACCGCGCTGTTCCCTTCTCCCAGCCCTACCTCCCGCTCCGCACCCGCATTCCCAGCCGCAGCGGCAAAGACAGCGGCGCGTGAGCGCGCGCCAAACTAACGAAGGCGGGTCGTATTAGGCGTCGTTTCCGCCGTCGGCTGCGCGGCCCGACCCCCGCCACTGCCACTTCAGCTCTCCACTGCGTCTCACTCGCCCGTCGTTTAGAGTCTGGCTGCTACCGCTTCCCGGCCCGCCTTACCCTCTCGTCTTCTATCTAGCCTCTAATCCACCTTTTCGCCTAACCTCGGTTATCTACCTGCTCGCTCCTATCTGACCCCCCCCTACCTACTCATAGGGTCTTATCTCCTCGTTTGCGGGGAACGAGTTTTGCATTACGTTGGGCTTGTCCCTTACCCACAGCCACTTCTCGCACTACTCATATGCTCTCCCGCCTAATCGGCTGCTGCTCACAGCTCGCCTCCTGCTCACCGCAGATTGCCAGTTCTCATTGCCGTCATCAACCGCTCATCACCCCCTCCCGCAGCCGCATACACACCGAACCCAACATGCCCATCATTCACATCTGCACCTCCCCACACGTCTCTTCTGCTGTACAGTTCAGTCTCCCCTCTCAGCTTACACCTCACACTCACCCACTCACATCCCTTCCTACACACGACACGGTTGACCATGGCTTTGGTTGCTACCGGGCGTGGCGAGTGGAGTGACCGTTTGACGGACGGGTGGGGGTAAAGCTGATGCCCGTCCCTTGCCCTCGGCGCGGCGGTGGCGCAGTATGGCCCTTTCGCGTTGCGAATATCCTATCCGCGTGGGGCGGGCTGTTTACAACGGCTGTTTCCGCCCGCCTCCTTTCCACCTCGAACCCCCCCCTGACAGCGCCGCCCATCCTTCCCGCCCTTTGCTTCTCTGCGCTTCCGCGCCTCCGCCCCGTACCCCGCTCTTCTCCTGCATACTCGCCCGCGCGGCGCTGGTAATGGACCTCTGATGCGTTGGCGTCGACGCGACGCGGGCGTGGCGCGCGGAGCTGTTGTTGTTTAGTGTATGGGGGAACGTTCGCTCTCGATTGCGATTCACAACGAGACGCGTCCTAATTGAAGTAATTCTCACGGCGGGCGCCGGGGGGGTTGCCGTTCGCCGGATGAGGCATTTCAACTTGCTGTTTGTTGCTCGCGAATTCGCTGCGTGAATATCTCTTGGAGCTGCGTGATTTTAGGTGTAAATTGTGTGTGGTGGTAAATATACACTGATTAATGTTTGGGATTGAACGTATTTTCAACGGTTCTAATTTTTTTCGTGCACTACTTGCGTAATGTGTTCAATAGTCACGAAAAGCTCTTTATAGAAGTACCTGATCGCACTGTGTGTTTTTGAAGTTTAGTCGTTTGATCTCGCTAACAGCAAGGTCTATCATCATCCGTGGTTTAATTTGTTTCGGAGTATGGCTATATTGTGTGCTTCATTATTCGTGAAAGCATTTCGGTATTATTAAACGTTCAATATTAAATGCTGGATTTCGCAGAGCCGGGTCAGCCTAACAAACGTGTTAGCCTCAGAGCTCCAAAGAACCATATATGATAGAAGTTAGTGTAAGCGGAATGAATGATTGTAATATCAGATGTAGTAGAGACAAAGTTAGGATAAGGATATTTGAAGCAAACGGTTGAAGAATTGGCAACTAAAATGCATTGGAAGGAAAATATACAACAGCAGCTTGTTTTCAGCCGCATTCTGTTGTTTATCTGATATAATAATCTGTAAATTTTAATGTGGTAACAGTGTTAATAATGGAAATATGTAGATCTGCGACAGCCTGTTTCGGGTGTCATGAAATATATTGGACATTTTTAATGGGTATTCATTAACATAAAATGTTAAAGTCTGTAAAATGTTCATTCAAGGAATAAATGAAAGTAATAATAGCACGACGAAAATAATTTAATATCTACTACACGCACTTTTACTGATGATACTTTCGTAGATTTGATGGATGGAAGCATAACGTGATCACCGATTAAATTAATCCCTGAACAGCTTTGAAATGCCCGTTTCGAATATATGTATTTAAGAAAGTAGAGAACGATTGTATAATTTTATACCCTCAAATAAATGGAATTCTGCTTTCGCTGCCAGCAGAGGTGAGAACTTTGAATGTAACATTCATAAACGGTGTCGATGTTGAGAGCGTGATTTTCGCTACAGGCTTGGGTGTTTCACCATTTGGTGTGTAGTGGTTATTTCTCACAACGACTCCCCATCGATAACCTGTTTTTTTTTTTTTGGTTTTATTAAACGTCAATATCTCTAGGAACTGCAGCATCTTTATTCGTCAGGAGTAGAGCAATTAGCCGCTGTGATCATCTTCTTGCCGTGAAAAAGGAGGACTTAAAAGTAATGTCTTTCATCTCTCATCAGGATTGGAGCCATCTTTAATACAAGAAAGGCAAAAGGCTAAAACCCATCGTGATTACCTACCTAGGAAAAGAACATAAAACGGGGAAAATTTCCTTCACCTAAGCACTCGCTCATCACGTAAGAGGAAGAGGGACATAGCGCAAAGCAACTAAAGCAAATGATAATTGAGAGCTTTTTTGAGTAGTGCGAATCTTTTAATTAAATAAATCTTGTTTGTGGAGAGAGGGTAGTGTCTGTAGGCAGAGAAGAGTCCATAGATTCGCCTTTTTGTAAAATTGACACCTTGCATAGTGGTATTCAAGTAGCCTTTTTATGTTAATCAGACGAGGCCGAAGGCAGAAACGAAATAATCGATCAATCACGAAAGGCTGGAGCCTCGCAGTTGACTTGAAAACGCAGCGAGCGGGATCGAACTTTGGTATCGACGTTTTGGTAAAGTCGTAACTTGACGGACCACCTTAACGTATTCATTTTTTAATACTTCGCCATACATACTGAGCATTCCGCAGGTGCTCCGTTTATCATTCAGTTGGAGCAGTTTATTAAAAATTAAAAAATAAATAAAATTATTTAAAAAAATGTAAAAGGGTGTTAGTGTGGAGGGCGTAGTACCGGCCGCGAAAGGCGTGCCGGTTGGCGGTGGTTGTGGCGGGCGGTGGCGTGCTCGTAGTAGGCGAAGAGGAAGCCGGCAGGGCCATGGACAGAACATGGAGGAGGCGGACGACAGCGGCAGGCGGCGCGGTGTCGATGAAAGCAGGCCCGACAGCAGCGCGGCCAGCAGCTGCACGAAGGCGATGGGGACGGGGGGGGGCGGGCGACCGCGCCGCGTGGGGTCATGCGCCGAACGTCTGCGGAAAGATGGGCACGGCGTAATAAGTTGAAGGCGTGCGCGGCCGGAGAAGCGTTGGAAGAGCAATGAGGCCGCACGTGATGAGCGCCGCCGCACCAGCTGCGGCGACAGCAGCGCCGCCCAGCCGCGCGCGTCCGCCATGCCCTGGCAATGCAACAAAAATAAATTAAAACAATAAATAAGTAAATAATTAAAAGCGTGCCTTTTAGTCAACATGGTTGAGTAGGTAATTAAGAATTATCATCCACATAGAGAAAAATGCTTAATTTACCTAAATAAGAATCGGGTTAACAGTTTCGAAGAGTTTACCGTACATGTATGCGTATATCTGTGTTAATGTGGCAAGTACACTGTTTCTTTATTGTGAGGTTAAGTTCAGGAATTGGTAGGCGGGAAGGCACAAGCCTTCACCCGATCAGACCGGGCACATTGCAATACATTTCGCTAACTGCATTTGTTTTTCATTGTTCTTAACGGACAGTGGACCTTTAACAGCGACTTTTACGCCTCGAGTTACTATTTTATGTCGATATAACTATACAGTATTCAGGCAAAATTATATCGTCATAGATTACCATCTCGCATATTCGGAATTGTACGTAACAAGATATTCTAGACCTCGAAACTCTGGTGGGCTGGAGTGGTGTAAGGACTAACAATCTGTACCTGGTGGTTTAGGTTTCCATTTCACTATGTTTAGAGTTCTACTTCATATCACTGTTGCCGCTCCCAACAGGTACGTGATTGCTTCTGCAGATGCGCACACCTATTGGAATATGCGATGCGCGACGTCGGAGACTGTTTGTGTTTGTAGCACGACGCGCTGCTGCGTAACACGTGCTGAACTCCACTCTGAATGCTGTAATGTGTTTGGTCACGCAAAATGTTTTACATATATATTGAGAAGTTGAGTTGGGTCGTATTGTAGGTTCTTTTACTTAATAACGTTTGCGTTTATGTTTTGTGTGTTTGTATAAAACTTCTAGTGTTTTCTTCAAGCAACTTCATTGATATTAAATAAAAATGAAATCTGTCGAACTTTTCTGTGCTATTGCAGAATGGAAATTTTTTTCTATGTTAATCAAACTGAAATTCTAAACGGAGTTCCACTACTCTTTGCAGATAAATCTTGTAGCTCTTTCAAAACGATAAGTATGTTAAATTAGTAGTCGAAAACATTCCCATGACTTTCACGAACTTTTTAGCTCCAACATAATTTATAGGGGTATTTGAAGAGCGATTAATGTCTTTTTTGTTGGGAAAGAAATTTTATGACCGATACAGAAAGAAAACCTCCAGTGCCGATCTGCCCTTCCGCAACTCTGATTTAAACTTCTTTTTTTTCTAGTAACTCGTAAATAATGCCGGTTTACAAATAAATTGAAAGTTGTTTTAATAAAGAATTGCAGGTAAATGTAAATGATTGGAAAAATACTTTGTGGATGTCATCTGTAAGTACATGATGAAATGTACATTTTAGCACAGAATACAATTATAGCGTTCGCTGTGCATAAAGATTAGTTCCCTAAGCGTAGGCAAAGTCGTATGCAACAACAATTGTTCCGAGTACATTACTGTCATTAGATTTCGAACGTGTATGCGTAAAACCAACTTCCCCTTGGCAACGTTTTAAGAGGCAAGCGTAGCTTTCTATTCGCCCCCTAACCTTTCCTCGAGTACCGTATATAGTTAGTGGACATTTTAAGTTAAAACATCGAACATCTAGTTGCCTAACTGTGATACATACTCGTCAAATTAGTGTATATGTATATTCTTACTAAATTTGACTGTCTTCTTTAGTTTTCTCAATAATGTCCTACGTAGTGAAAGTTCCAAATCAGTTTAGCCGTGCACCCTGGTTGGCCGCAAAAGACGAAGGGCGCCGCGTCGCACGCCTGAGTCATCGGGCGGCGCGGCCAATCGAAGCGAAAGCGGCTCCAAAGCGCGCGGCGGCGGCGGCGTCTCGCTGTGTGGCGCGTGCCGGCGCGCTGATGGGCGCGTGCTTAAACGAGCCGCCCGGTGGCGACCAACCGCGGGTGCGCGTGCGCGTGTGCGTGTGCCGTTGCCAGAAATGCGCGCTCAGCGATTCTCCGCGTTGCTGTTTATAACGCGCCCGCCGATTCCGCCGGTCTGGTCACCGTGACCTGCCTCTCGCGTCCGCCCGTCTTCTGGCCCGCGGCCCGCCCACCCGCCACCGCGTCGTGCCGGCGGGCTGAGAGGGTCGGGCCGGGGAGAAAATAACAACCCTTCCAGAAATCGGATACGTCGTGTCTGTGCTGGGAGTCAGCAGTGTGTGAGCTAGCGTAGGATATGTGTCTTACTGTCATGGTCACTACTGGTGTTACTCGTCACTGCGAGAGATTGAAGAAAGGTCGTAATGAAGACTGCATCTGCTTTTATGACACTTGTTACACTGTGTATTGTGCTCATGATTTTGTTTAACTAACGTTAAGCTCTTCTGAAGATCATCGGGGTTTCTTTTAACCTACTGCGTTCTAGTGCTGATTAGGTTCAGGCAGCTCATGTTGTCATGCTGTAAATAAAGTGAGCTGTAATAAGCTTGTGTTGTCTTCAATCATTGTCTCAGATGAAAGAATGACATTGAATGATTATTGACATAGATTTGTATTCCCTGTGCATCACACTCATTTTGTTTTGGACAGATGACGGCTTTTTGTTTCTGAAGTCTGTGCGACTTGAAAATCGGTGATTTTGTTAATTTCGCAGTTTAATTGCCATGATCTTTCGTTGTTTAAAACATCATCTTCTATTTGAAATAAACCCCCCCCCCTGGCCCCCCCCCTGTCTTTATAAACGACATTTCAATAAAACATCTCTCCCATTGATGCATTCATGTTTAATGAGATGTGTATTGTCTTTCCAAAGTAATTATTGTTTTTTATCTACTTCAGTATTTGATCATCGTACATACTCAAATCCTACTAAATATACTTTCTAAAACGAACGAGAAAATACTTGCAAATAATTTATTTGTACTTAGTTAATTTCGTCTTTCAATTCACTTATTTTTTCCTCCTAATTCCTGCATGTGATTAACATCGGTGAATACTTGCATACCACCTGATTATACCAATTAGCAGCTGTGTATCCGCGAGAACATTTCCCTTCGAATAAACACGGCAAGAAAGTGAAACGCTTAAAAGTGCTCGGGAGTGAGCTGGGACTGTTGCCTCGTTTCAGCACATGCACATTCTCCGCGCGGCACGCGAGAGTGAGAGTAAGAGGGAGAGGAAGGTAGAGGGGAGAGAGCAAGAGACCCACTGATGCCTGGATAGGGGGGGGCAGTTCTTTTCGCTCGCCTGCATGCGTGCTAAAGCCATCTCATTCGAGCATTGTTTCTTCCTGGCGCGATAAGCGATCAGCCCTGCCCCTCCCCGGCCCCGCGCCACGCACGACGCGGCTGGGCCGTCGGGGCGGTAAGCGCGGATGGAAATATGCGCGCCGGCAATATTCCGGCGAGCGTTGCGCCCGCTCGGCGTGTCCGCTCCGCCTGGCTCAAATTAACTCGGCCGCGATCGCCCGGCGCTCGCTCGTCGCGAGACGCTGCGCCGGCAACCAAGTCAGCTCTCGGGGAGAAAGGGGCGGTTGCAAGGGTGATAGAGGCGTCCTTAGGCAGGCAAAGAGCAGGGATGTTCAAAAATGTTTGTCTTAATTTATCACAGCTTCGCCAACTTGACCTCTCTGCGATTGTGGGCGATTTACGGTCGCGCATCCTGATGGAAAAGGTTCATGGCCCTGAAAGTTTGGAAGCTTATGCGTGGTAATTGGAGGAGGCCGACACGGCGGGCGTGGTGATTGGACGGATGTTCAAAATTTATTTTGTTTTAATTTAATAAAAGGCTTGACCGACTGGGTCTTTGGAGCCGTGTACGATTACAACTCATTCTGATGACTGGAACCCGACGGTGAATTTTGCTGCACTGAGAAAGGCAATGAAATGGAATCAAGGACATGCTGTTTGGATGTTGTTGGTATTCCGGCTTCATGGTAACAAACATATCTCATGAGGTCTGCACCAAAACGAATATAGATAAAATAAGCAGAAGATACTTTTCTGCATTGCCAATTAACACACTGATTAAAATGCTATCCGAAAATAACTCTTCCCATAAGAGTGACAAGTTTTGATTGTTTGGGACGAGGATTACGTGAAAAATGGTCTTTAGTCAGTTAGGACAAACATGAGGCGCGGCGTGAATTTCCGACTTCATGTGTCGATTTTTACTGCATTTATCTCGCGTTAAGTTAATTGTCTTATGTTAGGGTGACAGGGAATGGGAAGGAAATGAGTGTATGAATAACTGCACGAATTTTTCCAAACCATCGTATTAGTACTAGTTGCATGGGATACCCTTACCCCCAGAATTCTCTCAATTGCGATTAGTAAATTAAGCATCAAGTTGCAAACACTATGCTGCCAGTCTTCACACGCTAATTGCCACAGTCACATTTTCCGTCCGAATTCACAGGATAGTGTGGACATGCCTGCATCCATGCAATGTAAACACACGTATCTTTGAGCGTGGAATTAAGAATTCTGTAACGCGACTTCGCGCTGATTAATCGATGCTGTTCCTTAGCTTGAGACGCGTATGCTATCTCCTCCAGTCGGCAGCCCCGGAGAAAGAATACAAATGGCTTAAAACGAAAAAAAAAGACAACCATCGCTCGATAGGCACGTCCGCCCGCACTGCGCGTATGTCCCATGTGCTGCCTGTGCGCGCTCCGTCAGCGCAACCGCGCAGACGCTGCGGACAGAAGAGGCGCCTGTGGCCAGCGACGCTGGTGAGGGTTTTTTTGCTTGCGCGCTCCTTATTAGCCATCGTACATCTTCGGCCGCTAAGGCCTGCGTGGTTTCGCGCCCCCTGCGACGAGGCTGTGGAGCTGTTTTTTAACTCTAGAACGCATGGAGATGCAAGGCGTTCGGAATGTTATTCTGTTCTGGGTTGTAATTGATTCTTTTGTTCATCCATGGGATTATTAATGGTTTCATGTGAGATATGTTCTGTTGGGGGTATGTTGCTTACGTGAGTAAAGGGAAACAACGAAAAGTCAATGCAGTTTGTCTACTAGGTGAATAAGGGAAGTTTACATGCTAATAAGGAAATTGTAACGAAGTGCATGCCATTTATTTCAACCATTTCGATCTGTTAGTAAATGTCATTTTCGAAATCAGCCATAAGAGCAGGAAAAAGAACATGAAGTAATGTACGAATAATTTGAATCCCTGTGTCTTGTTTTATCAAAAAAGTCCAATAATTCTCAAAGCAACAACACGGAAGATATTCATGCCGTAAATGCGTTTGGACACCCGAGAAGTAACACATCCCAGTCGAATGCCTCTATGTTATTGGGCAGCGTATTTCCCTTTGAGATATGTATCACCTGATTGCGAATCTTGAACCTTTGTAGAGACTCGACAAGTGCCTCCCGAATTTTAATGATGTGTCTGTGGGCAGTTTGCATACCAATTGCTACTGTTGTTAACGAAAGAACGAACTTGCCTAGCTTCTACCACGAGACGCTCGTGTCGTTCTATACATACTCGCCGCTCGAGACGTTCTTACCGAGACACTAGCTGTCCTCGAGACGAACATAATCTCGAGACAATGTTCTGTTCGGGCTCCAGACGTTCTAACCTGAGGCTATCTCTTAAGATGTGCCTGCTTAACTATAACGGTGCTTTTCAAAAAGCAATGCGTATACGTCTGCGTAACGGCAACCGAATGACGGAGGCGGTACTACATTGTCACCTTAACGGCGTGCTATACGCAAGTTACGAGGCGTATCTGCCTCGAAACATACCTAATGATTCGCAGGACTCTCGCGGAGATACGTTATAAGTCGTCTAAATACCTGTGGGTTGAACCTGTCGCTCGAGATGGTTCCTAAAAACCCGTGGCGTACGTGGCTCAACAACGCGTTTACTGGCGCTCGAGCCGTCTGCGCTGCTGCTGCTGCACGTTGCTGCGCAGCGTGGCGAGCTCGCGGCCACCGGTCGGCGGCGGGGCCCCGCAGCCAGCGCAGCGCGCTATGGCCTCGGCGTCGCGCCCCGCCAGCACCAGAAGGAGGCGTCTCCACGATGAGCACGCGGCGAAAGCGCAGGGCGCCGCCGCCACAACCAGCGCCAGCTGGCGGCAGTCCAGGAACGCGCACGCGAAGCTCGTCAGCGTGCCTACGTGGCCACACTCTGCGGACAACGCACGCGAATTCGTCTGATTGGGGCTGGCGATTCCACTGCGATTGGTCATCAGTTATTGCGTGAGTGCACGTTTTTAATTCGCTGAGATGGCTGTGATCGCGCGCTTCCGACTAGTGGCGTGATCCGGCCTGACCTAGCGTCTGGCGGGGGATTTCCCAAAAACGGTGTCCCCCTGCAGGCGTGGTATACAGCTGGGACAAAATTAGGCTCCGACTCGTCTTCCGAAAGTGTGGTAGTGATGGTGTTTTAATGTTTTGTCTGGAAAGAAACGAGTCAGAGTAGGGCAAGGAAAGGAGGAAGGAAGATGCGCGCGCTTATGACCCTATGCGCTATCGGTTTACTGTTTCAACATACGCGTGCTGTTTGTTTGGGGAAACACGAAAAACTGACGATCGGTGTAGCAGCTGCTAGAATATATTTTTCCATATAGCGCTGTATTCGCCTAGTAACTCTTGGTAGTGTAGAAAAGCCTGCCACCCGTCTGATTCGACCTAGGATATTTTGGTCAGACACTGCAGACGGACGCAATTGAATTTCGACATACGAGTCCGTTATTTGGAATATTGCGCGTGTACGTTTTTCGAATATTTTTTTTTTTAATATTCGCGCTTCTTTTGAGAAAAACATCCATAAAAA
>BOPP01000038.1:5609726-5652423 GCA_017312745.1 Gryllus bimaculatus
TTCGCGCGTCTATAGCGAGCGGGCGGCAGGGACGCGCAAGCAGCGAGGCGCCCGAAATATCTTTCAGAGCGGAAAATATGTGCGCCGCTGAATCGCCCGTCTCCGTCGGCTCAGCCCCGTTTCCCCTCGCCGTCTCTCTGCGCCGTCCTTGTTCGCCCGCTCTCTGCTTCGGCCTCCGCGCGCGCTGCACCAGCGATTGTCAACCTTTTCGTCTATTTTTTTACAGCCCCGCCACTCTCAAACCCCAACGTAGCCTCTCGCGCCCGTTCGTTTCAGTCTCGTTTGCGTGGCCCTTACGACGCACCGAACGACTTTCGACCAAGCATTCCAACCACTCTCCTCTCGGCAAACCACTCACTCCCCGCCTCTCGAATCATTCCCCGCACGCCCACTCTCAAACCAGTACCCGCTCGCCAAAACGCTTTGCACCCGCGCAATCACTTCCCTTCCGTCCAACCACTCCCCGCAAGCACAACCATTCCCGCTCGCGCATCCACTGTTGCCCGCTCATTCATAATCGCATCTTCGTGCCCAACCTCTGTTCGCCCAGCCACACATCATCCAACCAAACGACTCCTACAACTCGAGCCCCTCCTACCTGAGCCACGCCCACTTCTGCCCTTTCCAGCCTCGCGCCACCGACCTGCACCCAGTCCATTTGCGGTCGGCGCACGGAGGCTTCACCTTCACGGACCCTCACACACTCCCCCTCCCCCTGTCGCCATCCTTGCGTTTCCAACCATCCCATGCGCTC
The DNA here is from genome assembly GCA_017312745.1 of Gryllus bimaculatus. Taxonomy (NCBI): domain Eukaryota; kingdom Metazoa; phylum Arthropoda; class Insecta; order Orthoptera; family Gryllidae; genus Gryllus; species Gryllus bimaculatus. The sequence goes on from BOPP01000038.1 coordinate 5,610,481, forward strand.
CCTCCCATCGCCACCCAGGGGTGTTGGAGCGCTGCCCCGAGGCCGGAACCCGCCACCTTCGAGATAGATCGTATCTGCCGGATTTTGCGGCTTGCGGACAGCGAGTTCTTTTTTTCTGCGCGGGTGGGATTTTTGCCTAAGAGACCTCCGGACGCTCGTGGGACTACAGCTCTAGCGCCCGTCCGTGCCGAGAGATTTTAATTACGTCATTACAGCACGTACCGCGCTCAAGAGGCGCTGTGATTTAATTTTTGTGTGTTCGCAAATTACGCTGTAATATTTGCGTCAACGCAAATGTAACGAACTTTTCAACAAACTCGATGTTCTATTCAAAAATAATTCTACTGGATGCGGATGTGATTAGTGTCTTTTAATTTGGACACATTGGAAAAAAGTATAGTAATCCGCTCAACATGAAATATTACCAGTAAAAAACCAAAACAAATCCGTACGCTTGCAGCGGCAGTGTGTGAAACCAGAGTGAAAGTGGGAAACCAGAGTGAAACGCATATTGCAGTTTGTGGGGATTAAAACTGGAAATATTAAAATCTCCGATCATGAACTGAAACAGAGGGACTTTAGAGAAATGTTTTGAGACATTCAATGAAATGTTTGAGGGTGTGTTTTTAATTTAATTTATGAACCATTTCCACTTTTATAATTTAGTAGTGTTTGTAATGAATAGACATTGGTTATGGTGTCTAGAAGAGAGAGTTGCAGCGTTGGCGGCACAGGGGCTTATTAGAGCATCTGAAGTACGCGGAACCGAAGTCCGCTGGTTCCAATTCCTCGTAAGGAATGGATATTGGCACTACGTTTTGGATTGGCATTGGCTACGTTTTCATATCGGCACTGAGTTTTGGATTGGTTGGCTTCTCATACCGAGTATTCCGTCAGATTCATTATCTCAATCATTTCTCGTTCTCATGACATCCTACCATACAATGAATATCGATGGAAAATCGCCATTCATTTCTTTTCCAGAATAATGTTGTAACACAAAAAAAAATGTTTTGTTCAGGAGAACGCCATTTAATTTCCCCGCACTTCATTGGCATCCCATAAAGTTATAACAAAAAATATTCATGTCTCTTAGTTTTTAGTTTCTAAAAATGAAAATTATAAAACTTTGAATTTTTGGTCAACATTATTACATAAAAATAAATGGCGATCTCCATCCATGAAATAGCTATGCATCTACTGCCAAGTGATATTTGATAGATTACCAAAGATTAAACATTATTCCCGGTAAAAACAGCTTTTTTTATCTGATTTACCTTAAAATATCAATTGTCAATTTGTTGATCAACCGTATTGCGAAAAAGCGAAGAATTTGTGATCGCTGGTTTAGGAAGAGTAGGATCGAATGACGTTCGTCTCCCCTCACCTAGGCTCAAATAAATATTGTAATGTTCGCCATCATTAACGTGAAGTGCGCGAAAAAAAGATTATGTTGTGGCGAAGGAGAGGCATGTGCCCCATGTGCGCACTTGCTTGCATTCGCCCTTCCTCAAGGCCGCCGCGGGTGAGGAAGGAAGGCGCCACGCCCCGTGCGCCGCTTAACGAAGGGCGATAGCATCGGCTCCCCCACCTCAGCGCCTCGTGAAACTGCCCCGCCCACCTCAACCGCACATCGCCCGCGGAACCCAGAGCTCGTTTCTGGGGCTCCCATTCACAGGAGGGGAGGAAAAGTGAGAAGGATAGGAAGAGGAGAGATGGTGCAGGGGAAGAACAAAAGCGGGGAAAGGGAGGAAGCGGATAGAGAGGGAGGTAGAGGAGGAAAAGGCGCACGGGGCGAAGGAGAAGGACGGGGAAAGGCAGGAAGAAGAGGGAGGGAGGAAGAGGAGATGAGAAGGAAAGCAGGCGAGGAGGAATACGGCAGAGAGTAAAACGGGCTGTTTGGGAGGATGAGGAGGAGGACAAATAAGAGGAGAAGATGGAACAAGAGTATAGATGAGGAAAAGAAAGAGGGGCTTCAAGCGAGCCCAGTTGCCTCAAAGGAAGTACTCTCAACCCACCGATTTGCAGATCCAGGGGGGCGCTGAAAATCCCTCTGGAAAATTAATTTTGTTGGAGAGTGAAATAGAATACATGTATCCGTTCAGTTCAGCTGCATCGGCGTGCCTCTTTCAAAATGGCAACCATTTAAAGGGTGCCTCCGCTGCCCTCCGCTCTTCCTTCACTCCCCTCGCCGCCCCACGGGTCAATCCCATAGTACTTTTACACCTGTCGACACTATCACATTCTATTGCCACCTTCTTTGCTAACTATGTCACCCCTTACCGAATTACTTTCACTGTTTGACCTGCTCTGCCCCATATGTACATATACCTCCAATTTTTCTACATTACGCTATCTTTCCGCTACCACATTGCCTCTCCATGCTGATATGCTTTGTCCCTTTCTCCCGCCAGCAGCCCGTTCTTTTCCGCCGCCTTCAATTCTACACCGCGTAGTTATAGCTCCCCGTTGCTGCCCTTGCGCCCCATTGCCTTCCGTCACCGTTTCCAGTCGCCGAATGTTGGTGCCACCAGCCTCTATTACACCCTGCACCATTACTTTTCGTCGTCGCTCCTCCTCCGCGCCACCAGTCACTGTCACCCGGACGTAGCAATTGCCTTCATTGTCCCCTCCCTCCCTGGTCCACCTAAATCTTCTGCTGCGCCGCCGCCAGCTCCGTCTTACGCGCTGCCGCCTCCCGGGCTCTCCTTGCCCAGTGCCTCTCCGCCGTGGCGACTCTCATCCCCAGACGACTCTTCCGTTGTTATACACGGCCTTCTCCCGTGCACCGCACCGCGGTGTCTACCTTTCGCTCTTCCAGCCCTGTTCAGTCGCTGCCGACTTTTCGCCTCGTCGCCACCCACCTCCGCCCTTATGCCGTGGGGCCTGAATTGTCCTTGCTCGCACGCTGTTGGACGTCGCCCGCGTCTCGTCCCCGGGTTTTTGCCCTCCCGTCGTGGCCCTCGCACCGCCCGCCGCTTTTAGCCGCCTGCCCCACCGCGCGTCCCGTCCCCCGCCCGCTCGCCCGCCTCCGCTCGGCTATTCAAGGCGAGGCGGCCGGCGGCACAAAAGGGTGCTCGCGGATGCATCGCCCGCCAATTGTGGCCGGCGCGTTGAAAGCGAAATATAGCGCGAGTGGCTGAACCGGCGCTGTTGTGCGGCGCGGTGCGGGCGCCAGGCCAGCCCGCCGGGCCGTGCCAACCGGCTCTTGACCGATGCAGGGCGCTGCGAAGCTTGCCGTGGAGGACGCTGGTTGTTCCTCTCGCTCTTCTGAGTATCCCCGAGATGAACGTTTCTCCGAAACGAAATCAACGCCGCGTTTCGGGAGAGATCTCTTTTTTTCCCCCTGGTAGTGTCCTTTTCTGTATTGCCCGCTCATTGGTGTGGTTAGATGAAAGAGGAATCGCTTCCATGACTACTGTCGATATCGCGTTCTTTCGGTATTGTTTGCTTTTTTTTTGATAAATCAGTCTTTCTGTATGTGTGAAAATTATTATTTCTATCTCGTGTATGAAATCACTGTATTAAACCCGATTTTTTTTTCATTCACCAAAGAACAGAATCGATTTTCGGGGCTCAAATTGAACGCGTATATTGGACTTGAATCATAATATTTGTTAGGCTTCCCTATTCAAACGATGCTTTCTTTCACTCCTAGATTTCACGCAGTAACGTGCGAAATCCGCTCGCTCGCCTTTTCCCTCTCCTTCCGCGTGTTCTCTTCCTTCGGCGCCACGTGCTGCGCCGCGCGGAGTGTCGATAGACTCCCCAGGGCCCCTTGCGGCGGAGGCGGCAACTCTGTAGCGTTCCGCAGCGCAGCCCCTCTCCCGCTCCCCCCCCCGCCACCCATCCCGATGGCGCGCCGGCCGCCGCCCGCGCGCCGGCGGCGGGTCAGTTCCTAAAATAAAGTTGCCCCGAGGACAACTATAAGTCGGGCGCCGGGGGCCACCGCCGCCGCCGGCCCGCCCCCGCCGCGCGCCCTTCCGCTCCGCGCCCGGCCCCGCCCGCCCCCCCCCCCACCCGCGCCGCCGCCCCCGCCCGCGCCTTCTCGCTCCGACCCGCCCTTCTCGCTCCGCCGCCCTTCCCCGCCCCCTTCCGCACGCTCCGCCCGCCCTTCCCGCTCACGCCCCACCTGCCCCTCACTCCGCCGCCCGCCCTTGCCTTCCCTCCTCGCCTTGCCCCAGCGCCTGCTGCCAATCCTGTGGCGCCGGCGGCGGGCGGACGCTGCCGCTGCCGCCGGCCCCGAGAGCCGCCGCTGAGCTTCACCGACTCCGGCGTATCTCCCGTCACCCAACGTCACACTTTTTACAGCGCCAGGGCCGAAGCGGTGGCGGCTTCGACCGAGCCTCTCCCCGTGTCAAGGAGATCCTCCCGGAGCCTTCTCCGCCCGCGGGGACCGCCTCCTTTTCCCCTCCCATCCCCCCGTGCAGCGCCACCGATTTCGGTGAAGTCCGCCGCTGGGCAGAGGAACTGGTGCCAGAGAGTTGACGCTCTGGAGTCCAACTATGAGCCATGATTTGAACTATTTGAGCATTACACTGCATGAGCAGCAAATGGTAGAAGTCGAAAACCGTAGTATCATAAATACTGCAATTTTTAGGTTTTCTCTTTTTTTTACACTCAAGTACTTTATTTCTTCTGGGATGTTTCTTTTCATATAAAAATAATCATAAATGCGGGCTTATATCCGTCTGCGAAAAAAAAAGTCACTTGGTCGTTAGGTTGCGTGTCAATCTTAAATGTGGCATCATTCTACAACTTCCACGTTCCACATGCTACATTTTAGCCTATCATATTCTCCATGTATTCGCGGCTATCCACACAAGCGGAGGGTTCGCGTGAGCGAGTGGCCAGGCGGCCAGGCCCCCAGGTGCTCGCCCGGCAATGCGGATGGCTCTGCCCGCCTGCCCCCCCCCCCACCCGCATCACGAGTATTTTTCACGGCGCATAGCGCCCTGTCTCATTTGTCAGCATTTGGGAGGCGCGCTGCAGAGCTCTTCGGCGCGCGGGCGGCCAGCCTCGCGCAGTGGGCCGTGCCACTCGACACCCAAAAAAAGTATCGCGGCGTATTCCTCGCTCGCCACACTACACACTCACGTGAAAAGAAAAATTTGAATGTCTCCGCGGAAAGTGGCGACTTTTCGTGGAAAAAGAAGTCATATTGTATACCGAAAGAGTGGATAATTATAATTCATATGTGTAGTAAATTACTTCCTCTCACGTGAGTAGTTAGAATCCATGTTTTGTGGGTCTTTGAATACGAAAAATTGGTTGAGAGGAAATCTTCTGTCTGTGGTCAACGCTACTGTCTAAACCATTCAGACGGTTTTCTCCAAAGTTAAAATTCCCCCTCTAATATGATCTGTACATGAAGCGTTAAAAAATGTGAATATTTTATAAAAATTTGAAAAAATACATAACAAAAACTCCAATTGTTTTGGATTTTTGAAAGTAATTTTTGGAAAATATGAGTAGTTTTTGCGTAATTTACATAAAATACCTGTAATTTAAAAAATATTAATTCAAAAATGACACCAATCTTTTTTTTGGTTCGCATTGAGTTAAGTACGCCTATAATGGCACAAGCACTATTTTTTGGGAACTCTTTTTACGTTCGTAAATTACCGCAAATTAACATTACAATACTATAATATTGACGATAGAAATTTTTCTCTTTTATTGAATATGTTTTAAAAATAGACTTTTAAAAAGAAAGTCATGTACAATTTGTTGGAAAAACTAGTAATTGTTGCTTTACATAAAGTAATTAATATATTTTTATTAACAAACACCAAAAAAGACTAGAAATATTTTTCCTAGTTCGTAGCAAAGAACCGTTAAAAAAGTGCTATATTCTAAATTCTCCATAGTGGCTTAAGTTAGAAATATTGCAACAAAGCATGAGTTAATGTGACTGGAAAAATATTCTTTTTCCGATTTTCAAGTACATTTTCCCACAAATAGAAGAACAAATTGAGAGTAAATGATATCTAAGCAACATAAAATGAGTGTCTTTTATTTGACAATTTCTGTTCTATATTTCCTGCTCTCTCATAGGAATATGACTAAATCCTCAATCACAATGTCTCTCAGATCCAATCTCACTATCGCTTAATCGTGAATGTTAATTAGCACATCAATTGATCTGCCTTAATGAAATAATTAATGAAATGGAGCTATGGTGGAACGAGAGGAAGAGGAAACAGCGAGAAAACCTGCCGCGAACTCGCGTTATTCGTTGCAAATTGCTCGCGTATCGACCGAATATTGAGCCCCGGTTGTCGTGGATAGTGAGCAGTCTGGTCACTGCCCCGTATGCCGCCCCCTCACTCTCACTCATCATTAACTTTTTTAAATGTCACTCTTTCTTTTCGTACCGAGCGGGATAAATATCTGACACTTACGTGTACCAATGCGTCCATTTCACATAGCAAATGGTTATATAATTCCCATTGCAAAAGTCTTTTTTTTCTTTCTATGAAATTGGTTAAACATGCATTTTTAACGGGCATGTCGTTGTCTCTGAATCATATCTATGAGAACATACGAAATATTCAATCCTTTAGTTAGCTTTCTCTGCAACTTAAAAGATTTTGAAGATTACAAACTGTACGTATTTTTCTGCGTTTTCCGTTTCGCACGGTTAGGGACCATTGTACAGAAGAGCGTTCCCGCACCGCCGGCGTGGCTGCGCGTATGCGGCTGCTCTCTGTTGAGGGCGTTGCCCCGAAGCCTGTCCCCACAGTTCGGTTGAGCGACGATCGTTGTAGGGATCGGCAGTGTGTTCGCTCGAAACTACCGCTGTGATATGTGGAAGAAACGTCCTGGGCAGATGCGGGGTTATACATCTCATTCGTTCCGCGTTGAATGGTTCGTTTGAACGTAGCCTCTTTATCCTGCATAAAGTAACCCCGTGCGTTTAGTAGAAAGTCATAAAGTATCCTTAGAATTTGATTAGCTTAAGCACAGTTTACGCAAAGGTATATTTGGCATTTGATTTAAAAAGATAATTTATTATTTAACATAATTTAAGACAAGTTAAAGATAATTAGTCTGAAAATGTTATGGTTTGTTTTACCTTGATCTCAACTTTCTATATTTTGCGCCACCGTGACCGCAAAATTGACAGTCACTCCCGTGCATAGGGGTGTTTGGGGGGAGAATGGGGGCCGTGCCTCCGCCCCGTAAAATAATGAAATGTGCCCTGTCGCCTTACGTAATAAATCGTTTTATTTACTCAAATATGCCCAATTCTTGATTTCCCCCCTTTTCTAACCTTAGGATTTGAGGAATTGTCGTACCTTTAGAGATAAGGTTCTCCCAAGCCATCTGCTAAATCCGAAAATAGTTCAGCATAAAATCAATCGTATTCATAACTCAAGTTATAATTTCATTTTCTTTGCACTAGTTTATTTTATTTCTTTCCCTTTTAGAACACGGAGTAACATGAATAATAAATTTTCATGAAAAAGAGGGCCCGGGTAGAAATGTGTTTACGTGACTATCCGGGAGACGCCAAGTCCAGGGCACAGGTGGCAACATTTCGGTCGCCATTCTGCGACCTTCATCAGAGCGTAGTATTGTCACCCGGGTAGGAAGTTGCTTTCCCTCTCTTGTTGCACCGCCGTGTAGAAACGCGTCGAGAAATTCCGCTGCGGGGGGTGGGGCGCCTCCGCCCGCGGGGGAGCCTGTGCGCGCCGACGGGGGCGATAGCGCCCTCCGCACGCGGCCGCCTATCGCGCTGAGGTAGGACTTTCGAATCGCCGCGTCCGCCCCGCCGACGCGCTGCTTAGTCCGTCGCGCTCGGACGACTGCTGAGGTTGTTGAATTAGGAATAGGCATATTTAGGCGTGTGCTTAAGGTTGGATGTTCTTTAGGCGTAAGAGGCTTAAAATTAGGATCAAGAATAGGCTAAGGGTAAGGGTCAGGTGTATGCCTAGGAACAGGGTTATATATTAGCTTAGGATCGTTTTCTAGAATAACGAAATGGCGTAGTGTTATCAGTAATCGTAGGTATAGTGTCGGTTGTTTCGGCTTATGGGATTAAAATGCGTACGTGTACTACTAGTAGTGAACGTCGACTACTAATTGCTTGTTGCTACGACCAGTTGGTGAGTCTAATTTCAATTGGTCGTGCTTATGGGAAGGATTCCTGGGGCAGTCCAAGAGTTAGCCTTACTTTACATACAAACCTAAGCGGGTTCAAGTTTTGGTACTGGGACGAAATTCGGTTGAATTCTCGGAAGACAAAATACTTTATCAGTGTCATATATAAATAAATTGACGGATGATACGAATGCAGAATTTCATGTTCAATAGTTCCGCCTGTTTGTAATTCAGTTACTCTTTAATGGAGTTTTATGGCTCGCACACAAAACAAAAACTGAATGTAATCCCTTTCTAAATGTACTAAAATGCTTAACTGTCAGTGTCTCAATTGGAGCATAATTAAATACATAAATAGGTCACCTTTAAAACCTACTTCTTCTCTGGGCTTGCGAAGAATCGTGTGGGTTATGTTTTCTTTGTGACTGAATTACTGGGCCACATATTCCTTTGCAATTGCATTGTGCTTCAGACTTTGCTACGTATGTTTTTTTCCCTTCGTATTTATCAGGCATTATATTTTCTCTCGCTCCCTTCCATCTTAAGAATATCCCTCTTAAGAAGAGTTATAGGTATTTGCCCACTGTTTGAGTATTTTTAATTATCTCCCTTTAATAAATTAATAGTCATTCATTAGTGCATTTTCGAGACAAAATGCGGAGGTAATTGAATGAAATCGTGCCTTTGACTACAGTACTTACTTTCGATCAGCGTGATTAGTTGGGTGGGTAGTTCGTTTATTTTTTGCGTGATACGTGTAATCAGCGGAAGTACTGACGGCGAGGCAGGTGAATTGGGAAACCGCGCTCAGCCAGCGCCCAGGCGCAGCGCACGAAAAAGCGAATGATTAAGAGGTGCGGGATATCGATCTGCACTCGCTGTTCACTTTCCCTTCCAACGGCGGCGGAAGGAGGGGCCGTATGGACGCCCGCCCTGGCGCCTGTAATTTGCAGCGCAGGAATTCCTCTGCCCTGGTGATTTGTCAGCGTGGCTGATACGTCACTAGCCGGATGGGTGGCAGTGAAATCCCCTGTAGTCGATTCGTTGAGCGACGGTTAATGGAAGGAGGAAGAGTGGACGGGACGTTTATTATGTGCGTGGTTAAAAAGTATATTTTGTATATATGTAGGAAAGGTAAGCACCGCGACTACGAATAGATTATGCGTTTACTTCCATTTACTTTACTTGCAATTGTGTTTTCGTAGTTGGAAAGAAGCTTGAATTATTAGCAGAAAGGTGCAGGACAGTGATTTATGAAATATTATATTATTTGCGTATTCAATTGTGCTGCATGCGCCACGGCTGTGAGTTTCCAATTACTTTAATTCGGTATGCCTATTTGAACGCGTTAAGGAGACAACTTCGATTTCGTTGATCGAGTCTCGAAAGATATAGCTATTTTTCGCCTAGTGAAGTAATAATCCAGACAAAAAAACTCGTGGGAGGTGGATATTATCTTTAATTTTTCAATTTCGTTCTTGTGAACTTCGAGGAAAAAATTGTTCAGTCGAGTGCGTTTCCCAGAATAAAGCGCTTATCGTTCTAATTAGCAGGGCAAGCACGGCGTTAACGCCGAAGTGAATTCACCCGCGCACCGCCCTTTTACCAGAACTTCCAAACGACGATAGTGTGCCTTCGTCGAGAATATACTCGTAAGTGAAATCGCGATGAATTGTAACTTTGGACAGTTTCATCTCTCAGTTCTCACATTATACGCACTCCTTTGATACTCCGACACGTCAGCGCCACGTTGCCATAAATGAAAACAATCCCAACTGGGCTTCTTTGCTGGATATCTCTGCATTATTCTAAAGAGATAAGTCCAAGTGTAGAGAGGTTTTGAGATACATTTTTTTATGGTGAACGTTATTGGTGGAGTTTAGCAGTTAGTAAGAACAAGGTCTTCACAAAATTTAAGCCAATATGTTGCAAGTAATTGTTAATATTTGAAAAAAAGCTGTCACTCCAAATGACTCTTTACGGGTGTATAAGCACGTTTATTTTTCGAATAAGTGTAGGTGCAAATAAATTCAGGGAGTTCAACTTTTTGAAGTTGGTTGTAATGATAGCAAAATGGTCTGATATAAATTAGTTGGTAAGAAAAACTTCTTCGTAGCAATGAATAGAACGCTGTAAATAAATGTACTCATTTTCAAATGAAGCGTAGATGTGAGCGCAAGTGAATGTTGCCGTCGCCAGCCCTTTGGGCGGGGCGGCGCCCCCGAGCCATCGCCGTGGCCTAGTTGCTCGGCGCGCGTTCGCTCCCCCCCCCTCCTTCTCACCGCTTCCGGCGCCGGGGTCGACCTTGCCCTCGCCGCGCGGAGGCTACAGCGAGCGCCCTCTCTGCGCCCTGGGACGCCCCAGCCACCCAAGCCAGCCGCACCCGAGCACCCCAGGCGGCGCAGCGGCGGCGGCGGGGCGGCGGCGGCGGCACTGCAGTGCGGGAGGCGGGGGCGGGCGGGCATCGATCGGCCGTGGCCCTGCCGCCGCCGCCGCCGCCGCCGCCTCGGCCAGCCCTGCGCTCTGCCTTCGCTGCCGCCTCGCCCGCAGCCCTGTCGTCTCCAGCGGCGGCGGCGCCCTGTCGGTACAGGTCCACCTCCATCCTGGTGGCCTCTGCCGATTTCGCTATTTCTGGAGCTGAACCCAGTAGCGGATCCCGCTGATAACAGACTTTTTTCTTAATTAATTCACATAATTTTTATTACATTGTTAATGCTTTTTTTAGTGTGTATATAATACAATCCCTAGGCATTAGGTGGAGGGGGTATGGCCGCATGCCTCCCCACTGTGGATCCACCGCTGGCTGATTCGCGTAGAAAGAAGACAACTTCACTCTGCATGCGCTAACGTGCTGATAAATAGTTGCGCCCTCTCCGTTTCAATGTGGTGATGGGGGTATCGGTGCACCTTATGCTCTCCGAGGGAGATGGCGCAAATCGCGTGGTATCAGTTGGGCGTTGCGTGTGCACCCGATCGCTGCCGCGAACGTCCACTGATTTGTCAAAGGGTCTACGTAGGTGAAGAGAATGCGGGAAGTTGGATTACGACGTCCCCCGTACTCCTCTCCAGTCTCTGCCCTTAAGACATGTTACTACGCGGCTTCTGACACTGCTCAGTTCAATACCCAATCCATTCTCCTTTGTTACGAATTACTCTCTCAGATCATTTAACCCTTGCTCTGTTTATCGTTATGACTCGACTCCATTTCCTCCAAACCTTGGCTCTTGCAAACTAGTGACATTTCTCTTTATTCTACCCTTTTCCCTCTTGGTTTCTCAAGAGGCTTAACTAATCTCTCTGTTGTGTTCTTAGAGCGCATGGTCGTTCTCTCTGTGCGCTTTCCATATTCTCTCTCTCTTTCAGTTGGAATCCGTTGTACGTGTTTGTGGCTCTTCCTTGCTTTTTCTTAGCGGTTTCGGCGTTGCGCGGCGGGCCGCCCCTGCGTCGCCCCCGTTCCTAGGCGGGCTACTCCGACTTGCAAACGCGCGCAGCCATGAATGGGCAATGGCTGGGCGAGGGCGCGAGTGGGGGCGGGGGCGCGGGCGGCGAGGCTCCGGGCGCTGCGCCCCGACGCGTGCCGCCCGCCGCCGCCGCCGCCACCGGGGCCTCCGCCTAATTGCGTCGCCCGGGCATCGATCCGAGCCACGGACCCTCCGCCCTGCCCCTTCCGCGTGCCCCCTCCCCAAAACTGCGCCTGCGGGCCGCAGCCCGCGCGACGCACCGCTTCACGGTGGTTGGTACGACGCAACAAGAGGGCAAAAGGTGTTGGTTTCCCCCTTGTCTGTCTTATATACGCGGTTCTGTCACATAAAAAGCAATCGATTGCTTTGATTCGGAAGTATAGCTTCATATTTTGAGGTTTTAATGTGTAATTGGTCCGCAAAAAGTGGGATTTTTTTAAGAATCTAGTTTGTCGTGGATGTTTCCGATTTTTGGATCCACATTTCTCGGAAATGGTTAATATATAATTTGCGTGATAAGAGTGATAACACATATGAAAGAAACTGAAGTATCAACCATTTTAGCAGCCGTTGGTAGATCCGCCCCACCCCTCTTATCAGTATCGGGCGTTGTCCCAACTCTTTAGTTGTCGCGATATGAACCTTTGACGAAAGCTTGGGTCTATGAAGCATCAATTGTGGAATTCGTACGTGATGGAAGATACATTTAGTATAAGAAACATTATTTATGATATTTCGCCAAACTGCAAATAAATCAGGATTGTTATTTTTCTTCTTCTTTATCATCTGTAATAGGTAGGCAACATGGTTAACGTTTACATTAATTTTGGTCTCGCCTGAAATCAACGTATCATTTGGCCATGTTGTTCGGCCTACCGCCAATGGTAGGTGAAACCTCTTACAACTTCTAACACGCTGGTTTATTAAATGTTTTGTGGTATTTTGTCTATTTCTTGAGTTTCATACACCGGTATGGAATTCTACAAGATTTCGATTGCCCACCACTGAAGAAGGTAATTTTGTCCCCTTCGTTCTCAGTGGGAGCGGCAGTGTGCCGTGGTGCAGGGTAGCGCGACGTCACCCGCCATCCACCCCCACCCCGCCGGGGAGCCCGGAAGAGAGCGCCCGTTTGCCCCCCACCCCTTCACCGTTTCTCCCTCTCCGCCCTGGTAATTTATGCCCTCCCAATGGTGTGCTCCTGAGTTTGCGGTTCGTAACTGGGCGCTGATCATATGAGCGTGTTATGAATTACCCTGACGAGCATAGCGAATTTCCAAGTTTCGGTTTCAGATTTATTGTTTTTCATACAAGTACTCAGTTCCGTTACTCAAGAGTGAATAAAATTGTCTTATTTCTGTAGTAATTCATACCAGGCAAGTATTTTGAAATGTGATCTTAATTTTATGGATGATTATTTTGAAAATACTTCACTAATTGAAGACATCCGTGGCAGGTAATTTTCGGCTGAAGTAGTAGTATAAAGTACGAGTTTAAATTTTGTCAATAGGTTATAAATACTCATCTATTGTCTTGCGTGCGAAAGTTTATTGAGAATAATTTGGTATTGAACCATTTCAATTTCAAAAAAAGAAATCAAAAGCGTTGTTGCGAAGAGGGGGGCATGGACTACTAGAGTTGCTAATATTATTTTAACTTAGTATAGTTTTCAAGAAACTTTCCCTTCGTGAATTTCACAAATGTAAATTTTATTTCCGTCGTTCTATTGCCGGATAGTTTTGAACGCCTGGTCAAACGCGCCGCCAAGATAAAGCCCGTGAAGAGCAGCAGGCTCGGTTCTTCTATTGTGTGCAGCCGCACATGTGCGCGAGTGTGGGGGTGTTATTGACTGGGTTATTGCGGCGAGTGTTCGCGCTCCCGCCATTCCACACCTGCCGCCTCCGCCGCCGCCGCCATTTCTGCAGCCTCTCTGCTCGCAACCGCATCCTCTCCTCGCTTCCTCCGTAGCGTATCTATCGTATGTATCGTCGCCGACTACAGCACGTCCATCGGCTAAACCCTCCTATTACAGCGCGTCGCAAGGCTTTGAAAACGGAACCCTTGAGCTCGTCGATATTAGTGTACACTTTCGAAACATTCTGCCTTTCACTCTTTGCTGTATTTGGACTAATCCCTGCCGTTGTTCTCGTAGCGTTGTATACCTTTTAGTTGTCTGCTTTATTGGGACGTGAAGCTTTCGCTACTACAACATATTTTATTTTACTTAGCGGTTTTACATTTTTGAATATTTTATACTTAATTTTCTTCCGGCTTTTCTCCGCCTTCTCTTTTGTTGCAAGGTCGGAGGATTATAACGATTTTTTGGTACTGATTCGTTCTTGTTTACCATCTTTTGGACGTTCCCCGGTTACCAAGAACTCTGCAATTTACTCGGCAGCATATTGATTTCATATTTTTACGTCTGTATATGCGAAACTTTGCGTCTACTTTAGCTCCTTCGCTTGCTCCGAAGCACCGACAGTTGCGGTTTCAATTTCGATGGAGCGATGTGCTAGTTGCTCGGCGATTTAATATGAACTTGACCGGCCCTCCATCTCCACTTTCGTTCTCCTGTTCAGTCTTCGCCTTCAGCGGTATTGCTTTTCTCGATCCTATGTGTCTGCCTTTTCTTGATTATATTCATCAATGAAAAAGTAGACAATTAAGATTGTTTCTTCCCCATGGTTAATTTGGAAATAACATTTTTCTCTAAAACGAAAAAGTAGTCGTGTTCGACAATGGTAAACGAACCTTGGTGTATAGAATCATTTGTTGTAACACCATCTCGAGATAGGCAATAAATACGTTGTTTTTATTTTCAAACCGTCTTCCAAGAGAAAATAGAAGAGAAAAGGTGCCGAGATGGACTGAGGACAGTTTGGATTCAAAACATTGAGCAGTGGAGAATTATTTCATGAACTAACGTGTTCATAAGAGAAGAGCCCAAAAAATATTTTCTGCAAAATGATCACCTACACTTAGTATTGAGTACGGTAGACGATGTAGAATAATATGTTCTAAATAGTGGGAATTGTTTTCAAATCCAAATTTCGCAAATTGCGTCTTATTGCTAGGAAGTTAATTCTGTAAAGTTAATAATTGTTATTTCCATGTAGACTCCTTTTCCTTTAAAAAAGTTTAAATATTGCTCTTCTTTTTAGTGTGTGTCGCAAAATATTTTAGTGCGAATCAATTATTAGCACAAATAAGTCATTCTTGCAGCATATACCTTACTTTGTGATGGTTTGTAAATCGGTGGAATATGACAGTATGCAGATTGCACATGTCATTTAAATTCTCCGATAGATCGGTCATATTTTCCTATACTGTGGGTGCCCATTGTATACAGTGTGTCGTAGTTCAGTGGGATCTCATCGCATTTTCTTGATTGCTTATTGCTGTAAATCAGATTGTATGAACTTGCTCTTGCGAATCAAAGATGTATATAATTGTATATTCACAGTAACCGTTCCGTTACAACGCAAGTCACTCTTGCCGGAAATATAAACACAGTCGCATTTCAATTAAAGGATCGGAAACCGTACCTGGAATCGCGTTTCTGTCGGAGCTCTGGCAATCAATTATCTTCAGCGAAGCGCCGTCGTAGGAATCTCTCTCATTTCTCTCCGGGTCTTTTATTTCTGCTTCATCGATTTGCTCCTTTCCTAATCCGCTCCCTGACTGGGTGGGCACGTCGCGATTTCTCCCCCCATTCTCTCTCTCTCTCTCTCTCTCTCTCTCTCTCGTTCTTTCTTTCTCTCTGTCCGCAGAAGGTCGCGATTGAATTTGCTGCTTGTTTGTAATTTCATTCGGCGGCCGGCCGCCCTAGGGACCTCCGAGAATTCACTGATCGCCGTGGAGAACGAGGCAGGCGAGCCGCCATTTTTTGAGACGAAGAACGCCGCTTCCACCTTCAATCGTTATTCTGTGTTTTTCGGCGATCGCCGAGAAACAACAACAACAAAAAAGGGAGTGAAGAATAACCAGAAGAATACCGGAGAGTTTTGAAGCCAATCATGGCGCTTGGTGATCTTTCATAGGTCGTTGCAATGTTACCAGATGGGAGTTTAGTGATTGAGAAGGATATAGAAAAATAAATCGTTATTTTTCCTTCTTATGGAGGGCGTTCCAAGGCATTTAGGTTTTTTATACTTTTTTATTATAGTTGTACTTTGCGGAGTGCAAAGACGCTGTCATTTATAAAGAATTGTTTCCTTTAGAGTTAGGTTTTATTCGAACATTTATTAACACATTGAATTGAACATTCAGTTAAATTAGTCGAGAATCAAGTCTTGTTTGCTATTTGCATTCCCGTGTTTGCATTGCGGCCGTGCTCAAACGCTTTTACCTCCATTTCTCAAGGCGTCCGCCAACGTATTCGGCGCGTCCTAATTCCGGCGAATGAGGATATAAGTATAGGGCGCACAAACAGGCGATAGCGGCGTTACCGGCGCCGCGTAGTCGCTTCGCCGATGCCCCAATTAATAAACTACCTCGCGGCGCAGCGCGGCGGGGCGCTCGAAAGGACGGGCGGCGGCGGCGGGGGGCCGCGCAACAAAGCGACGGCACCGCTGGCGTTGAAGCCTTGGGCGGAGTAATACTAATTTTCACGGAAAAAGCCGATCGCTTCTCAGCGGGCGCATTCCATACGCTGACGGGCGGGGCGGGCGGAGGAAACTGCGCCAGGGGAGGGAGGCGGTTAAGGAGGAGGAGAACGACGCAGTGGAGCGGCGATGGCGCGTGGCGGGGCGGAGGGAACTCGGACGGGGGAGAGTTGAATTGGTGGCGGAGAGGCTGTTGGTGAGAGGCAAGGAAGGGCAGGTCAGGTTGGAGAGGGGCTGGGCACGTTGGAGAGAGGACGGGGCACGTTGGAGAGAGGCGAGACATGTTGGGAGAGAGGCGGGGCTTATTGGAGAGATGCGGGGCTCATTACAGAGGGGCGAGGCGCATTGGAGAGAGGGCGGGGCTCATTGAGAGAGGTGGGGCGCATTGGAGGGAAGCCGGGCTGCATTGGAGACAGGCGCGCTCATTGGGGGAGGCGAAGCAAACTTTTGGAAACAAGGCGAGGCCCAATTGAGTGGCGGGCTCGTATGAGTGAGCCGTGGCATGTTGGAAGAGAAGGCGGGGCAGGTTGGGGCGGGAGGCTGGCAACGTTTGCAAGAGAGGCGGTATTCCTTAGAGAGTGGCGGGGCCGATATAAAGACATGTGGGACGTGGTGCGCGCGGCGGGGCTGGTGGTGAGAGGAGGCGGGACGCGGTGGCACAACGTTGGGTTGGAGGCGGGCGGAGGCGAAAGAGGCAACGGAGGGCGGAGAGCAAGGCACGGAGCGACAGGTGCAAGTGCTCGACGGCGAAAGGCCGCTCGACAGACGGGCAGGCGCCGTGGAATGGTCTTGGCAGTGACGGGATTGCGGGTGGCCCGCTGACAGGTGGAGATGGTGGCGAAGCGCGAGTTGCCTGGTGGCTGGAGAAGGTCTGGTGACACGGGTGGCTGGAATGACGGGTTAAGTGACTTAATGTCGTGAATAAGAGTGAATGCGGGCCTGTAATTAAGGAGATGTGACATTGAGTGTACTGGACGTGGAGGCAAAGAGAGCAAAAACGAGAGAAGCAGCGATCCGTTATTACAGTTACACGATATCAGTGCACTATAAAAAATAACTGGAGGAAAAAATGGAACAACGTTTTTGGACGCTTTGTGGATAATTTTAATCGGCCGGATGAAGTTATTGCAAATGTATTGACTGCAGAAAAAATTAAAATAAGAATACTCATAAAGTAAAGAACGTGGATAGTCGTTAGAGGTAGTAACTATTCTGATCTATTTTATCGAAGATTCTATTGTTTTTTGCTGGTTTACCTTTCCGCTGCATCCCGCCCGACATTCTCACCGCATATCGAACGAGCCCCCACCGTTCATGCTCTCCCCGGCCATTCGTTCCACCTCGTTTCGCCTCCTGTCTGTGTCATTTTGCTTTCGCCAATGTCCCTGCACATAGCGTCGTAACATCGCCGTGTATAACACGGCTCGCTCCCCGCTATTAGCCTCTGTTTTGATCCGGCGTCAAATTCACGCACGCCCCGAAACGCGTCTTAAATGCTCTCCACGAATATTTCATTGATTTTTGTTGAACGGGGCGGCCATGCGCATTTGGAATTTGCGAATCCAAGAGCACGCACAGCGAGTACGCGCGTTCGCTGAAACAGCAAAAATTTCGTGAAAAGGAAGCGTATGCTGGTCATTTCACGTCCTACATCCGCTCCGGTCCCTCTCCCTTCCCTGTTCACACAACCCCCACATCCTCGTCTTCAAGCTCCATCCTGCTCCCCTATGCATTCCGCTCCTCTGTCCTCTCCGCTCCGCCTTCTGCCGCGCCCCCCGCCTGCCGGCCGTGCTTGAAGCGTGCGGTAATCTTTTTATAATTGAACTGCGCGTTGTAATTGTGCAGGCGGCGGAGGACGCTTCGACGCGCTGCGGTAATATTGGTTCCGTTCCGTGCCCCTTCACCCCCCCCCCCGTCTGCGGGGCGGACA
This sequence comes from Gryllus bimaculatus, assembly GCA_017312745.1. Lineage (NCBI taxonomy): Eukaryota > Metazoa > Arthropoda > Insecta > Orthoptera > Gryllidae > Gryllus > Gryllus bimaculatus. The sequence goes on from BOPP01000038.1 coordinate 5,628,579, forward strand.
GCGACCCAGCAGCGGCGTGCGGGCGCGCGGGACGGCGACGGCAGGCGCGAGGCAGGGGCGTCGCCACGCCGCTACGCCCGCGCCCCGCCGCCTGGCGCGTCGTAAAGATTGCCGAATGCGCGCGCACTACTCGATCGAATCCGCTGGCCGCTTTCGAATTATTACGCCGCGCGACCGAGAGCGCCGCCCACGACGCGGCGCGGGGCCCCTCTCGCCAGAACGTTTTCCGTAAGAAAATAAGCCGTTTTATTTTTCGGCCACCCAGACGCTTCGGGGCTAAAAATAAAAGAGGCCTGACGTCGCGAAAGTAGTGTAACTGGTCTCTTCTTGACGCTTCGGCTAATTTCGCGAGAAGGCGTTCGTGGAATATTGATGTACGTTGTGTGTGTGTGTTTTGGTGGTAATTGGCGAAAAGAAGCCTTTTAAAGCGGCGGTCTAAAAGTGATCGATATAAAAGATTCTTGGCAATTGACTGTACGTGGTTATTCGCCTTGGCCGGATCCGTTTCCGCGCCTCGACTTTCCCCCGGCGCTCGCCTTGTGAATCTACGCGTCGTTATATCATCTGGGGGTCGGGCGGCGTTTACACACGAGGGATCCGTGCGGGGGCCCGTGGCTAGGGGGCGGGGGTGGGGGGGTGGAGGCACGCCGCGAGAATTTAGGAGGCGGCGGCCTGGGCAGGGGGCGGGACGGAAGCGCCGGTTCGCATCCTTGCCACCGTTCGCCACCCCCCCCCCCGGGCACCGCGACCTCGCGCGGCTGATCGAAGGGCTAGTCGCGGGCGGCTGTGCCGACCGCCGGCTTTGGCTCGTTCCGGTGAGAGAATCCGCCCACACGCTCTTGCGGCATCTGGCCCCCATGGCTACCTCACCCTCTGCTTCTTGGACCTCGGCCTCGCCCTGACTCGTGTCGTCCCATTCCGCCTTTTCCCGCCCCATCTTGAACCGCCCGCTTCGCCACGTCCGCTCCGCCCCGAGGCGATGCAATGCGCTACCCCCCTCCGCTCTCTCACTGCAACACCCGTTCCGCACCGCTCATCTCGAACCAGCTAACTAACCTACAGTGGCGTTCTCGCACCTCCTTCCCCACATAGTCCTCCTCGCCTTACCAGCACCACCCGGTCACTCCTTCCCAGCCTTTACCCCGTCTCCCTTCCCTCTTCTTCCTTCTCGGTTCGCTCTTCCCTCTGACTTTGTATTTCATCGTTCCTTCCTGCCGTCTTTATATATATTTAACCTTCCGTGTGTCATGTTGCCGACTTTGCCTACTAGCATTTGCCATCTCCTCTCACTGAACCTGTTCCTTGTGACTGTCGCCCCCACATTCATTTCGTGTGTCGTCTCGACTATTATCAAGTATGATCGCTTCTGTCAACAACATTATGCATGATAATTTACATTGCAGTCGTTTTCTCCGCACATGTTCACATCCCGTTTATCATGCTACGCTGACTATTTCTTCTTGTCTCTCCCTTCTTTTGTTTGACTTTGCCGTCACAGATGTATTCGTGCATTTTTGTTCGCTTGTGCGTTTTCCTGGCCCACATTTTTGAAAGTAGCCTCTATTTAGATAGAATGTTGTGTTTCCGGAACATAACATACAGCCACGGCGTTTGTTCATTGTTATTAACGTCGTCTTTCCACCTTCACGATGTTGCGGTTTCCGCCAGTCAGAGCCGGGTGAGAGTGCAAGCTGTTCCTCCGAGAGAATGAGATGGCAGGAGCGGGGCGAGGTCGACCGCCTGGGGCACCGCCGCACCGCTCTCCACTGGCGTCCTCCACCGTCGTTATGCCTCCGCGCGCCCGTCTCCCCTTCCCCGCTTTCCTCATTCCTGCTCGAACCTGCCCTCGAACCGGTCCGCGCTTGACCTCTCCCGCCCCCCCTCGCTGGCGCTTCCAAGGCTTCTGTTTTCGCTCCGAAGAACTGAAGCAGAACGCCTCAAAATTCAGCGCTCGTCCCGGCGCGCGCCGCGGCGCGTGTGTGTGTGTGTGAAGCGATTTCATTCCACCAGTCGACTTCAACTCGGTGCAGGTTGACTTTCAGAAGCTGAGCAACGGTGGACGTCTATGTTTAATGTTGCCTATGTAGTATATAATGCAGCTTACGTATGTGCAGGATTGAGTTTAGTACAGAATGAATAATACATTAAGTTTATCAATATTATTTAATTTACAATAATCTATGAACTAAAGGAGTTTTCCGGTTTATGACGCTGTTAATAAAGTGTTTTATCTGTTGAGTTTTATGCGGCAACGACTCTCTCTCTCTTTCTCCAGATTATCCGTTATTTGATCTCGTCTTGTTTCCACCGTCCACCATACTCAACACATTCGGCGCCCACATTCCGCGATTTTTTATTCTGCCTCGTGAGAGGTGCGTCTTGTCCCTAGCCTCGCTGCACATCCCCGTGGCCCGATTACTCCCGCAGCTTAGGAACGACAGCGACTACTACGGAGGTGACGACAACGCGTCCCTTCCCCCCACCTCTCGATCCAGCCTCTCCCGGCTCGCCATCTCGCTGTCGTCCCTCCATCGGCCGTGGCGACGCCGCGCCCCGCTACTCCCCGCCCCGCCCACACGCCCTGCTGATGCGCCGCGCTGATTGATGAACTATTAAACTCGGCGCTCGCGCTGATTAATTCCCTGCTCATAAATCGCGACTGGCGGCGCCGCGGCGTCGCTGCGACACGCCCACTCGCCTCCGCCTCCCTCGCCCCCACCGCAGTGCGTGGCTCCGCGTCATCCACGGTGACAACGCGGGCTAAGCAGCCACGTCGAGAAGGTCTGAGGTGGCTGGTTGGGAAACTTATGATCAGTGGCACTTTTGCTCGTGCAGTGCGTTCAGAAAGTTGTAATGTACGCAATTTGAAAGACGTAGAAAAATAATGAATGAGACATTTCGACATGTTTTATGGTCTCGAAAATAGTTTGACAGGTGTTTTTTAGTTTCTCGAATTCTTAACGAAAATTAATATATTCGAGTCCAGTTATTTGTGAAAACATTTTTTTTCTTTTGAGGAGTTTCAATGAGACTAACGTATGTGAGATCAGATAATCAATGTTAATTTGGGATATATTTTTGTGGTTTTGTGTCATATTTATTTACTTTGGTTCTTAATGTCAAATATATTATTGAGTTTTTCACGAAGATGGAAAACATATACTTTGTGCGTAAATAATAGATGAGATGATAAATATTGTTCAAATGATTAGTTAGAGTTAGCCGTTAAGGTTAATAAATAATAATTTCAGATTAAAACATCGGGGAAAGAAAAACATGTTGAAAATTAAGTGTTCAAAATTTGCGATACTGTAATGCGTGGTTGTGGAAATATCCCCATCCAAATAATTTCGGTTGAACTGTTATAGTACTTTCTTCCGCTTAATATCTTGATGTGTCTCACGTATGTGTTAAAAAGGTAGAGGTAATGTCTGCTTGGTGATCAGGTGAAATAATGCTCGCTTTCTAGGGGTTACTCGAAGTTGCGAAAACCTTGTGGTTTGGAAAGTTAGTCCTGAGATATATCTCCATGAAGGATGACGTTGCATATTAAACTAGAGCCAAAGTTTCGTGAGAGCAGCACTCTCGAATGCATGCATGCATTATCGAAGGAACACACTTCCCCCTAGCCCTCCGAAATGGAACGCTCGTAACTTCCCGTTTATGTCGCTCTAGACGGCAGCATCTAAAAATATAAAAGCTGCGCACAAATGCGTAATATAATGTATTCATGAATCATGAACACCCGTATTGTGCTAAGTCGGATTCGAGGAAGTTGAAAACCGACGAAATCCATCTCCTTAATGCCCTTCACTTATGGTGAGCAGCGCTGTAGTCACACGATCATATTGTGCGAATGACATAGTCTTTGTTATTAGACAAACGTCTCGGGAGTACGTTTGAATTCAACATTTCATTGGTGTGCTGAATGTTAAAGAACATCTTTCCTGTTCTGCTCACTTCACTGTTCGCCCGTCTTTTCTGTGGTCTCTCTTTCCTCAACGATCGCATTACCTCTCAATTTTCTGACCGCCAACGTCGCCCACGCGCCATTTGACCCTCACGCCTGCCCCTCCCCCCCCTCCGCCCAGCCTGTGGAACTTGCGTGCTCCACGCCAAGGCCGCTGTCGCTTTCACCCTTTGCGCGCGCTCGCCCCAAAGCGCCCTCGACCGCCCGCTCAAGAACGCCAGCAACCCGACCGCGCCCACTACACGCCTCTGCTGCTGCACTTGCTCACCGCCCACCAGTGCCAGCGGCCACCAGCTAGAAGCGAAGAGCGCGACCCGTTGCGCACCATTGGAAACGCACCATCGTCACGTCTGTCACCACGCTTCATTCGTCGTAATCTCTCACCTTGCACCGCTCGACACACGCCGCTCGACACACGCCGCTCGACACACGCCGCTCGACACACGCCGCTCGACACACGCGCCTCACACACGGCGCGTCGACACATTGCCGCTCGAAACATGCCGCCGACACGTACCGCTTGACACGTACTCGTTGACACGCACCGCTCGACACGCACTGCCCGACACGCACTGCCCGACTCGCACCGCTCGACTCGCACCGGTTCACTCGCCACATCCCACGCTTCACGCGTTGTCGTTCTCACTCGGCCTTTCACCCGTCATCACCTCCTCCCCATCAGGCTACTCCGTTTAGATAGAGCCAGCCTGCTACTGCTTGCGTGTTTGCTCAAGAGCGGGAAAGCTGAGGCCAGCGCAGGTGGTGGCTCTCAGAGGACCGCGCTGCCGCCTCCACCATCACCACCGGTGCCGCGGGGTGGGATTTCGCCCGTCGCGTCGCAGTGAAGAGAGGATGCATTTACAGCAAATGTTGGTTCCACACTCGCCGATTCTCCATGTGGCATGGAGCTTTTTAGAGTTTCGCGCGCTCGTATTTGCACCAAACGCGTCCGTGCGTCACACCGCTTCTCTAACGTTTGTCATGGAAGCTCAAACACAGAATGATCGCGTTCCCGAGTTTAATTTTCTCCGGAAACTCAGTTTGTTGGTATAAAAAGTTGTTTGCGGTTTTAGCAACTGTTTAGGAGACGGGTTGTACTAAAGTATGTTGCAGTTTCTCTAAACTACGTTTAATGTCTCCTTGTAATTATATATAGATGTTTTTCTACTTTTAAATATTATTTACATGAACCACCAGAGAATATAAAAATTTCTGCATATTTCTAAATGTCTAAATATTTGCATAATGTTTGCGTACAATAAATATTTTCTCGGCCCCAGTAACTTCTCGCCCCATAAACTCCGGTAGTATTGTGGATAGGCAAGCCCGCTGAACACCCGAGTTAGAAGGTTTGCCGCATCATTCTACGTCGCGGCGCGGAGGCAAAGTTCCCCTAGAGTGGCGCGTTGGCGGCGGCGGCGGCGGCGGCTGGGCTGGCAACCGTTGGAAGTGACGTAGCGCCTGTCGGTGGGCAGGGCGAGTGCTCGCTGTCAAGGGCACCGCGCGTGCCCTCTCACTTGGCATCCGCTGTGTTTTGGCGCGCCACATCATTGCCGCTGTTCGTTTTATTTGCCGATCGGCGCTGCTCACAGGCCGGGGCCAATGGCCCACGACAAAAGCCAGAGGCTGCGCTGTGGTACCATTCAAACTGGACAGGGTATTATACTTTAGAGTTAGCTATTAATTGAGTGGTTAAAAAGTAGAAGCTAGTATGGATCATTTTCATATTGTGCAGCGTGTGCTAAATGAAATGTATTTTAGGTTTTTTAAATTTTGATTTGAGGAAAAATGAGTTGTGGTTTTAAGTGTTTAACTATAATATAAGTGAGATGTTATTTTTACCATGCACTTTCTGTTACGAAATTAGGTATTTGATGTTTGAGATAATGTAAAATATGTTTTAAGTTACTCATTTTTCCAATATTTGTTTGCCCTCAATATTGTCAATTCTTAATTTTTCAAACATTGTTAATTATGTATACTAATTTACAGTTGTAGTTTGCCTCTAAGATTGTTAATATCTGTTTCGGGTCTCTATTCGCTGGCCAAGAACACCTCCGCTTTCATTAGTGATTCTTGGTCACAGATGGTAATTGAATCTGTAGGCAATGACACCTACTATGTTGAAGCGCCTTTGATTGTGATGAAAACGATGAAAAGTGAGGAAATAGGATTTGATTTTATTATTTATTCCCAAATGGTAAATGATCGTTGAAGGAGGAAGACGAAGGTCTTGAACATTTGCGTTGGGTAACAATACCGTATTTGTTGCATACGCGAGACATCTAGGAATAGACACTTCCAAGCGCAGGGTGTCGCCACTGCGCTCGCTTAGTAAGTCAGATTGATCCGCATTCCTAACATTCTTAACCTACATTCAAGGCACGCTGAGCTCATGAGGGAAGAATATTCAAAAATTCTCATATTATGATCCGCAAAAAAGTTTTGTAAAAGTTGTGTTGCGGCACATCAGTGTAATAGTTTGAGAGGGAAATTTGAATATAAAAAGTTTGAGACACTTACAATTCTATTACATGTTATCGAATTATGTTCTGGCGATTTATTTTTCATATAATGGGAAATGTGATTTTTCCTCAATATTTCTATAGGAAAGAAATCGTAGAGAAAATAATTTATGTTCTTTAATTCTTTGAAGAAAGACCCTTTCTTTAATGAGAGCGATGTATCACTGAGGGCTAAAAGTTAGAGTAAGTAGTTTTCAAGCTGTTCAGCTTTCGAACGCTTGAAATCCTAATCCAGACAGGTTTACTTCTACTCTACTGGTGGTCCACTACGTTACCGCTAATGAAAACGTGTACCACGAGTAAAGAAAAGTTTGAGAATCACCAGCCCAGAACCCTTAAATGTCTTTGGTCGTGGAAACCTCTGACTTCTCGTTGCCGGTGAACGCTGGCTCACCTGCGAGAGGTGCTGCGGCCGCAGCGGGCGCCCGCCCGCGCCGGACGGCCGTGACCTGACTGCGGGCAGGCGTGGGCGTGGCTGTCGCGCCGGGGCGGGGCGGCGCGGCGCGTGGTTGGAGACCGGCCTGCTGCTGACTGCGGTCGCGGCCGGCTCCGTGTGTGGTGGGTGTTGCCTGTTGTGGTGGCGTGGTGGTGAGCTGGTGGGACGATGGGCCGACGCGGCGGACAGCGCCAGCCCGGCCGGTTGCTGGGCGAGGGCTCACCCGATGCCTCACCCCGCGCCTGCGGCGCCCGGGCACCACCCGTCAGCCTGGAAGAACAGCGCGTTGACTTCTCGTATCCTAGCCCATGGAGTCGGCAGCGTACCCGTGTATGGGAGGTGTCATTTGATGGCTTCCGGTGGTGTAACGGTTAACGTAATCGGACTGTTTTATCTATAATGTTTGGAGGCTTCAAATGAGGTCAAAGTTCAAATGAGTCAAATATTTCTAAAGGCGAAAAAAGCATTCGTACTCTTCCTTCGGAGAGAAAGTCAAGACAGTTGTCCAATGTTGTAATTTAATGTATGGATGTAGATTTCCTGTTTCTGAAGCGCTCGAGTACAATTCAAATCGCTTGTTTCGTCGCCCGAGTGATACCTCTGCCTGATGGTGAAAGGAGCGTAGCGGAATTCGTGTGGACAGACGGCAGAGCAGGCTTCATGGCCTGAGTCTCGCCACGGAAAAGCAGACATCATTGAATTGAATTGACTAAATTGAAGGTACCGAATAGTTCACGCAGAGAAAGTTTAAAGTAGGAAGTTCTATTCAGCCGGTTGTTTCCTTCAATAGCGCTAACGCTTAACTAATTGTGACCTTCTAGGGAAAGCTCGTTATTTTCACTCCCCCTCTCTCTCTCTCTCTCTCTCTCTCTCTCTCTCTCTCTCTCTCTCTCTCTCTCTCTCTCTCTCCTCCTTTCTACTAGCCTTTAACACTCATTCTCAAGCTTCCTTCTCTCTATCTCACAATCCCTTCCCTTCTAGTTCACTCTGCCTCTCCTCTTTTTTCTTTCACTCCTTATTTTCCCTATCTTGTACATACTCTTTCCTTTGCGCCCTGTCTCCCTTTACCCACATTCCCACTTCTCTCTCTCTCTCTCTCTCTTTATTCTCCACTCTTTCCCAATACACTGATTCATTCCCCCTTTTACTCATAATGCCGTTAATTTCTTATATTCTTTTAGTTATTTTTAATCAATCACCAAACTGAATTGTTAATTTGTGAATCACATCTATTACATAACGTTTGTTCGTATATTTTCTCTGCAACTGTTTCTATCAGTAATCTAAATGCATTGCATTAATTTTCTTCTAGTAATTTTTTCAATAAAAATTGGTTTTTATGAAATACATTGTAGTATTTTGCTTTTTTCTACGCGTAAATAAATATTCGGTTTTTGATTATTACACTGTATGTGTATGTGATTGTTTTCATTCGCAATGAAATTAGAGTTTCGTGTAAATAAATAGTTCAGGTTACGTTTCGCAGTTTTATCAGGGTGAAATGCAGAAAGTGACGGATGACTGTTCCACACGTCGGATGCATAAAGCGTAACTCACAGTGGATTTATTATTTTTGTTTCATTGTAGCTTACGAGTTGGCAGAACGCCAGCCATTGTGTACCATTCGAATTTTCACTTTGTCGACAACATTCACTGCCATCAATTTCATTTCGGTGAAATCACAGGTTACACTCCCGTCCTAAACTAACCACAGACGATTTTGGCGGCTTAAGGTTCGCCCTATCGGACATCGCTTCCTCCACTCCTGCATTTCCACTCTTGGTTTTACGTCATCGGCCATTCGGTCCTCTGAGCGGGAGGGCCTTTTGCATCTTGGACGGGATGCCGCGTAGAGGACGTCGTTGAGGACCCGCTTCCCGTAGCACGGATGATTACTATTAGTGGGCAGAAAAGAGGGGCATCACGGAAGTGAATGTTGAATAGTCAATGGTGAATGGTGGATAGTGAATGGTGGAGAGGGAATGGCGGTGAGGGAATGGCGGATAGTGAATGGTGGAGAGATCTCAGTGATGACCTTGGGCCGCCTAAATATATTTTCGGTACTACAGTCCTAGCGCCGCTTCTGTGTAGTCTTCACAGTGGTCGTTCCGGTTTCCCTCGAGGAGCGCTTCTTTGGCGGATCGTTTGCGTCAGAGATCGCTTCCAAAGTGACGTCATTGTGCGGGTTTAATTCGCGACTTGTAAAATCACGCAGAACACTTTCTGGTTCGTGGTGTTATTTCTGGATATTCGTGCGGCGTGCCGCGCGCTCGAAATTACGTACCGCTCCTGACCGCTATGGACGCGTGCAGCGTCTAGTGGGGAACTTTGTTTTTAGAATTGCCCGCTCTCGTGTGTGATAAAGGCCGGCGCTACACGCGACCCCGCCTGTGTGTGTGTCTCTATGAGTGTGTGCGCGAAGGTGCTATCTAATTTTAGCCACTCCGCAGAGGTGAACGCGATGCCTAAGCTCGCAGCGGTTGCGATAGCAGTGACGCTAAGAACCCTGTAAATCTCCTGGAATTTCTTTGCTAGATAGTGGTATTTTGCCGCTTCTTTTTCTTGGACGCTGGATGTGTTTTTTTGTCTTTGTTTTTGGGTTTTTCGTCAACTTGAGGGAATTGTGACAAAGCTGTTTTAGGTAAGAACGATTACGTGCGATTATATCCATAAATCGGAGTTCATAAATTTTATTAATAAACGTCCTTATCGCCTTAAATATAATTTTCAGGCCGATTCAGAAGTCTTGTAAAATCCCGCCTTATATTGATATATATAAATAGAGACTTTTATTATCTGCTATATTAACAATTTGAGTATATTGCAATACATAAAAATCTATAAGTGTAAGAACTTCAGTAAATTTGGCTATATATGGGAACTGCAAACTCCATTCAGACACATTCCATTGAACGACTTTTTTTTTACAGTGGGACATCCTAAGCTTTGTGCAATTGTGTCCAGTGATAAAGAGAGCTCTATTGCCTTGCTGTGCGCCCGTAGAGATTGGCCCTCTGCATAGGAATTCTATTTCTATTCGGCTGCCTTTCGACAGAGGGCGGGCGGGGCGTCTTCCGGCCGGCATCTGCCCTTTGAAAGTGAAGACGCGAAAACGCGCGGGGCCCGGCCCGGCCCGGCCCGCCCCGTCCCGCTCCGTCCCGCTGTGTGGCGAGCGCCGCGTCGCGCGTGAGGGCTTGTGTGTGTGTGCGCGCGAACGGCGGCGCTCGGCGGGCCGGGCGTCGCGCGGGCGCAGTCGGCGCTGCGGGGCGGAGGCGGCGGCGGTGGCAAACAGTGCGCGCCGCGGGGGAAGGGGGCGGGAAGGGGCTTCAAAGGCGACAAGGCGTTTGATGTGTGGCTCATGGGAAGAGGAGGCGGGTGATGGAGTGGGAGGAGGGAGCGGGGGGAGAAACCGAGACCGCGAAGAAGGAACTGGGCCGCGGAGGCGGGAGATGGTGTAGAGGAGGGAAGGGAGCGGCTGGGGGCGGCGTGTCCCAGTCACAGAAACGCGGTGCTCTGTGGCGCCGAGTGACAAGGCGACGGAGGCGGTGGCGGCGCCACACAGCGACTTCCGCGTAAGCAGCCCCCGTTGCGACCTCCCAGCTGCCTGCGTCGCGCTCCTCGGTTTTCGCCCTTCCCTTGTTCTGTAGCGCACTGACTCTCTTTCTTCTGTCCTAGATGGTGTCTTGCTGTTGCTTCAGTTCCTCTCTGCACTATTTTTTTTCTCATTTCTCCTTCTCATCTTTTCTGTAACATTTCGAACTTAGTTTCTGCTGTATCCATTTGACTTTCACTTCTCTACTCTCGTCCCGCCGCCTTCCCGAGCATTGTTTGTTTCGTAAATCATCTTCCCCCCGAACTATTTCATTTCATTCAATTTGTTTCTCCGACACGTACTTCTGTGTGTATTTTCTGATTGCATGATCTAGTACGTAGATGTCCTCAAGGTAGCATTACTTTCATTTGCTTCAATTCCTACTCCACATTCTCATGTCAGTGAGATTTCTTTTTTAATTTTCATATTATTTGATTACCTTTTTCTCTCCTTCCTTGGTTTCTCCGGCGTGCTCCTTGCGTTGCTTGCCACCGTGTCCTCCACCTAGCAACACAGACCTGCACCGTGCGCCCTCCCCGCCCCATCGACACACAATCCGAGGGAACCGCGGGGCTTAGAACTGTGCCACAATGCGTCGTCGCAGCCGCGCGTCGCCAACCCGCCGCCGTGCACCCGCCGCTGCCGCCGCCGCCGCCGCCGCCAGCGCAAACTTCTCGCGGCGTCGACCCGAGACGTGCGAGGCTGCGGTCTGGAATTTGCGCATTGTCGCGTGTTGCGAGGGGTTTCCTCCGCGTAACAAAGGCGCCTCCCGGAGTTGTGGAGATCGCGCGCGCAGACGTCTTGCATTCCGGCTTGTTTGGTATTCACAAAAACAGAGCGGTGGAGTTGTTAGGCCTCGTGTACAAGTGAAGCATTCCAAACAGCGCCTGCTTCAGCGTCAGAAAGAGACGATTGGTGGGCGGAGCGCTAATATTCAAGGGAGCTGCTTTTATGCGAGGATATAGACCAAATGGTCGGGGGATTGGCGGGTTGCCTAGTGTGTCAGGCGCTCGGCCTGGAACTTGGCACTGAGCAGGAATAAGAGGCAAAGAACTTCTTGCGCCTGTTTCTCGGAAAGTGAAATCGTTATCAAATATTAATACCTCTCGTGGCTCAGTTTCTGGTGTATACTTGCCAGAAATGCTGCGATGAAACTAAAAATGAATAATTCCACGTAGGATCATAATTCCTATCCAAAGGTTTTCTGGAAGTGTTTATTTTAAAGGCAAACATAATAAACAAAATGTTAGTTCGCAGGTCACACTTGTATACTAATATATGGGATGTCCAATATATGTCACAAACTTTTAGAGCGTGTAGGCGGTCAGTGATGATCACATTATGTCAATAAATGTGTGGTGGAAAATCTCATATATGGAAGTTACTGACATGCACTTACCCCGCAGTTTATTTACATCATGTTCCTTTGATTGATAAGCAGTTCTCTGTACAAGGATGTTTCGCAGGTTCACGAACTTTCTTTGACTACGGCAGACCATAAGTCATTGTATGCAATGTCTTTTTTAAATTTTTTTAACATTATACTCGTAGCTTTGAGGTATTTTAACAAAATTGTTGGTGTCTAGGAGTACACCATGAAATTCTTATTTTCCTTCTTTCCTTTTCAGATGTGTTCATTTTCGAGTCTACTATGTTTTGAAGCATGTTCTTCAAGAACTATTCTTCTCGTATGTGTATATTTATTTAACAAAATGCTCTGTAACGTTGGTTTAAATTAGTTTCAACCGATAATGATGCTTTTCTTCTAATTTAAACCTCCAGAAAGTTAGCACTTAAAGTGCTTGTGTCACAGTTTGTCAGAAAACATTGAATTTCGAATTCATAACATTTTCCAAGTTGCTTTCATCATCGACTTCATTGCCGCTGACCTCATCGGCCGTGTTCTGCCTTCCGAGTCCATCTCCTCCAGCCCTTTCTTCGGCCGCACCCTCCTCCATTGGGATGGGCAGAAAGCGCGTGTTCTCCCGTAATTAAACTGCTCCGCCTCCTCCGTTTTTCGTTCGCAACTCGTCCGCGCTCCGAGTTCGAAACTCGCCGTGACGCGACGCTGTCACGAAGCTGCCCTGCGTCCGCCCCTCCTCCCGCTCTCCTTCTCCCCCGCTCGCCGGCCAATCGCAGAAATGAGCGAGCGGCCCGGGGCGACTGCTGTCGCGACTGTCACGAAATGTCGACCGGCTGCAGAAATGAATATGAAATTTCGGGCGTCCTCGCCGCTGCTTCTGCTCCTTTGCCATTCCGCCAACAGCTCATTCCAGCCGCCGCCTCGCTTTCGACCGTTTTTACTACTTCGCGGACGATCGTTCCCTCGTTATTGATTGGTGTTGTCCGGCAAGTCAACTTCTATAGTCATTAGTCCCGTTAGTGTAGTGAATGTTGTAATAGCAGGAGTGTTCCTTCGTCGCTGGATAATGAGATCCGGTGGCGACCGACACGTCGACTTACTGAAGATATCCACCTCTGTTATCTACCCCAGCGGGATACAAATTTTACAGAAGAACATATCTTGCCGTCCAATGATTATTTGAAATTGCTATCTAGCTTTATTAAATATATTTCGTGTTTATCAATGATTTCAAGTAATTTTTATGCGTGAATAATCACACAATTAAACTTATCTTATGAGGGTTTAAAATTGCCTGAACTTAACGTTATGTTTGTAAATATACATATCCTCCAAATCCTTAGTAACCAGACGCCGTTAACAAATTCGGAATTCAAATGGAGAAAATTATTAGGGGAATCTCGTTGTATACATATTTCATTTTCAGCAAAAACGTGGCTTATCAGTTTATTCACCGAGCCAAATCTGTTTCCATCGCTCTCGTGCCTCGATGAGTCCGCGACCCCCTCCCCCTCCCGCCGAAGCACCAGCGACGGTCCAGCGCGCGAGCGGCTCTGGTGCCGCGCTCGGGTGTGGGAGGCCGTGCTGTGGTGCCGCAAGCCGACGCGCGCAGCGCCACGCGTGTTTGGCCGCACAGCTCGATGGTTTTCGATTCCAATTAGCAGCCGGCTTTTCGCCGCGTGCGACCACCGCCGCGAGGCCAACGCTCGTGACGCACTACCAAAAGCTAGCCCGGGAGCGAGGGCGGGGTACAAAAAAGGATTATTAGGGAGATGTGTGTGTGTGTGTGTGTGTGTGTGTGTGTGTGTGTGTGCGCGCGCGCGCGCGCGCGCAGCATTATCTACAAAATACCTCGCACTCTTGATGCATGTGAATTAGGTCTGATGTATCGAAATGGAACATGAATGTAAATCATGGGCTGGTGGTTTGGTCCCATCACTCTCAAAGTGAAATTCGTTTTTGTATGGGACGGTTTTTTTTACGATGGGTTATTCTATTAGTCTCTTCTCATTCATTAGCTTCATCACCTTGTGTGTGTACGTCTGTTTTTCGCCCAATTTCACCACTGTCGAATTCGTCACTTCACTGGGATATACGAATAGTAATTCGTACATAATACATAAGCTTTCTAAAATAATGAATATTCTTAGTTATTTATCTCAAGAATTGTAATGGTTTTTCAGGTCTTTTTTGCAGGATGATTATTTCAGAATGAATTCATCTTTTATGTTGTGTATTCGTTTGGCGTAATCACGCTCCGCCACTACCTTGAAATGACTGAAAAGTATAAGATAATCATTAATGTGTTACAATCTCTAGCAACTCGTCTTTATGTAAGTAGTTTGAAGAACTAAAACTATTGTTAGATCACTAGACTTAACACGAGTAAAATTATGTCAGATCCATGTGAAGGGAATGTTTTGCTTAAAGTGAAAGAAAATGTATGTAATTGAAGAAAAAGGAGGGAGAAAGAGAGAGGGAGAGAGAGAATGAGAGTGAGTGTGTGTACGTGTGTGGACCCGAATGCGGCACCGCCGCCGTTGCCACGCGGCATGCGTCGGTAAATATAGCTGGTGGGCTCCGCGCGGCGCGGCGCGCCGCGACGCCCGCCGCCGCGGCGCCGCGACACCGCCACGTGCGGTAGCAGGCGCGCGCCGAGCGTGTTTCCGGTGCTCCTGGCGCCTCCCCCCTCCGCCCCCCGTCCCGGACCGGGCTCCCGAAGTCGTCTTCAATCGACTTCTGCGGCTGGAGAGATCGGCGTTTGATGGAGAATGCGCTACTCGGTTGCCGAGTGGAGGCGAGAGATCCCTATAACCCCTTCCGTGTCTTGGGCTGGTGATCACTGGAGTTTTGACATTGCCGTTTACTGGATGATTGATGTTGGATAACCGTGACAAGACTGGCTGTTAGTGGGGAGATGAGAAATTAATTATTAAGGTGGGATCATGTTTCTGATGTGAACCACTGCCACATATGACTACGTGTGGGATGACAACTACGTTACTATCACGTAGTGAAAAAATCGTGACTTACGTGCGACTTGAATCGCCTCTTCTTGGACGCAGCCCCGACCCCGAGGGCCACAAAGTTAGGAAATTCAGCATTTACTGACGTGCATGTGGGTGGTCTCAGTAGTTGAAGGGGTCAGTGAATCATTAGAAGCCATTTGTTTTAAGTGTTTCAAGTTAGCATATCCCGTTGCTCTTTGAGCAAGCCTCTTCCATTTTAATATTATAGATTATATTTTTCTCTGCAGATAGCAGAATAACTTCAGTGAGATTTTATGCCCCCTCCCAAAAGTTAATTGAGTTGCATCTCCAAACTGATCGCTTCAATTGAAACCTTACAGATCATCGATGCTATTGCGCAAGTTAGTGCGTATCTTTTAGTTCTTGATTGAACCGGTACTAATGTAGGAACACAAAGATTAATTTACTGTGGAATTCTTGCTATTCAACCCGTATTTCAAGAGAGATTTTCTGTAAACTATAAGACACCCATTTCATTTTTATTCTTTTGTTATTTTTTTATTTAACTCGAATTCGTTTACCTCACTGTATCACTGTATTTTAGGAGAATTTTACCAATATACGTACAAAATACTTACTAACAAACTCTACATTTTCCGCGCCAAAGTGGTTTGTTGTCTACATAAAAGTAATAAAAATACTGCTTGTTTGTGTGACAATAATAATAATAATAATAATAATAATAATAATAATAATATACCAATCATTTGGAGCACAGTTCTGTGTTATAATACTACATGCTTTGTGAAAATATCTTCATATACTTATCATAGATAATATTTTGTACTCTTTAAAGAGACTGTATTCAGTTGCATTGAAATAGCTTTAAGACTTCCAAATATTTGCTCATCATATGAGACGTACACTTCCTTTTTTGTTACTTATGTCTCACCTAGTGTTTGGTGTAAAAACACGGTATTTATTTTTGTTGATAAAACGTGCAGATGACCTTTACCTCTCGTCCATATCCTTCCGGTTTTTGTCGTGTTATTTTAAAATGTTTGTTCTCTTACCAACCCTAAAGTACGCTCTCGCATCGTTAGCCTAGCCCGCATGCATCATTGTAATGTAAATATTTGCTCGGAAGAAGTACGTGTGCTTTGCTAGGCTGCTACTCAAGTGCCTTTCCGCCTTGCTTTAATGCCCCGGATAATAAGTAGGTGGTGTATCTCGGTTATTAGCGCAGTGCTTCTAGTGCTCTGGCATCAACGTCTGCCGCTTCCGGATGCGTCTTCGAGAAACGGGTCGTCGTATTTATTTTCGCGCAACATTTTTGTCGAGCTCATAAATGTGGAAGTTGATATACATTTAGGTCCAGGAACCTTTTCAAAACAGCCATGGAACTTCTGAAACGTTTTTATAGTTCCTTCTCGGTTGGTTTACATTTCTGGCCTCGCATCTTCATTCTACGAGATAACCGCTACAACCAGGCCGTGTAGCCGCGGCTTCACTCCCGCGGTTGGGTAGCACACAGCCTGGCTATTGTCGTTCTGCCGCCACCGTGTAATGACCATCGACGAGGCGTTGCGTTGATGGTGCGAGATTAAAAAAAATATATATATATTTCTGGTGTGTGTGGTCGTTCCCGTTTGTCTTCCGCGTGTTTCCACCCACACACCGCCTCGTCGGATGACGTAAGCGAAATGTTTACATCTCGCGAAGATCCCCGGCGTTTCGTACGGGGAAAACGTCGTGGCGCCGGCGCGTAACGATCGCCGTGGTTTATCCTAGACCGGTGGCTGGCAGGAAGTGGCGGCGCTGTTTCTGACAGGGAGGCCACTTTTACGAAAACAGGGAAAACAGTTACGGAATTTCATTGGTTTGGAAAAGTCAGGGGAAAATCAGGAAATTAGTAAAAGAATCAGTAGACGTCAGGGAAAGTGTAAAACTAGATATAATTTCTTAACTAGTGGTGCTAAACAGCACGTGCTTTCTCGCATTCGGACAGTTACTGTTTTCCGTTGTATGTAATTGAAATGTGTAGACCGAATGGAGCACTACTGAATGGTTATGTTCTGCGCGTAGATGTTGATGGGTCAATGAAATATTCTGTATTGTTGTTGAGAAATGGTTTTGAGGGTGGATTTACGAAGAAATTGAGTGAACTAAATAATACGACTTTTTTCGTATTTTTGTGTAGAAATTCGAAAAAAATGAAGTGAAGATACACAGCACGACTGAATGCTCATTTGAAGGAAATGTAAAATGTATTCAAAATTATAGTATTTGGAGTGGCTACAATAGAACTATGTAGGAAATTATAAAAGTATAGTTTTGTAGTTTCTTTAAAGATTTTAGAATCAGTAATGTAATGTTTTAAATCAAATTTCAGGCTAATTGGCTTATTTCGATTTTCAAACTTGACGAAAAATTTCCTTTTCACTGCAAATATGACGAAATATTTTATTTATGGAAGATATTTTCATTATAAACGCTACCACCCATTACCTCCTCAGGACTGTGTAAAAGATTTTCTGAGGGATACCCAAAAATATGTGAGATAATATCATGATAATTGTAGCACTGATGCGATCTAAGTCTTTGGAATGTCGCTGTCCTTGGTTGCGTCTAAGTGCTCTTCCATACGATGTGCAGCCTCAGGGAAAAGTGAGTAGGTGGCCAGATTTCTCTTAGTATTATCTTAGTAGATTAAAATACATTGCGACATTGCTTTTCCTTTGATAACCAATAAATCGGTAATTTTGAAAAAGACTAGTTGTGTAAATTCTAAGGACTTTAATTTCGCAAAACCATTTGCCAAGTGCTGTTTTCAAACTCGTGTATTAATAGTGAAATAGTAGTGTTGTCGACATGAAAGAAATCATTTTTCTTCTATTAATGTGGAAGACATAATTATTTTATATTTTTCTTTGTATTTGCTGTCTTTTTTTCGCTGCGCTATTGAGTTGCATGTTTAATCTTGTTAATATTTCACGCGTGTGTCGGTGTGGATCATGTTTTATAACGGTGTCCAACACCTTTTGGTTCACTAGAGCGCGAGTCTCTTGCTTTTGTTTATCAGTAGGCGGCAGCGGCGGTATTATGAGGCTATCCCTGTTTTAATATTTCTTTTAATATCTCTTTTCTATTCGAGATATGTGGCTTCTATTACGTTTTGTTCGGAATTCGCTTATGGATCTTCATATCATGTACTACGTACTCCCTTAATCATACTGGTATATGCCGCGAATTTCATTAATTGCACGATCTATTTTTTCAGGTAATTGCATTTTTTAACTATCTTTCCCGAGTTAAAAAAATGTGGCTTCTATTGAATGACACTTTTGAATTCTCTTTTTCTCCAGTTTTTGTAGCCGTCGTTTCTGCCGGTTCTTTCGGACCCGACATTTTTGCTCCTGCAGCATTCGGATTTCATAATGTTTCAAATACGTGCCTAGAAACTTGCGGTCGGAAATTATACAAGCTTGATAAATGTACACCTGCGGAGTGTTATGTGCAACTGCACATTCACACACACACACACACACACATACACATACACATACATAAATACACACAAAAAAAAGAGAAGAAACGACAAGCGTTGTCCCGGGCGCCAGTGGGGAGGAGACCCATCTACGCAGCGGCGCGTCCACGTGCAGAAGGAACAGGCGGAGCAACGGCGCGCCGGGCGGCCCGCGAGGGCGCCGGGCCCAAGGCGTCGCCCGTAGTGCGTTTCTGTGTCTCACACGGTGCTCCGGCACCGGCGCCGCACGGGCTCCGTAAATTGGGCGCGACGGGGCTCAAATGAACAAACATTTGCGCACCGTTTGTCTCGCCCCGCGCCCGCCGCCTCTGCCGCCGCCACCGCCTTCCGCCCCCCCCTCCTCCCTGCGCTGATGGACGCCGCCCGGTGGAGAGAAGAGTGTTTACCGGCGAGCGGAGTGGTGGGGACGGTGTTGGTGGTTCCTTCGGAGGTGTCGGTGAGGGTTAGGAAAAGGTGAAAGGTGGAAGTGGGAAGACGAAGGCTCTCGTCTGCAGCAGCAAAGCGGACCAGACGCGACGGGAAAGTGAACCTGTGTGGTGCGAAATTGTGGAGACTGAGAAATTATACGTTCAGAGTACGTCACAGTTTTACCCGATCGGACAAACACGAGGGACTGTAGCTATAACTTGCTACAACCCGGCTGATAAAATTATCACGGAGGAAGTTCTTTGCTTCTTGATGTTCTTGAATAAGAAGGTCGTGATGGTCTTCATTTCCGATGCTTGTGCACGTATGTCCCTTCCGAGTACATATTTGTTAAATCTCTATCAGACAGGGGGCGACTCCCGAACAAACATGCTAGCAACGGAGGGCTTTGAAGCTTTCAGACGACCACATGGGAGAATGCAATATGGTTAATCTCGGTGTGGCAAAGCTGGCGTGAAACGCAAGTTTGTAATGGACACCGTTCGAAACAGCGAAGAGCTCTGCTCTGGCAGGGTAGTGCGGAGTGATTGGTAGAGACAACAGCAGGAAATGTCAAAGTGATCCCGCGGAGCGCAGAAGGTGGTGGTGGTGGTAGCACTGAAGGTGATGGGTACGGTGGAAATGGGAAGGGCAACGCAAAATGCAATGCAATGTGCTCTAACGTTGTGCTAATATAATAATTATATAGTTAGGCCAGATTGTAGTTGGTTTACGAAAATGGAGTCACCTTTGCCATTGAGTGCATGCAGTGCCTCATTATGATTGTACCCATAGCAGCAAAGGCGAACACTGCACTCGGAAACAAATTGTATGAGGAAATGGCACTGTGGAGATAGTAGCGATCCCACCAGCAGGCTGGACATACGGAGTGGCGAGCATTTGCAGCAAGTCGCCCCGGTGCTGCCACTACCCGTGTCCCAACACTTTTTCCTAGACACACACTCTCTCTCTCCTCGCCGCTACTGACGTTCGTGCGCCCCGCCATCGGTAAACAGCTCTCGGTGTACATCTTTAAGCAGCTCCGCGAGCCGGGGCGGTGGGCCGGGGTCGGCGATAAAGAAAGAGAACGCGGCCCGACGGAGGTGCTGCGAAGGAACAGCGGCGGACGGCGGCAGGGCAGAGCGAAGCCCAGGAGACGGGGGGTGCGGGTTGAAGAGGGAAGGGGGGCGGGGCTCGGTAGTTGGGTGCGGCCGCGGCCCTCTCAGTATGCGGCCGCATGCGCGCGGATATTGAAAACGCGGAGTATCGGCGCGCACTGGGCTGGCGATAACGCGCTAATGGACGCCGGGAGCGCGGCGGCGGCGGCGGCGGCGGCGGCGGCGGCGGCGGCTGTGGTGGCGGTGGCGCAAGTGCCGGCCCGGAGCCGAGGAGTGGATCGGGGGGGGGGGATGTGGAAAGTTGAGTGACGGGCAAGAGAGGGAGGTTCGCTCGCGCCAACGTTGTGTGATAGTTACAGTAATGAGAGATAGTGTTTCATAAGATAGTTATAATTCATATTTGTATATTTCATGAGATTATTCACATGAAATTTTCTCTACTTGGGTCCTCTTCTTTTGCAGTTCTGTCACCTGCGACTGACTGCAGGCTCCATAGGCTGAGTGTAGAATTATGCGTCAAAAGGGAGTGGAGTAGGGGGTAGAAGAGCTTTGAGGGCAGTCAATGCTCATGAGAGTTATGAAGCATTGAAAACGGTTTCTAGTATACTAGCCACATAAAGGGAAAGGAAGTGATCCGAAATGACGATGCGTCAGTGGGTGGTTATTGCCATGAGATGATACTGCTCGTGGGGTAACGGTGACTGTTGCCCTTCCGAGGAGACGTGGGAGGATTGGTGAAAAGGAAAGCGTTGGATGACTGTCGCCAATATTACGGAAATGTGCGATGAATGTGAATGAACAGTGATGGAGTTAATCCTGTTCTGTATTTGATAGTAATGCAGAACATGGGGCATGATGATGGAAAGTAAGTTTTATTAATTTCGTTGCTCATGTGTCATTGGAAAATTTTTTTAGTCTGGTAATAGGAAAAGACCTTCCAAAAGACGGTGAATTTCCCGACTTGCTCGCTCGCCTCTGGCGGCTCGGCAGTTCGGAGGGCGCGGCACAGCCAAGAGGAACATAGGCTCTAAGAGGATCAATGTGGCTCGGAGCATGGGCGGGCGGCAGACCCGACTGCCCCGCCCTCCCTCGCTCGCTCCCCGCCCAACCGCTCGCCCAACCACCACCCGTCTGTCTGGGCGGCTAGGCGAGCCCGCCCGCAGCCGCCGCGCAGGTGGGCCAGACGTAGCCGGAGGTAGCGGCGAGGCTCGGCCCGCGGTTATCTGCGGTGATTTAGCGCGCTCGTTACTCGCCGTCGTAAAGCGGCACTCGCTCCCGCCGCCGCCGCCGCCGCCGCCGCCGCCGCCGCCGCTGCCTTCGGCCTTGGCCGCTCTCGCCAGAAGCGCTGGAGGCTGCGGCAGCGCCGCTGTAGCCGCCGGTTTCCGAGAGCTCGAGCGATCGCATCTTGGGAAGTCGCCGCTTTCCGAGCTGGTGACTTTCACCTTGATTCTCGGAAGCGTCTTTGGGACCAAGATTCATATCGCCGGTGTTCATTTTGCAGGGTTGAAATGGAATTTGCTTGGTATTTTCCCGTAGCAATAGTTCCTCTGCTAGCGCAGCTTTTGGAGGACTCGCGCGATTGCATCTGGGGAAGTGGCTGCTTTTCAAGATTGAAACTTTCGTAATTAATATCACGAATGAATTAAAAATTTTAACTAAATGGATCCTTTGAGGTTGACCAAAGATCTCCAATGCACGAGTGGTGTTTGGTATGACAATTTCGAAAGAATAGCGATATTGTAATTTTAATATACGTTAGTTAAAAGAAACATATGAATATCAATATTTCTTGAAATGAGGTCGTGTGAGACACGGTTGCGCCAAGAAAATGAATTCAATGTTTTGTTTATATTCTGAAATATATATTTAACAAAGGAAACATATAAAATAATTCGCAAAATTTCAAGGAACAAGAAACAATAAATTATCCATTATTGAAAACAATTACTTTGAGCCGAGCTATTTCAAAATATCTGATAGCTCATTTGAGGTTTGTGATGAAATCTCACAATTGTTTCCACAGCAGACCCAGTGGCGCTCATATAAAATACGTTCCCTGATCTCTGAAACGAATGTGGCTTGACTCATACTGACGGAAACATTTGATAATTTATGGCTGGCAGACAGCTGAAATTTGAATAAATTCTTCACACAATTGGACACTCAGCGCAAGTGAGTCACCTTAATTCTCTTAGACTGAATACCAGATGTTAATCGCCTGTTCATTTTGTACTGATTGTATCGAATTTGCTAGGTAGTCTCGATTCGTACGAGTCTCATTTCATCATTTACCTCATGCCATTACAATTATTATCGTGACCGTCTATTATGTATAATACGTAGGATAGTTTTTTAATGCCCTGAAACTCACGTTCCAAAATGAATCTTACTAAAAAATAATCGGAAGTCTATATCTGCGTCACCTAAATAAACATTCGGTGTAATCCTGTAAAATGTTTGGGAATGCTCTATTAAGTGTACATCTTTTTCTTTTAAAGTGCCTACTCGACCGATGTGATTTTTTTCTTTACCTTTTGTAATTTTATTCCTTTGTAATGAAATTAAAAATTCTCTGAACACCACTGGCTAAAATAAACATTGCGACTAATTTATTACAAAAGTTTCATTTCTTGTTGTTTTTACGTTCAGGGACCCAAATCACGACAAAGAAATAGTGAAGAAAATACGAACAATACTGCTCGGAAATAAATTTCTCCGAATCTGTAATAACTAATTGTGTATCATAAGCAAGACTATTTATCCGAACACTTAGTTGCCGCAGTGTTGCCGTCCTTTTCTATTACCGGAAATGTGTTTCATATTCTAATGTTACTATTGTCATCATAATAATGTTATGCATTGAAAGATGACGTCGCAATATTTAAATCGGATTTAGTTTCTCTGATTGTAGTCATTTTTCTCCCACGTCATGGACATGAATTAAATAATCAAGATCGTTTCTTCAGGTAAAATTTCACATGAATTGATTTAAAATGGATATGGCTGACAAGCAACACAGTATTTTTTTCTCTCGCTAAAGACATTATTAAATATGTGATTAACTGATTTCCATGAGAAAGATAATTAGATTTAATGCGTAATGTTCATAGGTTATATTTTTGATTAATGCATTTCGATGAACACATAATGCATTATTGCGTTCATGAAAACGAAATAGGCAGTCCCCTTCGTGTCCAATTCCGAACGTATTGAAAGTAATGGAAGTTTGAATGCTTGAATTCGTAATGAGAAACTGCGCGTTCAGCTGACGCACTTCCTTGTTGAATAATGCCTTCAACACGCAATGCGCCGGCCGTATGTAAATTTGGGACCAGATAATCCCTTCATCTTTTTTCGCGAATCTTGCTTTCTAGTTCTACATGTAAATTGGGGAACAAATCAAGCCAGGTACGGAAAAGGAGTGTAAGTGCATCTGGAGGGCCTTCGCCGGAAAAAAAAAGGATTTTTGTTGTCTATTTTCAGTAGCCAATGTATGTTGAATGTTACCGATTAATGGATACTAATTTAAAAATATTTTTGTAATATGGGAAAGTTTGATGAATTGATTTAGAGGTCGACGCGATAAGGTGATATTGAAAATTGATTGTAACATTTGCAACTATTTGTAAAAAAATATTTTTGTTAGGATGAGACATTTATCAATTTCTTCTTCAACATACTCAAGTGTAATGAATACTCTTTATGACGAAACACGAAGGACAGAGTAACTTCGTTATAAAGTGTTTTCGTTAAATTAAGAATGTTTCAACATAAATGGTTTATAAGACTAACTAACCGAACTAACGTAATGTTTACGTTGTATGGAGTTTTTCGTTATAAAGAGTTTAGTGTATAAATATTATAAATGTGTATGCGGCGAGGACCCCGCTCTTTAGTAGCGCTCCCCGCGGACTCTTAAC
>BOPP01000038.1:5666377-5699905 GCA_017312745.1 Gryllus bimaculatus
CGCCTCCCGGAATATTTTCGCTTTCTTTCTTACGTGTTTGTTGTTGTTTTTTAATTGGGAAGATATCCGCGTTATTGGCAGTGTCTCCCAGGTCGGCCACTGGTTACCGCTTTGTGATACTGTAGGTTTGTGTCAAGAAAACTAAGGCAAGGAATGCCAAATACGCACACGTAAGTCTCTTTGAACGAAATCCTTCTTCGTCGGGAACGCTTTGCCAACCGTCCTCGGTCACTGCTCTTGGAATCGTGGTCATTGACTGTTAGCCATCGGAGGAATTGCAGGTAGTGTTGTTGACGTAATTAAATGGTGAAATAACAATAGTCATCTTCGTCAACTAGATTTATTCAGATAGCCGTCTCTCGACGGCTTTGCGTCATTATCAGTCTGTAAATAAGGAAAATACAATACAAAACAGATAATACAAATAAAACTTTGTTTTTTATCAATTGTTTTATTTGTATTATCTTATTTTGTATTTTATTCATTCTACATTTTTGTATTTTGTATTTATATTATATTTTGTATTTATAGACTGATGTCGACGGCAAAGTCCGTTGAAATCCGTCTGTCTGAATAAATCAACTAAGTCGGCAAAGATGACTTCAGTTATTTCACGATCTGCCGTCTATTGAGCGTTTTAAATACTTTCTCCGCGCGTTTCTTCTTTTAAAAATGTTTCCTCGTGTGTGCCCATACAGTTAAATATTTCGTTAAAATAAGGGACTTCATTCAATAAATCTCTTCAAACATAATTATCGTTGGACGATTTTTGCACCCAATGTTCAAACTTTCTTTCTCTTCATGTTTCATCCGGGGCGAGAGAGCGTTCGAGAGTGTTCGAGAGTATCAAAATATTTGCTTGGTCGGGATTGAAAAATACGTTTATCGTTTCGGTGCGTCGCTGTGAGAGCTCTCAGACTACCATGTCGGGAAACGAGATTCTGAATGCGTCAATCAGAGCTCGCTCTACACGCGTTGCATATTAATATGGCACGGTGCCAGAAAATTGGGTTGAAACGAGGACCACGAAGTGGGAAAATTTCATTTCTCGAGTTTGAAGCAAACACGAATAACATTAAACCATGTTTTCTCTTTTTCTCCTTTGTTTATTCAATCAAACATAACATTTTGATCTGAAATAATAAAATACACTCTACTATCTAGTAATATTTTGTAATTTCTCTCACAATGTCTGAAATTTTTCATAATCTGCTATTTCTAGATAGAAAATTGTGCCAATCTGTTAAATGGATAGTCACACTCAAGCTGGTTTTGCGTATGTATCGATAGAACAGAGACTCTGGCGGTTGCGTTTTCGGACGTATTTTTTTGCCTTTCAGACGCACGGTGCGCTCTCCGCCCCGCCGCCATGCACTCGTTCTCCTCCAATTTCTCCCTACACCGACTCCACCCCCGGCCGACTCCACCCCCGGCCGACTCCACCCCCGGCCGACTCCACCCCCGGCCGACTCCACCCCCGGCCGACTCCACCTCCATCGATTCTCCCCCCCGCTGAGTCCACCCCCGCCGACTCCATGACGCCGACCCCATCCCCATCGCCGCCACCTCCGCTGAGCTACTGCACCAGCCTGTACCGGCATCGTTGCCACCGCTGGCGAGTGGCGACTTCCCCATAATTTCCGGGCGGCTGTTTCGGGCTCGCGCATTTGTTTCCGGGAGGGGCTGAAGGGGACGGGGGTGCGTCGGAATGTTGCGGCACATGGAAGGGGAGCGCGCTTGCTCGCTCTCGCGCGTGGACCGGCTGGCGAGCGAGCGGACTGGAGCGCTGGTTGCGAGCAGAAAGAGCGTAGAGCCGGCGCACTGCGGGCCTGGTTGGACACGGCCGGAGTTTCGGCTTTCTCGTCACCCCTCCGCGTCCCACGCCAACCCCGGCGTCCCGCGCGTGTGACGGGTCGCCTCTGCTGCCGCCTCTCGTCGCCTCCTATCGATTCCGTGCTCTCTGGCGCGCGGAATTTCGCTGCAGCAGCAGCAGCTAGGGCGGCGGCGGCGCGCAACGGGGACTCCGTTTCAATTTGGGCCGTCGCCCGGTGGCGGTGGAGACGGCGCTCGCGGGTAACGGCGGCGGCGTTTGCATAACACTCGGCATTAAGCTACCCCGTCCTGCTGCCGCCGCCGCCTTCTCCTTCGTCTGGGTCGATGCTGGCACTCGGCGACGCGCGTTTTACGAGATAAACAGAAGCGCAGCGCCCCAGAAGCAGCTCGAGGAGCGGCCGCTGGCGGCGGGCTGGAGAGGGAGGTGAAGGGGAGAGGCGAAAAGCCCCGCAGGTGTGCGCAGCCTCGTGCTCGGCTGAGGCGTCGGCGCGCGAGCGGCGGCGGGGGCGGGGCGCAGAGGGTGCTGCAGGGGCGCGGTAGGGCGTGCGCGCGAACGCGGAAGAATGCGACGCCTCCGCCGCTCAAAGGGCGGCACCGCCGACGGCGCCGGACAGCGCGGAACGCTAAATTGCGAATCTCTGCGCGCGCGCGCGGGACGCCGTCGCCGCCGCCGCCGCCGCCGAGGCGCGAGGCGGGCGGAAGGGGGAGACGTGTCTCGGAGGAAGCGACCCTGGAGGTGGGAACGCGGGTGGGCAGACGTCAGCGTCGGGCGTCCTGTGCTGACGGTGGGGCGGTGCGGAGCGGGTGCGGGCTGGAACGCGGAGGGCGTGGGGCGCGCGCTACCCGCGGCGCGACGTGACCAGACCTCGGAACGGGACAGGATGCGTGCGGTAGGGTGCAGGGGGGTTTCGGACAGAGAGCGAGAGTTTCGAAGACGCGGCGGGAAGGAGGAAAATCGCAGGAGAGAGGGGTTCCGAAATGACTCCCTAGCGTCGATTTTTTAGCGATTTTTATTATCTATTTAGGAATATTGACAGAGTATTTTTAAGATAAATTATTTTAATTAAGACTCCGTTGATCGATATTTCTTTCGGTGGAAAAATTACTGCTAGGGGAAAAAGTTGTTAAAATATCGTTTAAATATTTTTTTCAAATTGTTTATATATTAAAATATAAAAACTACGTAATACTTCCAATTAATATAAAGAAATTGATTTTTACACTTTTATTGTTTTAAATTGTCCCGCCCCTTAAATATTTTCTGCACGCGCCCTGGCGCGGAGAGGTATTTCGGTGAAGGAGAGGGCACGGCGTGCCGGGTTCACCAGAGGGCGCGTTCCCATTCCGTCACACCCTTTGCTTAGCCCTTTGCTGCTCCTGATGGAATTCAACTCCGCGAAGTTTCCAGGTACCTAGACTTTGATATGGACGTGCAAGAATTCATCACCCATGTAATTCGTTATTGCATTTTGTAGTAGGTGTTTCAGCGATCTCGAAATAAAGTAATCGTTCGCGTCGCGTCTGACGTTAAAAAATTATCCGAAAATAATTGTCAATTAAGTGACGAGAACAGTAGAATATTGCTAATCGCAATGGGAATTGTTGATCCAAAGGCTATTATGATGTTTACTATAACACGAGTTTATTGCAAACGCAGAATTTTTAATAGTTTTTATTCGCTTTATATTTTTCCGCCTATTCTTTTACTTTCTTCCTAAAGTTTCATAAGGCAATAATGTATTTAATTTGGGATCTAAACTCTCGTAATGCATCCTTGCAGACGTAGTATATGTATCCAAAATAACTCTACTTTGAGGGATGCCAATAGTGTGAATAAAAAACGCTTTACGGCTTTCTTTACGAACGGTGTCGGCCTACACATCATCTTGCAGCCTTTTCCCCGGCTGGTCAGAAACGGCATTTGCTGTTTTGTGAGGCGGAAATAGTGGTCGCGTAGCCATTAATGTCTGCTGGAGCGTTTTTCGTTTTCTTGCGTGTTCCGTTTATTTCTGTACTGGCGAGTCTTTTACTCATCTTGTTTTGTTTTTAGTTATACATCTTTATTTTTGGCTGAGTAGTCAATTCTAATAAAATTCAAACTTGCTTCATATTTGTACCTCATTGCCTTAATAATAAATAATTTTGAATATTGTTAAATTGAGTTATAAAATGTTTGTTAATTTTTAAAGAGTTCTATTATTAAAAGCAAAATCTCATTCCAGAATATTTTTTTTCTTAACAGTCCGTCGAGTTGAAAACATGCTGAATGTCAACAGATATTTCAATTTATCATCTGACATCTTTCTGTAAATATGTATATGTTTTAGATGAAATGTGCTAATTGTTGTGATTATCTTGTTGACAGCTCACGCGTGTTGGTTTTTTATTTTCCCAGACTTCTACAAAAAACATGGAGGACAATATTTTCATTGTGTAAAAACACAACACGTCTGTGAATGCTATTGTTATAATTTTGAGGGGAGAAGACACACGTTCGTAAAATTATTGACACGTTGAAACACAAAATTGCAACAAACATTTGTGGGTCACTAATTGTCTAATACTTCAATTTTATATCTCTTCAGTAAGAGAAATGAAAATATTATATTGTAAATATAATATATAAAAATAAAATATTCTTATGTTAACTGACCTCAATTTAATATAAATACTTGACTACTGTAATGAAATAGAAATGGCCGAAAGCCATTAACTCTTCTGGAAATGTTAAATCTGTTTGTGTTAGTGGAAATTCTACTTGAAGTGTAGGAGGAAAGGTAACAATAAAGTTTGACACTTTGAATACGTATTACTATGCAACCTTATCTTATTAAAGCCTTAAGAAAGATCAAGTAAAATTTATTTTTTCTTTACATGCAATTTTAAGGGGTAGCAAATAAAACCTAGACACGTTCGGGATACATTTGAAAGGCATTGGAGATGTCACGTGAAGACGACATACCAGATTACCAGAAAGCTTCGGAGAGGTGACACACAGGCCCAACAAAACTGCAAATTGATCTCATAATTATTCCTCAGAAATTGACTAGTATGTTTTTTTCGACCTGTCTGGTAGTAATAATGCAACGAGTACAATAATGCTGCAATAATACAACGAGTACACATTTGTCCCTGAACGTCACGGAATGATGATGAAAGTAGCCAACAGGCCTAACAGGGGATGTCATTCGATTAGTAGAGAACTAGAAAAATATTACAAAACCATCCAGTGCACTGGCGGATTAGTCATGACAACTGCTCATATGAAACGCGCGTGTGTGCAGCATTGGCCGTTCAGAAGATCACGTCAGAATATTCAAAATATTTACCAACCAGCGTTAAGACGAACCGTCAATCGAACAACGATCAGCTAGAAAATCCCTCAGAACCATTCACTGAGGCTGTCGTGTTTCGCCATAATATTTATTGCCCAGTGGGACCCAGGACGTTGGCACGATTACTTGTATGTTTGATAACACCTACGACAGGATGGTGAATACTGTGACCACCGGCCTAAGACGAGACGTTTCCTGGACGCCAGACAGCTAGAAAAACCTTTCAGATTTATCCAGTGAGCTGACCGGTCGACTATTACCACTGCACCAACGTGTGTGCAGCATTTGACCCTGAACATCATAACAGAACGGCCAAAACGTTAGTTAACCAGCCTAAGTCGAGACGTAGGCCATACATTACACAGTTATAAAAATAGTATTTCGGAACCAACCTCTGAGCTGACACGAGTTGCCCATTCACACAGTTGAACGGACGTGTGGCAGCGGCCCTCGGCCTACTTTCGCCTCGGAGTCTGGCGTTTCGCGTCGCGCAAAACGCGGCCGGCCCGCGCCAGCGCTCGCTCGGACGCGCTGTTAAATCACGCCTATGTTTAATTTTTATTTCGGGCGTTGCCTGGGTTTCCCCCCCCTGCCGGTCTTTTGATGTGCCCGCCAGCGACGTCGCGGCGCGGCCCGCGCGGAAATATGCGCCTCGGACGCCGCCTTGAAGCATTCGCGTCGGGCTTTGCGGCGTCGGGCTTGGGGGAAGCCCCCGTTTTCCAATTACGTTTTCCGGCCGCTGAGCTTTGCGAGCAGTCTGGATGCCGGCTCGTGTTGGCAACCCTTCAGAGGAGGGCCTTTCCCAACAGTCCGTATCGAATTGCGTTTGGAGAATAACATTATATGGCTCGTAAGTGCTCGGTCGATGGCTGTTCATGTCGGAAGATATCGGAAGTCAGAAATTTCGTGAAATGTTGAGATACGAAAATATGGAGAAAAGTGTTTTTAATATTCATTGGGGTTCCACAAGCATAAGGAGTAAGAGTTTTGATGAATCACTCATACGGATACTAACGATTTGTAAGAGGTAGGCAGACTTAGAACTTTAATTCATAATCTTAAATAAACATTGAAAAGTAGATTAAGAAGTTTAAAATTACTTTTCTTTGCATAAATGTAGAATCTAATCGTGGAAATACATAATTGACAAAAAGCAAGCAATAAGGAACAAAGTTGAATTTTGTCCGTTTTTGTGTGTGTGTGTGTGTGTGTGTGTGTGTGTTTTTCTTTAAATTGGTGAGAAATGTCTGTCTTTGGCATTTTTTCTTCAAGTATAACCATTAAATCAACGCTGCTGTCCTGTTTAATATAGCTCAGTGTTTTCAACAAAAACTGTGGTAGTAAAATGGTTTATCCAATATTTTATATTAATATTCGTAAATAGATGGAAGTTACGGGAATTAGGGGGGGGGTTAAATTTCAACAAAGAATTACACAAGTCTTAAATGAAAAATCTCTAATTCACTTTCCTACATGTTGAGCACGTGTGTTGCTTTCCGCGAGTGTGTTCGATACTAATTTCTATTTTCGACAATTATCTACTACATGAAACATTGAGGGAAAGTCTTATCCTTAAGAGAGCGCATCCAAACATTAAATCTTTGGTGACCGAAGAATGCAGAAGTCTACGTATGATCTACGCTGCCCAGTATTTGCTAAACTGATTGAAAAGTGCACAATAATTATATAATTTGAAAGTCAAATTGGTGACAGTAATTTGTGAGTTTAACCATGTCGATGAAATTCGTTACAATCTTTACTCTCAAAAGTATTAATAGAACAACGTCTAGAGATACGTATTTCGGTGCGTCGTAACTTTAATAATAATAATAATAATAATAATAATAATAATAATAATAATAATAATAATACTCTGAATGTTATCAGGCGGTTCGTGAGCTTTGAATTTGGTCGCTGACATAAATGCTTGGGATCGTGCACGTTTCGTCAGCGAGGGCGTCCAAATGACGTGGGTCATTCACGATAAAGTGCAGTTCCCACTTGGCTCCGCTTTATATTGCTATTTATCCGTCTGTCGGTGGCAGGCCCGCCCACCGCATTCAGTGCTCTGTATACATTCAGTGTGAGAGTTTACTTTGGGTCTATGGCGGGGTAAATATTGGCAGGCAACCCCTGGCCGCCGGTATTGGAGCGTCTCCACGGCGGAGTCGCCGCTGCCGTTGTCGCTGGTTGCATCTCTCCAATATTTACTCGACTCTGTGTAAACCTTTTGTGTTCGCCATTACTCACCGGTGGGATTGATGGTTGACTCATGTACACCTCTCGATTCCAACGTTCTCGCGGACATTTGCAGCCGACCGTGTTCCAGGGCTGGAAATTTAGCGGTCGGCCGGTGACGTGTGTTAAACTAATGTAATTGCTGAGTCAACCAGAGGCTGAAGTTTGGTTATTGACTGAGCTTTCGTTTATGTTCTGAGTGATAGTGATCGTTTGACTGTTGATCCCAACAGAACGAACAATGTTTAATTATTAAACACCAAACATTTTTTGGGGGTCTGCTGCGGAAATGAGAGAATGTGTGTAAAAGGCGGCACGGAGTTTCTGTTCTTGGAGGTAAATATGTAATATCGATGGTTTTCATGTTCTCGTCTACGGACGAAGACGGCCGTATTTGTTAAGTTGATGAAGATTTCACAACTGGTGGGTCCTTAGATTTCTTTGCTTGGAAAAGTAAAAGACATCATAAAAGAAAAGACCGGTTATTCAATTTCCTTTTCCCAGGTTATATTTTTTGATATCATTCGATTTTATGGAGTAGATGAGAGAAAATTTTCCAATTAAACAATTGTAAAATGTGCGCTTTACTATTGTAAGTTTATCACTATTTGAAGCAACGCATGTTCATTCTTTTTCCTCACTGCTTGTTATAAAATGTAATATTTGCATATTCATTCCTTTTATGAAGATCTATGAGATTGTTGTCGTGACTTTTATGAAGACAACGACTGTGTACAGAAATGCACATATCCAAAATGTGACTGATACGTATGCAACCACACACGTCTAATAAATCAACACTTAACGTGCGTTAATCAATTACTATCAATTCTGGGCTCTTGACTTTCATCTAACTAAATTCAATCGCCTCAACTGTTCATTTTCTTCTTCGTAAGTTTTACGTTCTGTACAAAACAACTTTTGTGAGAGTCGGTTGTCCTTCGCCGATTGTTAGCATGCTTCATTACTTTTGGAAACGAGTTCAAAGGTAACAGATTTCCTTATGTTGGGACTAAAGGGTTCTTTTGCATAAGAAACAGGCTACGTTTCTGTTTATATCGCTCTAAATGTGTCCACTGTGAAAATAACCACCAGACACTGTTTGTTGACAGAATTAGAGAACGCATTCCTGTGGAATTCCTTGTTAGAGGACACAGATTCTGATAGAAACGGAAGTATATTTCACGGGTTGAAGAATTGGAGACCTATTACACAAAAACTCATACATGTTTACAAACGATTGGTATGAAAAAAACTGAAAATACAGTAGAGGTGTATCTAAACGTCATCTGTTTATTAAATCTTGAAAAGAATCTGGAAGTGAATAAAAAATGTACATGTGAAGGATACCGGAAACAGTTCTAAATGAGTTAAATTTGTATGTAATTCAGAATTATTAGTTAGTATTTGGTTTTACATACATCGAATGACACAATAAACTTCCATTTTGTCAAATTTGTGACGATTATTCAAACGCAGCTACACAATATGACACTAGGACTATCGCTATTTTTTGAAGAAGATCAATAAGAAAAATAAATGGTATTTCAGTAATATATATTGTAAATAGTCAACATTGATTGGAGTTAATGTTATTAAAAGAGTTTTGGTCTCCGAGATGTAAAGCAACAGCCTGCTGTTATGAGGTCATTTATCCTCGATTCTTAATTAAACGAACACAGAGCGCACGTCATCGGGAGAGGCTTCGTGGCAACCACCTCGCCCCTCCCCGCCCGTCACCGCCCTTCTTTGCTGTTTACTCCCAGGGCGACGGCGAGAAGACGGGCGTGTGGTGGTGGTGGTGGTGGTGTCCCTCAATGGGCGGGTTGGCGGCGGCCCAGCGGCGGTCGTATTCTTAGCCGGCGGCTGAGGGCGGATGGTGGCAGGCGGGCGGGCGGCGCAGGAATCGGGTAGGCGGGAGGCCGGCGTGTGGCGCGAGGCGAGAGGCGTCTCTCTCTCAGCGCTGGCCGGCGTGCTGGCGGCTTCCGCTCTGGCCTCCGCCTCCGCCTGGACTTGCATTGCCAGGCCCGCCCTGCCCGACCGCACCTCACTCCGCCCTCTCCAACCACACCTATCCCGCTGATCACCGCCCTGCCCCGCCACACGTTCCCGTCCAACTCCGCCCTTCGAGCCACACTGGACCCGTCGTAGCGCGCCCCGCACCGGCCTACCTTCCCCGTCCCCTGCTCCATCCCGCCAAGACACGTCCTCTCCTGCACCTCTCTCCGCTCTCACCCTGCTCCAAACCGTCCCGCTCCTTCCTCCTGGTCTTGTTCCTGCCTTTCGCCCACCGTCTGTCCAGGCCCGTCGCAACACAACTCGCTTCCTCCCGCCACGTCTTACGAGTTCCTGTTGCTCCTTCCTACCCGTCCGCTCTGCTTCTGCCTTGCTCCGACTTGCGCCACTCGTCTTGCTCCTTCGTCTTGCCTCCCCCTCTAGGCTCTTCGCTCCACACCCTGCCGCCCCCTTGCCTGCAACGTCCTCTTCGTGGTTTTCGCTACATTCGGCTATTTTCGTACGTTAACTAAAAACGGAGTGATGTATTTACGGGACGTGTGGAAACTAACCGAAATGTTTATGCAGGCAAGTACTACTTCTGTTTTAGTTTTTTGTTGATTTTTATCTCAAAATTTTATTCACCATTTTTCTGAATTCTTACAATTGTCAGAATCGCTGAAAATACCATTTCTTAGAACTAGGGCGAGTGTGATTGTGATTGGCTTCAGATTAAATGTGTACGAAACTTCAAAATGCCCAACATATGTAAAAAGAAATACTACAGTCGTTCTTGAAGTATTCAGCTATTGAAATGTAACTATTATTATACTTGAAAAGTATCTCGGCCGTGTCTTTTGTTTACAATCGTTAGAAGTGATTGAAATTCTGAAGGACTAGTTGATTCAGGCACCTATTTTATACAACACATAAATGAGACTTGTTTATTTTATTGTTGAATAATCTATTTATCAGTAAGTATAATCACATTCAGTAATCAGTGTATATAGTGGTTCAAACGCAATCTAATTAACATATCCAGTTCCCGAAGTCATATCTTCAAATGAACCACCTTTCGAATGTAAAATAATGCTCTCAACATTGAAGAGAAGTAACATTCTTTTGAAAATAATACCAACTAGCACGCGAGCTAGTTGTGTGTATGTTGTGTATCGATATTGAATTACTATATATTACATACCAGTAACATCCGACTAAAATTTCATTACCATACAGGCATTAATTTCCATTGGAGTACCTGCGATCTCTCAGTTGTTAGTAAAAGTCCTTGCCTGTGTGTAGCTGGAGGCGTCGGTCGTGTCAGCGCTACCCAAACCGAGTTCCCTGTCCATCCCAATCCTCGCCGCTTCACACACCGACGCTCGCCCGCCACTTCCCCTTAGCGACGACGTATTCTTCCCGCCACCTCCGTTGCACCCGCTCGCACTCTCCGTCTCAGGGGTTGCCACGATTCGTCCGCCATCCTCATCGACACCGCTGCTCCCGCAGATGCGTCAACCATATCGATAACGCCGTCCCAATCGTCCCCGCCATCCCAACCGTGCCCACCATTTTCACTGACCGTGTAATCCTCATCCATTCTACCTTCCCCATGGACTTCCACACCAATCCGTCAAGCCCCCATCCTCCGTACCCTCTTCCCTGGCGAATCCGCCCTCCTCTCCGAACCTACCATTCCCTCTTCCACCTCCCGACCGTTTTGTCGTCCTAGCAGCCCCGCCCCTCCAGATCTACAAACACACCTCCAACGCCGCCGCCATCACTGTCGCTCCCGGAGCCTCCACCGCCCCCGACGCCCTTCCTCACCGCCGCCGCCGCCGGCGATTTGCTCGCTAATGGGATGCGAGGCCGGCCGGGCCTCGGGGCTTCGCGGCAGCCCTGTGATGTGGTCCCGGGCCGCGGGATTCGCCGCGCTCGCGTCGCCGCCCGGGGAATTGCCCGCTCTCCGCGTGCGCCGCGTCCGTAATGCTGCGATTACATGACCATCGTACATACGCGCATTTCGAAATTCAATATGACGCTCTACACGCTGTCCTGAGCGGTACTTTTAGTTACGTTGCGAAACATATCACGTGTGTGGCGTAAAAGCGGGTTGGGTAGTATTCGTATCACAATTCGCGTTCATCCAGTCTCTGTGGTTGCAGATCGTGGCCTCTAATACAGGTATCGGTGGGATTTAAGACGTTTTAACATCGATTTCTTACACTTAAAGACTGCTGTTCTTTGATACAGTTGCATTACGGATTGCTATGAATCTAGAAAAATTCATTGTAGTTTTCTAAGTAAAAGAGGTTTTTCAATATTCTTGCATTATCTCTCCCTCTTTATGTAGTACCCTTTTTTATAGAAACACATTGGGCTGGTACGTGCCAACATAGTTTTTCTTTTGTGAGATGAACAATTCCGCCTCTACATCATGAAGAACAAGCAAAAGCGTACTGTCACCGATATGAATGAAATTTACTAAAATTTGTTTCCATACAATTTAACTCAGAAATCAGTAAATTAAAAGTTCTTCTGTTCTTAATTTCTGTCATGTATTCTTTCTAAAATTGTACTTCAAACAATAATGTTCTTCAAACATGAATGTTTCTGTCATTCTCTCCAGTAAGTGAGTGCATAAGTTTAACGAAAAATACATCCCGAAGAGAATTAAGATCCTTGGAAGCAAGGCTCTGTAATGGCTAGATTTCGGTTTTAGGCAAATGTTCTTCCAGGATCGTCTGACTGCCGATTAAACGCCCACAGAAAACAGATTTTCATAGAATAAATGGTCTGTGCACCGCTTTGTAAATGAAAATAAGGTTACAGTTACCCTAGGAATTGGAAACTAAGGTTTTCCGGTATATAATCCTTCTCGCAAGACTACCGTACCTATTATAATTTTTTCCTAGTAATGTTTTAACGAAAGCCAGAGATTGTCCCGTACATTGGGCCGCCCACCACCTCATTTCAGGATTCCTCTGCTTGCTCTGCAGCGTCGGCGGGGCGAGACGAGGAGAGGTGGCGCGGAGGAGCACGTACTGAGAAGGGAAATGAAGGACGGGGTGGTGCGGGGCAACGAGAACAGGTCGGAACGGGAGGAGATGGGGCTGAGCGGTGCAGCTTAGGGTGGAGTAAGGTGGCGGAAGACGACACTGCGAGAGTCGGCCCGGAACGTAACTAGTGATGCGACATCAACAATAAAACATCGACGTTAATAGTACATCAACCAAAATCTATGGTTTAAAACCGATTTAGTAAATTCTAAAATTGAACTCTTGCGCAACAAAATTGTATTAAACAATGGCCGTGTTTATCAATTTATAATTAAAATGCAACTGAAATCAAACTTAAAAATGCGTCTCCTTGTGCGAAATTGGAGTAAAGACGAAGGAAATTCCAGGGTATCAGGATTACCCTGGGTGAGAGAACGTGTGATTGATAAAGGTACTGTAAACTGCGTTCGTGTCGTTTCAACACAAACAGACTCCAGTTATATTTTCACCATCGGTTTCATCGCCATCACCAAACAGTACCATCAGTTATTTTTTTCATTTTAACTTTTTTCAAAATTGTAATTTAGGGGAATTTTTCGTCCACAAAAAAATGTCGAAAACTTAAAAACATTTAGCACAAAACAGCGATGTTCCAAAAACATCAACTTCAATACATCGATGTTTAAAAACATGGATGTTTTGAAAACATCGGCCTCGAATTTGCATCCCTAAACGTAACGTGGCAACGCGGGGTGAGGTGGAGTGGAGTGGAAGGGGGCGGGGCCGAGCTGCGCGCTGCGGGGTTTCCGCTTCGCCGTCGGGTTTCCCGGCGCGGCGTCTTGGCCGCGGCCCGCGCGCCCTTTCGGAAGTCGCCCGGCGCGGCGTCCAGCAACTCTCTCGCTTCCGCTCGCGGAAAGCCTACCTCGGCGGCGGCCGCTCGCTCCATTCCACCCGAGGAAGTCCTATCGCGGGAACGGAAGAGGCCGACTCGGCTCGGGACGGACAGGCCTTGTAATAAATGATGCCCGGAACCGGGTTCCCGTTTGCTCTGGAGTTTGGGAGAGTTTAGTGATACCGCTGAAATGGAAAGACCGTAGTGTATTTTTATACCGCTCTGAAGGTGTGGAATGAAGAGGCAGAGGGACGACGTTGGTGGTATAAGAAGGTTGAACATACGAATACGCGGTTCCCAAAGGTCCGAATCGAGTCTTGTGTTAGGCATTGGGGATTTCAACAAGTGATTGTGCCCTGGTTGGCTGTTCGTATCGCCACGTAACACATCTGAACATTCTCCCATCCGTTGTAGTTCTTATCTCATTATTGTTCCCCTCTCACGATCATCCTACTAGCTTTCATGCACTCTCAGGCAATGCCAAATCACCTCTGAGATCACTTGCTCAGGATAGAAGAGCCGAGCTCTCTCCCGAAATACGCTCGAAAATGAGTAAGGCACACTTCTCACAATGCACAAAAGCTATGCGAGGAGAGTGGGGTGAAATACGAATAAAATATGGTTGATTTGACTTTGTGTTGGTGATTTGGACGGTAAAGATTCTTGTAAATCATAATTCATCGTACTACAGGCTAATTAATCAGAAAATACAAGTATTAGTTCTCTAAAATTCGCGGTACCGCAGTGTATTAGAAGACGAAAACGAAATAACAATGTGACAAGCTGGTAATATGGCATACAGTAAAACTATGAATAATTGGAAATGTGATACGACGTTTATAGGATACAAAGAGGTATTTCGTGAATAGTAAAATGTACTGGAACACTGTTTGGAAATTATTATACGGTATTAAGTAACAAATAATACCAAGAAGTTAATTGACCATTCACATTTATTTCAACGTTTTAAATGTTCAGAATTTCTGATTTGTGTGTATATTTTTATTTCCTCTCTGAGCAAAATCATTCACAGAGAAGAATTGGACTGTCAACGAAGCAACGAATGTCGTTTGCGGGGGAACATGCGCAAAGCCTCGTTTCCCGCAGGTCAGTGGTGAAGTAGCGCCCTTAGACCGTGAGCGTGGGAACGTGCGTGAATATTTTCAAACTGGAATTCCTCTCGGTCGTAATCCCTCTCCCGACCGGCTCCCCGCCACGTATCGAAGGTCACTGGGGTGATAGATTTTAATTATTTCGTTCCCCGTCACTGGGTTGTAATTAACGCTCCACATTTTATTCCGGTGGGAATGGTATATTGTCCCTCGGCAGGTTTCAATTTTGTGTGAAATATAGACTTGTTATGGAACGGATTTGTGTGGACACGATGAAGTTGTGCGTACGTGCATTATGTTCTAATTTATTCTCTACGCAATGTATATGGTAATTATTCCAAAATAAAGCTGAGGTATCGCTTGATGAAATTAGGGGGAAACCGACATTACAATATATGAGGGCATCACGTTTGCTTCTTGAAAAATGTGGCTCTCAAGTTGTGTTTGATATAATTAAGGTTTGTTATATATTGTGTAATCAACATTCAATTCATAAAAATAAAATTATATCAGATTATAAAATTTTAGCAGGTTATGATTTACTTAAGTAACAAATAATCGACTTTAGATAAAGTTGCTCGAATAGAAATTGAATATCGAATCAATTGACGTTGAACCCTTTATTACTTTGTTTACCTTGTCATAACACCCTCGTGCGGAAAATAGTGATCACGCAAACTGGTTAATTGGTTGTAAAGGGTGTAAGTTATTCAAAAAGACCATCGTGAACACCGTTACCCGTGCTTCGCACAGTAAAACTACCCATCCAGAGAAGAAAACAATTCATTGTTGTTTTGTTATTTCATGCAAAAGATGCAATCTCCGCCCAGATGCCACTTTCACTTCAATGGCTTTTTTTTATAGTACGCATTGAGGCAGTCACCCTTTGTTGGCGCCTCTTGAGGAACAAACGGCGCTTGTTACCGAACGGTGCACCCGAACGCCGCGCGACGGATCGTTGGGCGTTGGATACAACTCAATAAAAATCGATTGCCCTCCTCCCTCTCGTTCTTGCTCTCTCCCTCGGAGGAAAAAACGCCGGAGTCCCGGAGGGAGCGCTGGGTGTCGAACGGCGCGTTGCAGGTGCGACAGTCCCCGGCGGCGCGCGCGCGCCTGCCGTTGAGAATAGAGGGAGGGCGCAAGCAGCGGCGGTGGGAGTGGCGACTGCAGCTCCTTCTTGTCGCCAGTACGAAGCCACTGCGACGAAAATCTGATTGAAGGCCTTCAGGCCATGGATTCTGAGATCTCGATTGTGCATAAAATTAAGATATTAAGAAAATTTTAGCATAAGTCCTCTGGTAATGTTGAATTATGATGTGTTGTACGATGTTCAACGCGCATCTCACGTATAGACTGGTAACAAACTTCTGTTGCTGGAATGTTAATTAATGTAGGCTGCCCATTACCATCGGTTAACTGCGTTTATTGGTAAATTTGAATGATTTACTGTACGATATGATCGCTGTTCCGAAATGTCTTCGCATCTTCTATATTTAAGTTTTTCGCATTTATTATACGGCAAACGAATGAAACGCCCTGGTCTGGAATCGTATCTGTCCACAACATTGATTTCTCTTGTTTTGATTTTTTTCTTCCGTTGTCTTCACGTTCCCATCTACTATGTGTAGATGGCGTGCTACTTTTAAAGCCCCAATGATAATCCTGTGCTGAAACTGTCCAACTAAAAACGTTGAATTCGAATTGTCGCAGCAGGAAACTGCGGTGGTAGTATCTATGATGATAGCACCAACGAGTGCAAGAACGGCGAATGGAGAGCGCGGATGTAAACGTGGGCTAGTATGGGGAGGTGGATGCGAGTGAGGGCGAGGAAAGGCGAGGCTGTAGGTGGAGAGGGGGCAGGCACTGGTAAGGGCAGCGTGCGCGACGCGGGCGAGCTTAGTTGGGCGCTCTGAAGCGCAAGAAGGTCCATGGAAATGGGCGAGTGCGAAAAGGCGTTCGAGATCGCGAGTGTCGAAAACGAGAGCGAGCGGAACGAGAGCCGGAGGGAGAGAGCGGGGTGGGAGAGAGCGGCGGAGGAACCGTGAACGGCAGTTTACGAGGCGAGAATGAGCCGAAGCGGAGACAAGCGACGGAGTGTACTAGTGCGAAGGCGTCTGCAAATGGATTGCGACTTAACACAACTACGCGCAACTGGATCCTGTGCGATGCCGAGGCGAGGCCGCGGGCGTGGTAAGATCGGCACGAACGAGCGAAGATCGAGGCGCAGCGGCCGCCATCACGGGCCGGCGCCGCTCCGCGGTGCGGGAAAACCCTGCGTGTCGGCGGCGCCGGGTACTGACAGCGGCCGTGATGGATGTTCGGGGCGCGCGGCGCCGCCGCTAACATAGTTCTCAGGCCTCCGCCCCGCGCCGCGCCGCGCCGCCTCGCGCCCTCGGGTGCGCCTCGCGTGCCGTGACCTCCGACCCCGCTTTGCCTTCGCTCCGAGTTGTCGCTGTTGCTTTTGCACACTCACCGCTTTCCTATTGTGCTTCAAAACTCTCCTCCGTGTCTGTTCTTGAGTCATTGGCTTCTTCCACGTTCTACCTTACTTCCCCTCTCCCCTCCTTCTTATTCTCCCTCTCGTGTGTTCTAATCAACAACATATAGTTTACTTCGCTGTGAAACCTGTATCGTGAACCTTACAAGATACCCCACTTTTTACTTTCTCCTCGTCTGTTCAGAGTTGTAGTAATGTGTTTGTTCCCCACTTCAAAAAAATGGCTCTCCACATTTTTTACGCACTTTTACATATTATTCTCATTCATTAATTATCTCGTCTGCTCGCGACAGTTAGCACCACCTGGTATTGTGTATATCCTACTCGCAATAGCTCGTTGCCTGCGTGTCCTTCCCCTCGGTTTCTCCCTGCCTGCCCGTCTCCCATCTCGCACGTCTTCCACGTCCGCTCTGAAAAAAATAGCTTTCCCTGCCCCTCCCCTGCTCGTCGCTGTGGCAGGTTCATCAGCGCGAGGGAAGACCTCTGGAGCGCGCGTGCGGGATGTATGAAGTCGTAGGAGGGAGTGGCGCGAACGAGCGAGCGGGTGCGGGAGGGGGGAGAGCGGCAGAGCGGCAGGTTGTCGAAGGGGGCGGTGTGTCATGCATATAATGGAGCCCGTTCTCGAGAGGGTATCATCTGTCACCCTTTCTTTTCCATACAATTAATGTGATGAAAGCGTTTGATGCATTTTTATGTCGCCGTGTGTCATGGGCTCAAGTTCGTTGCACCGGCCGCGCATATGAATGTACCTTAATGCTACGTGGTGTTTTTTAGCGCTTTCTTCTAGACGTAGGTTGAATGGACAACGCAGATACTGGATAATTTCACAGATACTCGAAGAAGTCATTTAAGTTCGTAATCAAGTTTCTGTACCTCTGGTGTATTCTGTTTTAAAACTACTCGTAAAAAATACGATTCATTGGTTTTACTGTGATTACATTTCAGTGTTCGAAATAGTAATATCAGGACCGTAATACGGGTTATCTCGCTATGCGACTGAAAAGTCTGTTTAGTATTAAAAGATCCTTCTAAGTGCTGTCTTTTCGAGGGTAGGGTTGTTGACCTCGAAGGACACTTAAATGCATCAACCTGCCGAGAAGTTTAATGGAATGGGGGTTGATTGTTGCCCGCTCTAGCGCTTGCCTTGGCGCATCCGGCCCATGACTAAAACATTGAACGTGGAATTTAGCCGTTAGAGTATTTATCTGTTGTCGTTCAACGACGCGGACCATTGACAGATAATCGTAGAGGTTACGAAGACGTGTAATAGAACTGCCAGCTAGATACCAACGAAGACTAGGAAACGCAAGGAAAACGATGTAAAGCTACGAACACGGTTGACGGTTTAAGTACGAATGTCAAAATTACATTCACACCCGTCAATACTATAAAGCAGTTTTAAAATTGAATATAATCGTACGTGCGACTCCGACAGTGAAAGTTTGAAGTTAAATTTGGTGATATGTTTACATTAAATGATTCATGAAAACTAGAAAGTTCTCATCTCTTCTCCATTGTCTCCCCTTGCTACGTTAAATTCAACATTAACAACTGGTTATTACTTCCGCACATTCTCGCACGTTGAACCTGAATCTCTAAACCAACGACGCTTTTGGTTCGCATCATTAACATAGAGTTTAATCACAGGTTATCTGGCCTTCATGATGTGAAGTATATCCGTAGTAACACAACATGTCGGCGAGCGCGGACTTCCAGTTACAGCGCGGTTCCTGTACTGTATGTCTGTTAGGGTTGTCTTTCTTTAGACAACTTTTGCTGATAGCTAAGTCGAATTCAGCCGCTTTCTGGAGTTTTTATTTGCCTGGTCTGATCAGTAATTTTCCGTGGTTCCTCCGATCATTACCTGAGGAATGCCGAAGAAGTACCTTAACATTCTGGATAATCTTAATCGTTTTCGATCTTTCCTTCCTCATCCCCCCCCTCTCTCTCTCTCTCTCTCTCTCTATATATATATATATATATATATATATATATACACATATATATATATGTATCTCTCTCTCTCTCTCTATTCTCTCTCTCTATCTCTCTATATCTCTCTTTCTCTCTCTCACATAAACACATAAACACACACATACACACACTTACACAACCGCACGTCACGAGGCCAGTCAGGAGCTTTCAGCTTGTCAGGCAGGGGCCAATGCTCTACTGGTGGAGATATCTGGAGAGGGAAAACTCACCAGACGACAAGAAGATCGGCGCAACAACCCAGTTCCAGCGAGAGAGGAGCATCTCCACGTCTCGATGTATAAAAAACATTACACCCGTGGGACTAATAACAGTTGACGCGCACGAAATCACAAAATATCCATTCAATTGGTGCCAATTACATGGAGATCTTGCACGTTTAAAGAACTTTGCGTGTTTGGATTGTATCATTTTTCTTATGCACAGACGTTAGACCCACGAACCGCCCTGATCACGCCTGGCGTACGGATCTGTAGAATCTCAACATATACACACACGGCGGGCGCCATGGGAGGTACCGGCGAGTCGCTTGCCGCAGGCGGGCGGCGATACGGGCGGGCCTCCCCGCTTGAGTCGGCCGACCCCGCTACAGGCCGGCTTAATATTTCAGGCCGCGCTCCAAGGAATACCCGGCGCGTTGCATCACACCGCGCGATACGAATCGTAGTGCCAACTAGTGTTGGCATCTCTGCATATCCTTCGCCCCTCCTCCGCTACCTCTTCGCGCTGATTCATAAGCTCAGTACTTCAGCAAGAGATTTGGGGTTCTGCTTTACGTGTTCTTTATCGTTCTATGATTGCTCTGAAAAAATAATCGGGTAACGGAAAAACGCCCGAGTTTAAAGGATGGACGATGTCCTGATCAGGGACTTTGCATTTAAATTACTTTACCATTGTTCATTTAAAATAGTGTTCTATCATATATGGTCACTTTGTATTCCAGCTTTCTGATTGTCAGACGCAATTAAATACGATGTTAGTATAATTTCA
Organism: Gryllus bimaculatus; assembly: GCA_017312745.1. Lineage (NCBI taxonomy): Eukaryota > Metazoa > Arthropoda > Insecta > Orthoptera > Gryllidae > Gryllus > Gryllus bimaculatus. The sequence goes on from BOPP01000038.1 coordinate 5,686,261, forward strand.
CGCTGTAGATCAACACAGGATGTTACTCGAATTTCCCGTTACAGTTAATTTATGAAATATGTTAGTGTAATCGCGATATAGGAAAATGAAAGTTGACTTTTGCTTTGTGTACACCTTTATTTCATTCCACTCACATACAGACATCAATAAACTATGTGATAGTATAGTCTTCATCAGTCTTCGTGCCACCTTCGTCCGCGAAACACTGCCCATCCAGTAGTATCCATCGAAAGTTACCGCAGTATAAAACACAACGGCTTGCGAAGAGAAACGAGAACATCTCAATTTGTCGGCCGCGTGGGTTTGATGCAAGCGCGAGGAAAGTGCGCTTAATCACACGTCCTCTTATTTACACCGCCATCGCGCGATTCCCGTAAATCCCAGTCGACGTCCCCGGGCGCCAACCCTACCTCACTTCGCTTTGCAGCATTTCGCGGCTTCTCTCGCCTCATCATGTTTCGCGTGCGCCGCTCGCCGAGTGAATCAGAAGCGCAATTTGTCGGCGCGGAGGGCCCGCCTGCGCCCGTACATCTCCGCCCCGCCCCGCCCCCCTCCGTCTCTATCCCGGGGATAACGCGCAGCTGCTGCGGCGCGCTCTGCGTTCGATCGCCCTAATTAGTTTGTCTACCTGCCGGCGCCGCCGATGCCGTAACTTTCTCCTCCTCGGTCTCCCGACGCCCTCTTCGGCCTGCCTCCCCGTCGCCGCCCCGGCGCCAGCGTCGGCCCCCCATCCCATTACGTCCCGTTCCTTCTGTTCTTCTCCGCCAAGCACTCTCCAAAAGTGTTGCGTTCTCTCTCGGACCGACCCGCTTCTCGTGGTCCCGTCCAGTTCTGTCCCGCGCGTTTTCCGCACCGGCGTGTCCCAATTCGTTACTCCGCCCCGACCTTCTTCCTTCCGTTGCGTTCCCGGTCGTATCCCTCTTGTCCCTTCGCCATATCACTCGTCCCTGCCCTTCTCTTACCCCGCTCCACTTTGCGTCCCGCTCGTTGCCGTCCCCACGCTACCCCTTTCCGATCTTCCCGCCCCGCCCGCCGCCCCGCCGCGCCCGCCCCACCCTCCGCGCCGACGCGGCATTTGAGAACGTCGCTACGAACGCCCTGCCTCCTGCCCCTCCCCGCCTGCATCGCTGCCTTACTGTGTAATAGCCCAATAAATAGCGGGAGACCGCCGGTGCAGCCGCACCGCCGCGTAACCGCGCTTCAACGCAGCGTTCTGAAATTAAACGATCGGATCGAGTTACGAGTAATTTACGGCGGGCAGCCGCCCGCTTCCCGCTACCAACGAAACCCGCGCGACAGGAAGCGCCCGTCACGTGACCACTGGTCGGAGGCAGGGAGGGGGGATGCGTTGGCTGGGATGCTGAGGTGCCCTGTAATAGGATTGATTGGTAGCTGCTCGGATTGATTTCAATTGTATCTATACAAGTTAACGTGGTTTGGTAGTGCGTTTTTGCAACATTTTCCTAGGATCTCGGCCACTATTTTATTTTGGAATCAAAATACATGTAAAGCTCATTACATTTATTTCAGTGTGCGACATTTTTGCTGTCATTTACATCACAAAAATACGAGTGTAAGTGTCAATAAGTGATGTGATGACTGGTTTGGCACTCTGTAATCATGTGATGTCCCCTGAGCGGAAGTGTGAGCTGGCAAACTTCGAAAGCACTTCTCTCTATTTTTTTCGTTTTGTGCTAACTATCGTTGTTGGAGATTCGTAATTACAGGAGATAGAAAATAACTTTCTTGTGAACTGAATTCCTCGGGACCTACGGCTGTAATTTTTGTCGGGTGATGATACTCAAAATTGTCTCTAAATGGCTTTATTGTTTTCGAGGTATGCCACTGACACAATTATTGTGACATAGTTCTCTCAGAATAGCAAGAATTACGACGACGTGATCGAATTAAATAGCTGTAATTATTAGACTTCGTATCCTGTCATCAGGAATAGTTATCGATTCATTGTCAGTAATTATGAACAAGAGTTGCAAGGTGGGTAATTTTCTACAGTTTAACGCTGTCAGGTTCCAATCGTCGTTATGAGTGAAGATGCTTCAAATTCTTTGAGAAATCTATTATCCAGAATAACAATATCGGTTTTGATGCAGGGCCTACAATCTTTCACTCCGATAGTTTCATTTTGCGTCAGTTTGTTTCAGAAACTTCTGAAATTATTAATAAAATGATACGTGAAACATCAGAAATTATCATATGTTGCTGCGAATTTAAATTGTGTAGGAAATTCGATGTAATTTCCTGTTCCTACGAGAATATTGTTTCTCTTCATATCACGTAGTGCGAAAAAGAGACACTGCATGAAAGCGAACGTATCCGCCTGATTTACGCATTTGGAGAGTGGCATGTGGGAACGACGACGTCGAAACATCCGTCTGGAGCGTAGCATTTGCCCTCCGCAAACTCTTCATTCCCCTCAGCAGTGCTCTTGTGCACGTGGAGGGTTACTGCATTCAGGTTGCCATAGGCGGCAGAGCAGGGGTTGGCTCTTTCCGTGTGAGAACAGTGGCTGACCACGATTTCCTGCCATCTAGTGGTGTAAGTTTCAGAAATGAATTTTTGGACATCGTCAATTGTCCAAATGAACAGTGCTGTTAATGAAAGTGGAGTTACAATTTTTATAATTGTTATGTTATATTTCCGGATTGAACATGTATGGTTATGAAAGTTACGATTTAAAATCTGTTAGGTAAACACTAAATAGTTCGAGTCTCTCATGGTTGCTTAACTGGAGAGCTGTTAATTGTACTGTACAAATAGAAAACATGTGTCATTTTTTTTGATAATTCTGTTAGTTTTTACATGAGGTTTTGACACAAAAACTTCCTCATGAGATGAGATGTGAATTAAAAGGTTTTCTCTAAAACGTGCATTTTTTCACACACAGTCTCTGAGATTTAGCTATTACGTAGTTCTTCCGTAAATAAAACATTGGATTCCATTAGCTTAAGCGGTTTTCGCCTGATGCAGCATTTCGGGCCACTGCTTCACGGCGGCGTGGCGTGTGCCTCGTCACCATGGCAACGCCAGCGGCGGAGGCAGGGGCCGCGTCGTTCCAGCGTGGTGGTTTTCTATGACCTGAGATCGCGCACGCCGCTGCCGCGCCACGGCCGCCGAACCCTCTCCGGGACCCGCTGCTCCGCCATCACATACCATCCGCCCCTCTCGCCCCGCTCCATCGCCACCGCTTCTCTCTAACGTCACTACAAAGTGTCTCCGCGTCGTTCAGTTATGCTTTTGCCCCGTACACACTACCGCCCTACTCCACTACTGCCCCCCACCCGCTACTGCCCCGTCCCTGTTGTCTCCTATCGCCTGTTCTGACGCCACCCGTCGTGCCGCCGTACCGCCCCGCCATCCTTCAAACCTCGCCACCGTGTATTCCCGCCACCGTTCCCATTCGCCACGCCACACCACACCACCGTCCCGCCACGCCTCCATCCTCTCCCGTTCCACCGCCGATGCGTCTCGCCGCCGACCCGTCCCGTCACCGTCGCGTCCCGCCTCCGTCCCGTTCCGACACCAACCCGTCCTGTCACCACCTCTCCGTCTTACTGCCATACGACCCTCCACCCCTCTCCCTGCCATATGACCCACTTTCTCTCTCCGATTCCTCAATTCCCAACGGTGTCCCGCCTCCGACCGCGCTGGGTCTCCACAGCCCTAGTCATGTCCAATGCCGTCGCTCTCCCCTCCACGCCCGCGGTTCAATCGGCGAGCGCTTTTCCTGTGGCCGGGGCGCTTAATTTACTCCCGAACCGTCCTCCAGCAGACGAATGCCCCGGTCGGCGCCCGCGGCGGCCGCGGCGAGGCGAGGCGCGGCGCGGAAACAAAAGAGTGCTGTTACATATTCCATTGATGCGCGTCCGCCGGGAGGGGCCGACGCGGCGCTCTCGATCGTTAATGTCCCATTATGTGCGTTTTGTTTGTCAGCGGGCGGGAGAGGGGGTGGCGGCGGGACGCGGCGCACCTACTGGGGCTAATGCTCTCTCGCGCGCAGGAAGTTCGTCTTTCGGGGCGCTCCCCGCCCCGCTCCGCCCCGACGCGCCGCGCCGACGCACAATGAGGAAGTTTTGGAGAAGCCCGAACGTTTCTAGTGAAAGGATCCTGTCGTGGGTTTTTAAGGGGAGATACCGCGGCCTAGCAATTGTGTTCGGCCGAGAAAGAGGACCTTCGCCCTCGCGGTGATCTGATAAGGTTGTTTATGTGGACTCCTGAAATCAGCGGCTTCTTTCCGCCGGAAGTCTGCATTACACTGATTGCAGTTTTGCTGTGACGTGCTTGAAGGTTTCACAAGCACAAACAAGCGGAATGACTCACTGAGCGACGTACGGCATCATTGTGCTAAGTCACTGAATTAAGTGCGTGATTCAAAAAAGAAAACTTTCTCTTATTGATTTTGTGAAAATCATAGTGGATATTAGGAAGTAGTATTAAAAAAACACTTTCTCCAAAGTTACCGACAGAAGGCAATGAAATTATCCAGGTATACCGTTATTGCGACGAGAGACATAGGGTTGTGTATGGAAAATAAGGTGAATATGAAACCATGAAATCCTAAGAGTTTTTTTATTCGCATTTTTATTTTTTTAAGCTTATTGAAAGACAATAATGGTCATATGATATCAAAATGCATAATAAACCATACTTTTCTAACCGTTAAATCTCATGGAATTGTATGTTAAGTTTGGCTCCTGTTGTAGCGAGATATTACTCAGAGAGATAGACATCAAATGGTAGTTTATTCTGTACGTACCCCCACCCCTTTAAAATCATTTAAAGACGTTAGAAGTGCAGTGTTTAAAGAAATGGTGGGCAATCTGTCAAATACGTTTTGCGGCTACACAAGTTTTAACAATTTGAAATGGGATGGCTCCCGAAATTAAAAATGTATAATCGACATGACTGGAATAGTTTATTCCCAGAGTCAAATAAAAAAATCCGCAATTCTGATTTGATCGGGTTTTGGGATTCTTCAGTTTTAAGTTTTTGGCTGTCCGAAATTCATTTGCAATAAAACCTAAATTCTTGTTTTTTTATTATATTTCAATAATGTAATTTCTTCACGATTCGTAAAAAAAACAAACAATATTTTATTGAAGAATTTATCTGCGGACCTGTGTACATTTGACCATAACAAAGAGACCGTGAACGTATTATTTTTCTAGCGCACGGCGGTTCTTATGTCCGCGTGTACCCGCAAACTCGTTTTCCCGGCGCGGGCGGCGGGGTCCGGCCGCTGCAATAGCGCGGCGCGTAGATTGGACGTCGCGTCATCAACGTGCCTCACTGCGCGAGCGTTCGTTTCGGCGCGGGCACCGCCGCCCCGCCGCCGCCACCACCACCGCACACAATATTTACGACCTCGCGGCGCAGCTCGATCGCGTAGCGCGCCACCCCCGCTCTCCCCGCTCTCCGCCCGGGCGCCACCTGGCTCGGCGCGGCCACCCGCGCCCTCTCGGCCACCCCACTGTATTGCTTTGCCCGTCGCACTCGCTCTCTCGGCTGCTCTGTCTATCTGCGAAACACCCGCTTTCCTGCATCCCTAGCCGCACGGTCGCCACCTGGTCCAGCGCTCACGCCCGTCTGCTCTCCTCTTTCGGACTTCGTTTGCGTCTCCAGTGCTCGATGTCTCGACAATGCAGTTTGCCGGTTTTACACACCGCTTATCCGCACGCCATCCTCACGGTCCCCTCCTGATCCAACGCAGACTCCCGCGTGCTATGCCTGTCGCACACGATCTCTGTGCTGTGCTGTCTGCGAAACACCCATATCCCGTTTTGTCTCACCGTTCTACATCTGTACCCACACGATCGCTGCCTGGATCAGCTCTGACTCCCGCCCTCTTTCGTCATTCGAACTTCGTGCCCTTCTCCCTTTGCCCTGTCGCTTACCATGCTTTGGCCGTTTGCGTATTACCCGTTTCCCAAGTTTACTTACACACGGCTCTTCCGCGCGCCAACCTCACACTCGCCACCTGGCCCAGCGCACACTCCCGCGTGCTGCGACCTGTGCACTCTATTGCTTTTCCCGTCTCACTCGTTCTCTTCACCGCTGCTTACCTTGCCCTTGCCATCTGCGAAATACCCATTGCAGGTTTCCCCTCGCCTGTCCTTTGCAAGGCACTAGTCTCATAGCACACACCCTAGCCACACACCACATCTATTCGAAAAGCACCTACCCACCCGTATCCTGCTCCGCTCCATTGTGCTTTAGTTTTCTTTGCTTGTTGCGAAGTATTCTTCCAAAACAATGCGCACTCCCTTTCCTCTCATTGCCCACGTACTTCGGAAGTACCTTTTACGAAGCACTTAGTTCTGTTCTGCGCTCCAGAGCTTCGTGCGGAACACTTAACGTCCTCCCTCTGTCTTTCACCTCCCACGACCTCGCGAGGCGTCCCCATGTATGAAAGAGTCAAGGGCCATTCGCTTTTGCTGTACCGTCTCTGCAGACCCGGGCACCAGCGCATATAGGCCGCCCATTTTTCACCCGCTCCTGCTGTTCTCCTTTACACCGCTCCCGTATCCCGCGAGCGCTATTACATTCTGCTCGTGTGGCGCACCCCTCCTGCTGCTCTCCACTGCACCCGCTCCCCGCCTCGCTCCATCCCCCCGCCACGCCGCACGCCACCCGCCGCGCCGCGCCGCACGCGCACCCACCGCACCGCAGCGCGACGCGACGCGAAATATTTACGGAGAACGCTTGCGGCACGCGGATCATACATCGTCGGTTAGTTTTACATAGCAGCCTGCTTTCGATTTGTATCACGCCGCGGACGCCAATTCATATGCGCTGGGCGGCTCCTCGGCGCGCGCGCGGCGTCTGCGCCTGTAGGCCGGGCGCCGGGTGACAATGTGCCGTGAATGCGACTTGCTCTTCGTATCTGCGCCGCGAGGGGGGGTGGGACGCGGCAGCACCCCCAGGCGCGCCCGCCCGCCCGGGAGCGACAGTCGGATCCAAGGAAGGAAGCTTGGGGCAGGATCAAAGGGGGGGCGGCGACGGGTTCCCCAGAAATCTCATAACGCGACGTATTAGACTCGGGCCGCCGAGCCGTGCTTATGGGCGGTGGGTTCCGCTGCCGGAGCTCGACGCGCGGGAGGCGTTCCGCATGCGCTGCGCTGGCCCTGCAGAACACATAGTGCCTCACTCGTTCTTCCCCGCGCCGCCTCTTGCGCCCGGCCCGTCGCACCCCTGTCCGCCCGCCCCTCCCGCCCCCGCCACTCGCCCGCCTCCTGCCACCATCGCGGCCCCGCCCAGCGCGGCCGCAGTTCCGGGCGCCGTGTTTGCGCTCAACGGTTAGCGCGGGGGCAACGCGCGCCGGTGGGCGGCGGGTGGGCGGGCGGCGCACCGACCGTGGCCCCCACGCCTGGACAACGACACCGGCCACCCGCTAATGCTGTTATTGTTTTACCTGCCCTTCCCACCGGATGTTCCGTAAACGTATGGAGATGCGGCGGTCTGCAGCCGGGCCGGCGCGGGCGGTGCTGTGTTGTGGCTGCCGACGCCCCCGCCTTTTCAAGCGCGTTGTTCGAGATGTGAACATATAACCGTCCCGTTCCTTACACAGAAACACATCTTCCACGTGCGCGCGTTTCACGCCTCTTCCCGAGTGTTCTCGCCTCTCGTCCTGCCATTACTCTTCACGCTTCTCCGAACCCGTGCTCTCCTCCTAGACGTCGTTCCGTCCATAAACCACCTGCGATATTACGTAGAAAGTTTCACGTCCGGAACTCGTGAGTACCACGAAGAATGTGACACTAAGCGCAGGGGGCGCGTGTGATTTGGGAGTCTTTTGAGCTGGTGGCGGCGCGGCGCGGCGTGTTCCTCGCGATCGCGCGCTCGAGAAAGAGCGGGAAGGAAACGCCCCGCCCCCGCAGATAAGAGGCAGTGAGCGCTCGGAGGGAAGCTCGAAATTTGTGGGCCTTCTGCGCCCCGGGCGCGGCGTCGACGCGCTTGGATGCCCCGCGGGCGCCGCCGCGGCCCGCCCCCGCGTCGGCAACGACGCGCTGCCACGCCACGAAAGCCCCCACAGCGCCTCACGCCTCGCTGCGTCTCAAGTGTCATCTCTTTCGTTCCAACTCCAAGGGACGCTGCAAATATTTCGGTGAGTCGAAATTCGAATGAAACGACGAATATGTGAAAGGCAATTTTTCGATGCAAGTAAATATATTCGTAATTGGGGGCGGCTCGTGGCGTGGTGGTCAGATTGCCCGGGTTCGATCCTAGGCGGGTCCAAGTGGAGTGGATGTAATGCTAGGCGGGGTAAGATGTTTAGCTTGAAGCTGGCCCTGAGGGGTAAAATAGAATTTAGTTTAAATGTACGAGTAAATGTCGAATCACTGAAAATCAGTTGTATGTCACAATTTTAAATTTTTTGAATTGAGCAAATAAGTTATCTCCGAGTAACCTTCCTACCTCCCTCTTATAATTTTCCAGTTTCTCTTCAGATAGCAGTACATCAAGTGACAGATTTTATTATTTTTCGTTGATTAAATTTCCTCTTAACATTAAACAAGCTCACTCTCAAAACTGTATTGCTGTGACTTACGTTAATATCTTAGCAGTCTTGTAAGTTATAATTTTACTTTCGCGTATTTTAATATGTAATATGTACAAATTTTAGTATCCAGCTGTAGTATACAGCTCTAGTATATACTTGTTTTGATCTTGTGTATTTGAGTGTCATATGCTCGTATTAATAGAAAACTGTTTTCTATAAGAAGTTGTGTTCATGGAATTGTTACCACTTTCACCTAAAACATAAGTCTTTCTGAGCATTCTTAGAATTTGTAAAGGAATGATATATTCATTCGAAATTCATTTTTGTGAATTTTATTTGGATATGTATTTAGAAATATTTTAAAGCAGAATGAAAATTTCTTCGAATATAAATATTGGTTTAATCGGAGTGTGTTAGCTTACGTCTAATCTAAGTCTCTGATATATTATTTCACCGAAATTCTTTGTAAATAACTTTAATCATACTTTTCATTTTTCAAAACACAATACGTTAAAATAGACTGGTTATATTAAGCTTAATAATTTTTATATGTAGGATATCTTCACTAAAAATATTGTTTCCCACTGGAGATACCGTTTAGCATGGAACTATGAATAAAAAACCTTTTTTAAAATTTTCAAATGTAGTAGTATAGTCTGCTTTTTTTATGGGTTCCAAAGATAGTCAGAGAGTTATTTCTTCAATATATTCATTATACAAGAAACGTACAGGTATTTAAGCGCGTTTAATCTTCTACACTCCGTCATTGAAAATCGATGTGAAATTTTCACGTGTCAAATACTATGAGTAACAGTGCGGGTTGAATACATATATACTTTTACTTTTGCTTATAATTAATTTTTCCATGGACATGGTTTGATACCCATTCAAGTCATAACTGTTTTGAAAAGGCAAAAATATGAACCGACACTGTAGTAAGTAAATATATGTCCAAATACATGTGTTGAAACAGCAAGCAAGAAAAGTGATAATAGAAGATACTGATAGAAGTATGATCTCACTGAGCGGTATGGTACGCTTATCGAGCCGGAAGTATCAAATCACGTTTACTACAGCATTTCTGTTTTGTGTGTGAACACAACACAGCACAAAAATTGGAATTCCATAAAATGTAATATTGCCATATAAACGCGTGTTTGCTGGAATATCTCCCCACATAATTTCCCAACTAAAATTCTTGTCACGAAACGAATTGTCTGTGTTTAAAGCACTTTAATGTAAGTGTCAAACCTAGAATTTCTAATTACAGACTACGTGATGAATAACATTTATACTAGGCAAGCATATTTTAAGAATACTAAAATTCATCAAGAATTCTAGAGTACTTAAAATATTTTATTAAAAAGTTCATGAAACAAATAAAAAAATCAATATTTCTTTTGATGCTAACACGATTTAATGAAGCACTGTTGCCTTTTCATAAATCACTTTATTCGTGCTAACTTCTGGGGAAGCAAACATGTATTGAATATTGGCACTGCATTATAATTACTGTTCATTGGAATGCTCTTGCAACACAATATAATTATATCGCAAAAAAATTGGGTTCCTGATCAGAAGGCCTTCAGAACAAGATAACCACATGTAATGCAATATACATGCGAAAGCTCTGTGTTTGCAAACCTTCCTGTCAGTGAAGATCTGTGTTGACAATAAGGAGTATTCGTACTTTAAACTGTTCTTCGTGGTGATCTGAAAACACGCCACGCCTACAATATCTGGCATGCATTAAACGAGCCGTCTTCAGCACGATCTTTGGCCTGCCGCCGTCGCCGCCGCCCTGCAGTCCACCGCGGCGCCGGCCGCCGCCCTTCAACAACCGTCACATGGCGACGGCGAGGCAGTGCGTTGCGCCGTGTGGCGGGGCGTGGCGGGGCGCGGCGGGGCGGAGCAACGCACGGGATGCTGCCACTCGCCCTTCTCGCGTCCCGCCCCGCCCGGCTCCTCCCCGCCCCTCCCGAGTCGCGCAGTGGGTCTAGTCGTGCAATGGTTGACAATTGGCGCTTGGGAAAGAAACACGAAGTTTTTGGTGGTAGAAAAAACATATATAATAGTTGTGCTTGTTACAAGTAGTCTTATTTTACTTCAATTTTTGTTCTTTGAAGCTATTTTAAGGCGAAAAAGGCCAAACGTTCAATTGTGAAACATTGATATACGTGTAATTTTAATATGGGATACGAGGTATACTTTAAAAATACGGTAACTTTTTTTGTGTTCGCAAGTGCTAAACAAATATTTTGCGAAAATTATATTTAAAGAGACATGTTTCATACTTAAGAAAATATGAATCCACTTGTGACTGTGGAAGTAAAGGTATTAAAATAGTGCTATGAATTAAAAACGAATAACCCCAAACCATAATAAAGTGAATATAATGGAAACAATTCATTTACTACTTGTAGTTTGGAATATTATTTTACAAAAGAAAATTAGTTGTTTTATATTTGAATTAAGTATCAACATCTTATAGTATCCGGTACTCTAAAGTCTGCACCAAACATTCGGCATTCGCCGAGCAGGAATGGTAGCCCAGCATCGAACAGCTGATGTGTTCGGCGAATATTCGCTTCCTTTGACGTGTGCAAAAGACTTGGGGTGGGTATAGCAAACTCTGAAGTTCGTCATTCGGCAAATAGTAAGCAACTCATCCATACTACTCGAACTGATTGTAATGAAGTAAGTATTCTAATTATCTAGTGACGAGTAAATGTTCGAATCACTGAAAACAGTGTATGTCCAACAATTTTAAAATTTTTTGAATTGGAGCAAATAAGTTATCTCCGATTAACCTTCCTACCCCCTCTTATAATTTTCCAGTTTCTTCTTCCAATATAGCATTACATCAAGTGACAATTTTAATTATTTTTCGTGGTGATTAAATTCCTCTTAACATTATAAACCAAGGCTCACTCTCAAAACTTATTCTTAGACGTTACTTTAATATCTTAGCATTCTTGGTAAGTTATTTAATTAATTACTTCCGTTTTTAATTACTTAATATGTACAAAATTTGTATCCCACTAGTATACAGCTCCTAGTCTAGAATACTTGTTTTGATCTTTTATTGAAGTGTTCATATGCCGTTTTAATAGAAAAAACTGTTTCTATAAAATTTGTTCATTTGAAATTGTTACCACTTCACCTAAACATAAGCTTCTGAGCATTCTTAGAATTTGTAAAGGAATGATATATTCATCGAAATTCATTTGTTGAATTTTATTTGGATATGTATTAGAAATATTTTTAAGCAGAATAAATTTCTTCGAATATAATATTGGTTTAATCGGAGTGTGTAGCCTTACGTCTAATCTAAGTCTCTTATATTATTTCACCCGAAATTTTGTAAATAACTTTAATCATACTTTTCATTTTTCAAAACACAATACGTTAAAATAGACTGGTTATATAAGCTTAATAATTTTTATATGTAGATATCTTCACTAAAAATATTGTTCCCACTGGAGATACCGTTTAGCATGGAACTATGAATAAAAAACCTTTTTTAAAATTTTCAAATGTAGTAGTATAGTCTGCTTTTTTATGGGTTCCAAAGATAGTCAGAGAGTTATTCTTCAATATATTCATTATACAAGAAACGTACAGTATTTAAGCGCGTTTAATCTCTACACTCCGTCATTGAAAATCGATGTGAAATTTTCACGTGCAAATACATGAATAACAGTGCGGTAATACATATATACTTTTACTTTTGCTTATAATTAATTTTCCATGACATGGTTTGATACCCATTCAAGTCCATAACGTTTTGAAAAGGCAAAAATATGAACCGACACTGTAGTAAGTAAATATATGTCCAAATACATGTGTGAAACCAGCAAGCAAGAAAGTGATAATAGAAGATACTGATAAAGTATGATCTCACTGAGCGTATGGTACGCTTATCGAGCCGAATATCAATCACGTTTACTACAGCATTTCCGTTTGTGTGTGAACACAACACAGCACAAAATTGGAATTCCATAAAATGTAATTGCCATATAAACCGCGTTTCTGGAATATCTCCCCACATAATTTCCCAACTAAAATTCTTGTCACGAAAACAATTGTCTGTGTTTAAAGCACTTTAATGTAAGTGTCAAACCTAGAATTTCTAATACAGACTACGTGATGATAACATTTATACTAGGCAAGCATATTTTAAGAATACTAAAATTCATCAAAAATTCTAGAGTACTTAAAAATTTATTAAAAGTTCATGAAACAAATAAAAAAATATATTCTTTTATGCTAACACGATTTAATGAAGCCTGTTGCCTTTCATAAATCACTTTATTCTGTTGCTAACTTCTGGAAGCAAACATGTATTGAATATTGGCACTGCATTATAATTACTGTCATTGAATGCTCTTGCAACACAATATAATTATCGGCAAAAAAATGTGGTCCTGATCAGAAAGGCCTTCAGAACAAGATAAACCACATGTAATGCAATATAATGCGAAAGCTCTGTGTGAAACCTTCTGTCAGTGAAGATCTGTGTTGACAATAAGGAGTATTCTACTTTAAACTGTTCTCGTGGTATCTGAAAACACCACGCTAAATATCTGGCATGCATTAAACAGCCGTCTTCAGCACGATCTTGGCCTGCCCGCCGTCGCCGCGCCCTGCAGTCCACCGCGCGCCGGCCCGCGCCTTCAACAACCGTCACATGGCGACGGCGGCATGGCGTGCCGTGTGGCGGGGCGTGGCGGGCCGCGGGCGGGCAAGAGCACGGGATGCTGCCACTCGCCCTTCTCGCGTCCCCCCCGCGGCTCTCCCCGCCCTCCCGAGTCCGCAGTGGTCTAGCGTGCAATAGTTGACAATGGGCGCTTGGAAAGAAACACGAAGTTTTTGTGGTAGAAAAACATATAAATAGTTGTGCTTGTTACAAGTAGTCTTATTTTACTTCAATTTTTGTTCGTTGAAGCTTTTAAGCGAAAAGGCCAAACGTTCAATTGTGAAACATTGATATACGTGTAATTTTAATAGATACGAGGTATACTTTAAAAATACGGTAACTTTTGTTTCGCAATTAAACAAATATTTTGCGAAAATTATATTAAAACATTGTCATACGTTAAGAAAATATGAATCTTTACTTGTGGA
>BOPP01000038.1:5699930-5709949 GCA_017312745.1 Gryllus bimaculatus
TGCATGAGCAGAAGAATTGAGGTGCATTTATTACTTCACATTTTACGCTTTAACTGTAACTACTACGAATCTCAGTAAATAAGATAAAACGGGAAACGGTTGCAACGAAAAATAGTATGGTTCATCGAAGCGGAAACGAGCAGTCTCGTTGCTCGCCGAACAACGATACGACACCTTACAGAATACATACGAAACTTCCCATTCCCGAATTCCATCTCTAACTGGCCCACTTACACATCCCCGCTGTTCCACCGCGCCCACCCTGCCTCGCCCTTCTCCGATCGGCGCCGCACGCGGGGCGCGCTCGCCCAGACAATGCGGCGCGCCGCCCTCGCCCTCCCTGCCCGCGTCGCTCGCGAAAAGAAGAATGGGCGCTAATAGCGCGCCCGTGCGGCCCCGGGCTCCCATTAACATTCCGCCCGCGCGAGATCTGTACACCGCCGCGTGCAACAGCCCGCGTGGTCCGCCGCCTCCGCCCGCGACGTCTCTATGAAGACGACCGAGTCACTCCGCCGTCTCGTCCCGCGGGGAGAAGCTCCAGAACCGCGTTGTGGCTGGTCAGGTTCCGATCTGACCGTTGTCGGAGGGGATCGGATTTCTTCACTGTAGGCACCTGATAGTGCGTCGTGCTTTCGCGATCACTGAAGAAACGTTGTTTGATCGTTATATTCTTGACCTACTCAACGCGAGTAGAACTAAGCTATTAAAATAAGACTTTTCGGTGATGCGAATGTCACGATTCAGATGTTCAAAGTGGCATCATAATCGTGTGCTACTCACTATGCAGCATCTCAATAATGGAAGAAAAAAAAAAAGGACGAAAATCTTGTATTTCCACTGCATTTGTGTAGTATTCATCATTCATTTTATTACACAAAGATTCACCTGCTTCAAGGGATGACACTTTTTTGTTTAGTGACATTATAATTATGGATAAACACTTATTTAAAACACTTACTACAAAAAATTTGTGACTGTGGAAGTAAAGGTATTAAAATAGTGCTATGAATTAAAAACGAATCACCCTAAACCAACCATAATAAAGTGAATATAATGAAGACAATTCATTTACTACTTGTAATTTAGAATATTATTTTACAAAACAAAATTAGTTGTTTTAGATTTTAATTAAGTATCAACATCTTATAGTATCCGCTACTCTAAAGTCTGCACAAAACTTTCGGCATTCGTCGAGCAGAAATTTTAGTCCAGCACCGAACAGCTGATGTGTTCGGCGAATGTTCGCTTACTTCGACGTGTGCAAAAGACTTGCGGTGGGTATAGCGAACTCTGAAGTTCGTCACTCGGCAAATAGTAAGCAACTCATCCATACTACTCGAATTGATTGTAATGAAGCAAGTATTCTAATTATCTAGTGATAGAGCAGAAGGAATTGAGGAGAGCATTTATTACTTCACATTTTATGCTTTAACCTGTAAGCTACTACAATCGTCAGTAAATAAGATAAAACGGGAAACGGTTTGCAACGGAAAATGGTATGGTTCATTCGAAGCGGAAACGAGCAGTTCTTCGTTGCTCGCCGAACAACGAATACGTGGAGCCACCTTAACAGAATTACTTACGAAACTCCCCATTCCCGAATTCCATCTCTGACTGGCCCACTGTACACATCCCGCGTGTTCCACCGCGCCGCACCCTGCCTCGCCCTTCGCCTGATCGGCGCGCGCACGCTGGGGCGGCTCGCCCAGACAATGGGCGGGCGGCGCGCGCCCTCGCCCTCGCCCTGCCCGCGTCGCTCGCGGAAGAAGAATGGGCGCTAATAGCGCGCCCGTGCGGCCCGCGGGCTCGCCATTAACATTCCGCCGCGCGGAGATCTGTACCGGCCGCGGTGCAAGCAGCCCGCGTGACGTCTCTATGAAGGACGACCGAGTCACTCCGCCAGTCTCTCCCCGAGGGAGAAGCTCCAGAACCCCCGTTCCGATCTGACCGGTTGTGCGGAGGGGATCGAGTTTCTTCACTGGTAGTGCACGTGATAGTGCGTCGTAGTTTCGCGATGCACTGAAGAAACGTTGTGTGAGTCGTATATTTCTTGACCTACGTCAACGGGGGAGTAGAACTAAGCTATTAAAATAACAGACGTTTTCGGTGATGCGAATGTCACGAGTTCAGTGTTCAAGAGGCATCATTAATCGTGTGCTACTCACTATGGCAACATCTCAATATGGAAGAAAAAAAAAGGACGAAAATCGTTTGTATTTCCACTGCATTTGTGTATGTATTCAGTCATGTCATTTTATTTACACAAGATTCACCTGCTTGAAGGGATGACACTTTTTTGGTTAGTGACATTATAGGATTAGTGGGATAACACTTTATTTAAAACACTTACTACGACATAAAATAATAGTAATAGTATAATGTACGTATCTGAAAATCTCCAATACTCGTAATACTCTCACATCTCAATAAAAAGTTTCGTAACTTTCAATGATCAGAGGCACCTGTAGATTAATAGCGTTGAGACATCTGACGGAATTGTATTGTGTACGCTCTCAAAACACTCACACACACACTTGAAAATAATATATTGACGCCGGAAGCGGGAAACTTACTCCACGTACGAACATTCCCGCCGTCACTCCACGCAGGGTAGGGGTCGCGTCTCACCTTGTATCGCTCGCGTTGCGGCATGTCTGCGGCCAGCGACGCTTCCTCACGCGGGTCGCCGCTGCCGAAGCTGCTGCTGCTGCTGTTGCCGCTGAGGCTCCGGCTGGTTGTACTACTTCCGTTTCCGGGGCGATCCGTAATTAGCTGCGGGCAGGCGCGCCGCGCCGCGTCGCGGCGTGGGCTGTCGCTGGCTCGCGCACGCGCTTCGCTGCCGACGTCGTCGTGCGCTCCTTGGCGAGCGAGTGAGGCAGACCGAGAGAGCGTGCCGCTCTGCCCTGTCGCGCTGGCTGTGACGATCAGCGGCGGCCGTTCGGTCGGGTCGCCGCGGCCCAACTGAGCGCGGAGGCGAGGCGAGGCGGCGCTAGGCGGCGCGGAGCAGGCCGGCTCGCCGTGCGAGCGAGCGCGAGGCGAGGTGAGCAGGCAGACGAGCCAGCGAGCGCGCGCCTCCAACCAACCAGCCAGCCAGCCAGCTCGGTCGCTCGCCCGCCCGCCCGCTTCGAGATCAGCTGGCGCGTGGCCCGGCCCGGCGCGGGGGGAGAGGGAGGAGCGGCGGTCTCTCCACCAGCCAGCAGCAGCAGCAGCAGCAGCAGAGGAGGAGGCGCGGTGGCGGCGGGGCTGGAGGGAAGGGGGAACCCCGCGGCTCGAGAGGAGAGCCAACGAATAAGGGGGCGAGGGGTGCAGCGAGGGGTGCGAGGCGACCCCTTCTCCCGGCGCGGGCGATCCGCTCGCTCGCCCGCGGGCGGCAGTCGCGCGCCGGGCGAAAAGGCGAGCGGACACGCGGAGGAGCGGGGCGAAGGCGTCGGAAAGGAAGATGCATACAAGTCGGTATCCTCATAAGGTCGACGCGGGGAAATAGATGGGGTTCATTTTGTCACTCCGCTCGCCAATAAGCAGTACTCATAGAGCGCGGCATGTGGGTGTTGCATACTGTGGCGTGCACGCTGAATAGCCAAGGACACGGGAAGGCACGATGATGTGTGAGACGTGTCTCCGGTGGGTATAATAATTTATTTTCGCCGGAAGCCGTATACGCTGATGAAGCTAATTGGCATGTACTGTATAATTGTGTATACATTGTGATAATCTTATTGTATGAGTCTCTCCCGTTGCAAATAAAAGCATCCGTTTCATGTTTTAACATATTTCCTGATGATTCGAATAGTTCATAGGATAAAGCATAAAATGTGAAGTCATAAATAACTCCATCAATTCCTCCTGCTACATCAGTAGATAATTGGAATATTCCCTTTATGACGTTCAAGTCAAGTGTGTATGTAGGTTACGTGTCTCGTTGGTCCAACGAGCTTAGTATCCTTCGCATCGCATCTGAATGTCTCTTTAAAGCTGACTAGAGATATAATACTGTAGCCTTATATCTTGCTTACATGGTTTCATTTAATTCCTGCTAATGGTATCATAATTTCACAATAGTACAATAATTTATTTCAGATTACGTCTTTATTACCGCTCATCCTTGCAAATCAAAGCAACAATATCTTGTTTTGTGTGTCAAATTATATTTAAAATTAGGTATTTTGTATTAGTGTGTCAGTACATTTCTCCCGTATTTACACAATGAACTTCTGAATTTCAATTTCACGCCCGATTCTGATTTTCAATTTCGGGTGGTCTGTCTTGCAGCGCGTCCGTCTCCACAACTCCCCAGCCCTTCCCCTCCCCGTCCCTCACTGCCTTTCCCCGCTCCTCCCCGTCACCCTCCGGGCCCTGCCCGCTTACCGCCTCCTTCCGCGCCCCGCCATTCCTCGCCCCGCTCGCAGGGTCCCCCCCGCCTCGCCCCCTCCCGTCATTCCCCGCCGCGCCTCCTCCGCGCTACGCCGCTGCGCCTAGTCGGCGGTACGCCAGCCGCTCAATGCAGAACTGCCGCTCCGCTTCGCTCTTCTTGTGCCACATGCTTCGTTGCACGCCTGCGCCCGCCCCCGCCCCCGCCCCGCCCGTGACCCCGTCGGCCCGCGCGCTAAGGGCGGCGCGTTTTTTTAGACGCCCGACAGGAACGCGACAATAATAGATCGTTATTTGACAGGTCGATGCCCCGTGTTTCCGACCCGGTGTCAAAACGTTTGCGTCCTCGTCATTCACTGGTTTCTATTGGTTTTGACTTCTTGTCCACTCGTGTTTAGTGAATGGTGCTTCCATGTTGTAAAAAGAGAAAAACTAATTTTCGTGAAATTATCGGGACAATAGGTGCAGTTTGTATACAACGTTTTATGAATACTTGTTTTGCCAGTTTTTCCCCCTTTTTTTAGAATTCCTGGGCACAAAAAGCGTGTGAACAAAAATTCATTCATATTGTTTTTGTCAACCTTTTATGGTGGCTTTAAACATTGGATGTATGCTAAAAATGTGGAAAATTGTATTTGAAATTTTTTGAATTCCAAAGAGCAAATGACTCAGGTTTTGGCTCACCTTTTAGGAACTTTTGGCTTACATCTGCGAATACATCTTTAGTCGAATATATTAGTATTTTGTATAATGACTACCGTTTACAATATTCGTTCTTTTGCATACCGTTCACACGTATGTAGCATTCAAACAAAAGATAACTATTCCTTTTATAAACTGTAGTGTCCTGTTGATCACTAACAAAATTGCCAATTCAATTATGGCAACCTTTTAATGCTTGAATAGGTGTAAGTATATTGTCTCGTGAAAATGAACAGCACACGTTCCGTTCGAAGAAAAAATGCCTTACAGTTGGACAGAATATTACGTTATTATTCTATTTATTATTAAAAATAACTTTAATGCGTTATCAGTATATTTTCTGAGCTCAATTCGTGAATTCTGTAGATTTTAAAAACGGCTAAAATCAATTATTATCTATAATGACCTAAATCGTTTTCTTTTTAAATTTTGCAAAGTTGGCTTAAGTTCGAATTTTTGTGGTGCTCTGGAGTGAGAATCTAACGCAGATTTTGTTGCTACTAATTAGATTACTACAAGTTTCCTTCTGAAAATTAAAATGTCGTGACTTCTACTAAATGAAGCAATGAACATCACGTAAGCTGTTTTATGAAAGGAAGTTCTAGGGACTGTCAACTGTTCTGTTCTCTTCAAAATTATCGAAAATTCAACGTAATCCTGGCAGAGCAAAAATGAGAGACACAAATGGAGTTCTAGGAAAATAAATATCTGCACAATCACCTTGGAGATAGACATCAATTCCATCTAGGAAGTGCGTCGAGCGAACCGTTCTTGTTTCAAATGTACATAGAGTGACAATAGGAAGTTCTTCAAATAAGATATTTTAGGATTATACTCTGTTGTTCTTTGCACGAGCGCAACGTAAAGTTAATTTTTGGTTTAAATGTGAATTCTGAAGAGAATATTTAAAAAGTTAAAAACATTGTTCTTATAGAAAAGAACGTTGCTCATGTGCGAAGTAAAAACATTGAGTAAAGTGAAGTAGTAATTTAAATGTTATTTACTGAAGTTATTTCATCAGTCATACTAATAGGAAAGAAAAAAATGTTAAAAACGTAAAATGGGCTTAATCATATTGTGAAAAAATCTAAAATTTCCTTTTTAAAATCATAAATACAGTTATGAAAAAGTGACTGCGAACTCGGAGGTCATGCCACGTCCGTCTGGAGATTTGACGGCTTCTGCGACATTCCCCGAGAGGTCTCTGAGATCAAAGTAGCGCACCGTAGATACAATGCAACGTGCGTCTCTTGGATTATAGTTACACTAGTTCTTTTGTATTGATAGTTGCCTGGAATGTAGTTAATGCTACATACTCTCAGCAGGTGGAAATGATTCCGTCCCCCTCCCTGGACGGTGATATCTTGCACTGACCTACAGGTTGGCTTACGACGGAACTTTCCTCATCCAGGTATTTCCCCACAGAGGGACACCGCCCCAAATGGAGCAAGCACTGAGCTCCCTCAGGCCTCCTGTCATGCGTTGTGGTGTAGTGCATAAGTGCGTGCGTGTATGTGTGTGTAAGGTGAAAGAATAAGACAAGAGAGAGAAAGGAATGTTTGCACGTTCTCCATGACCCTTTTGTTCGGTCCATCATTCGTCGGTTACTGATCGCAGAAACTACGGAAAACTATCGAAAAAAGCTGTTAGAATTATCCTACAGTCAGTGGTTGAATTCGATCTACTAGCTTTAAAGTTAATGTCGAAAAGGCGACTGGTACCCTAGGACCTTCCGGTCAGAGTGACTGCAGAGCCAGGGGCAGTGTAGCTCGGAGCTAACTCAACCTGTTTCATTTGTATTCATGGATGCGTTGTGCATTCCCTTCAGTTAGTATATTGGGTAAAATTTCTTAGGAATATAGTTGTGTTCTTTCTTTTCCCTCCGCGTTATACATGTGTTCTGTTTATCTCTTTAGCTCTTTCGTCGGTAATGCTCGTCTTGTTTAGCATCCAGTTCGTGTTTACCGGGAAATGTTAAAAACCACACTCTCGGAAAATCAAGATTGACAGGATGAGACCTACTTTGTATTCTCGTATGAAGAAGTTTTATTTGACTTCATTTCTGTGTGTGTAAAGGGAAAAAAGAAACGCTAGTTCTTACGCACTTTACATGCAGTACATTGTATAAATTGCAATATCGTGATGTTTAATAGACTCAGATCAATTTACAGCTTTGCATTAAATACTATGAGAAATGTGGTACATTTCCTTTTTGGAAATTCGTAAATAACCAACAAAACATTGAAAACGAATTGTCCTTGTTTTAATTACATTGTTAACTCTTATAAACAATATGTTGGCATACGTTGGTTTATACACTGAAATGGAAATTACAACTTTTAGACAGGAGAATAAAAGCTGAAAGACAGACATAACACGAACCCATAAGAGTATTTCGGTTGTTAGTGACTGTTTTGATACATCTCACAGGAATTCCTGACAGTCAGCGTTCCCTTTTTTCTGTTTCACTACCCTATCACAACTGTCGCGGTCCGTGAGAACGAGGAGTCGTGCAACATACCTTCTGCAGCTGTAAACATCTGCAGCGCTCTCTCTGCAAGACATTTCAACTTCCCGTCGGCCTAAAAGTTAGCCGCTCGCCTTCCCCGCGTCCGCCCTCGTGCCCACCCCTTCCCCGCCTCCCTAGTTAGCAGCCTCTTTAGAAACGTGACGCGAGCTATGCAACAGGACAGGCTTTCGCCGTCTCCACCGGAGAGATCTAGCGCAGGCTGCAGGACGGGGAAGGCACAGAGCCGGCCCCCCACTGCCATCGCTAGTTTCACACCACCGCGCTGATCGTAGTGCTCCAAAGTGGATACGTCATTACGCATTTTTTGAGAATTAGTGTAAACGTCGTCGATCGCAGAGAGGTCTGGACAGGTTACTCGCGCGAACTCTTGATTTTCAATTGACTCGAGGCAAGTGGCTTATCTGAGCGCGCTTGAATTCGAACTCGGTAGCGCTCATTTTAGGCCAGTCGGTCGAAAATCTGTCCGTCCTCGGCACACTGTTAGACCGTCAGACCTAGAAGCCACGCCGTTCACAGTGCTAGGCTCCTGAGCGCACTCAGACCTCGAAAAAAAAATCTGTTCAATCACCGCCCCACGCCGCCCTGCGCGAACAGACTGCCGCGGAACTCTGAGAACTATGCATGGAAGATTTCTTGGCATGAAAGAGCAGAGTACTAGCTCGCCGTGTGCGGTGACCTTGTGGTTGGCGTACGAATACGTATAGACTGATCGAACGTGGTGTAAATCTGGTTAGACTCAAGGCAGTAAGAAAACTGAAACTATCTTATGAGGGATCTACTCCGGGTGGAGAACATCAGACGTGCGCGTGAGGTTATGATTATTAGACAGAAAAAGAAGCAAAAACACAGAATTAAACAGGCGACATAAGTTTAGCAGAAAAGGACAGACAGTCGCACCAGCAACAAGTCGGTCACGTGCGTGCTTGAGCTGCCGGCTCGGCACGAGCGGCTCCGTAGGCTGTGCGAGTATAGGTTATCGAGTCCTGTCAGACTACCACTACTCGAGTTAAGCTCTTGCGAACGCATGTACGGTAGGGTGCTTTAATCGCACGAGACGCCGGGACATACTTGAGCGAGGCTAATATGGTAATTGATTCACTCTATCGCTGTACCACACGCGCTACCTCTAGTACAGCTTTGGGCGGTTACCTGCACTGCTCAGCTCCGAGCTTATACCGTTAATAATCGCTATTCAGGAGGAGGGCATATCATGTAGCGTCACTGAAAACTGCTCGCTCGCTCATACACAGCTCCCGACTGCCGGCTCCAACAACGCCTGCGCACCGGATTGCGTTGATGCTCAGACGCTTGCTTTACCGGCCTGACTCTGGAATGACCTCACACTTACGGGTTCGAGAGTTCCATAAACGTTCGTGATTTGCTAAACATACTAATAGGCTGTCCCCACATATGTGTCGGGGAAAGTTCTGATAGCGCCAACTGCCAGATCGGTAATTTTTCACGGATGCTTTTGAACTCTTGAGTTGAGGATGCAAATACGGAGGGCTCCCTGGGAAAACCTGGGAGGTGGAATCCCTCGCGTACGCGCGCCGCGGGCGCGAAGTAGTCAGAAACCCACACATCCACGGGAGAGAACAACAAGCTCTCCAGGCGATTAAACAGTACTGACACTAACCGGGAGATATCATAGTATTGGTTGACAGCAAACATGAATTACATCACCAATGCTGTTTCCGCGCACTACCGACTTACTCACACGCCTGATCGGTTACCTTCAAGCGCCGAGCACACGTCTGATCTTGACTTTGCCCTGAGTTATAACCCAATCTTTCGCTATGTTCACCATCTTCCTCTCTCATTGGTTGATCCGATCCGCCCGGCCCTTGTATTCCAGCCCTCGTTGACCATGCTCCACATACGCAACTCTTTTCATGTTCCCATTCCACGGTTGATAGAATATCACTAAGCTCTCCCACATTCAACCACATCTAGAGTCTCTCGGCATTTTGTCCCTGTTCCTCCTGCATACGTCAGTTGGCCCATCCTAATCGTTTCATTTTGCCCAGCTAACCTTTCTTATTCTGGCCTGTCTTGGCTTGAACAATCTCAATTTGATTGGCTCTGGCCTCGTTTTTCCTCACTGTAGTTCAATTCCGCGTGCTTCACTACTTCCCCGCGCATCTAGTCACCATTCTTTCTCTGTCCGACCTCCCGGCGGCTACATGACAACTTTACTCGGATTATGTTCCTCGCGCTGACGACACGCGCTGAGAGCGCGAGTAATGGGCGGGGCGGGCGCTGGGGCGGTGGACAAGCAAGGTGGGGGGGCACGGGGCGAGGAGGGGACGGAGGTGGAGGCGGGTGGAGGTGGGGGTGGAGGGGGGGTGGAGGCGGGGTGGAGGCGGGGTGGAGGCGGGGTGGAGCGGGGGTGGAGGTAGGGTGAGGAGGCGGGCAGGTC
>BOPP01000038.1:5742639-5776753 GCA_017312745.1 Gryllus bimaculatus
CCTGCGATCTGCAACCGCCCCTTCCGTTGCCCCGCCAACCCTGCCGTCCACGCCCCTCCCATTCCCCACGAATCCCTTGCGCCACCAGCCCCCGAAGTCACGACGCCTCCACCGCCCCTACCCCTCTCCCCACCGCCGCGCGCCGTCGTGTCGGAGAGATTGAATTCCCCCGAAAGTAGCGACTCCGAGAGGGGAACGAGTTCGTCTTTTCCCTCGCTCCCGGACGACTTCGGCCGCGGAGGCCGCTCTGTTGGGATTAGAGCCTGGCCCGGCACAGCGCGGGTGATTCGCCGATGGGAACTCCCCGCTTGGGCTCGATGCGTTAAGCGATCAGGGCAGCTGTTGACGTTGGCAACAATACTTTACTGGAAAAAACACATTGCAACACCTATTAAATTTCGGTTCACGATTATTTCCGTAAAATTTCAAGTTATGAGTTTAATTACATTATACTCCTAGTAATGAAAACATTCTATGATAAAAAAATTTCATTTTCACTCGGATCATAATATATTAAGATTAAAAGATTTTCCTTTTAGTTTCAGTATTCTGTCTTGTTTTGCTGTGGTTGGTCTCTTACGTGCTCTTCTGCGTCTTTTGTGAACACTTTCAATTTCTCGGTGTTTCTTCAGTAGTCGACTCACTATAGATTGAAGAAAACGTTTTGTATTAGCTTGTAGGTACTAGAGCATTAATAACATGTTTAAGGAGTTAATTAAACTCTTTTCCATTGTATAAAACTTGTCAGTACTCGCCTATGGTAAAAAAAATAAGGATACAATGAGCTTTTTCACTGTGTCAGTCCTTTCTTAACGTAAAAAATATCCATGGATGCTTAGAGAAGTTGATAGAAAAAGAAAATTTCCTAGCACGTAACTATGTTTCAGAAAATTAAGTTATGCGATAATTTTTTTTACAATAGAATATGTGTTTGTAGAGATGCAATTAGGTTGAGAGTGGTTCACAGATTTATCATCTCGTAAACGCTTATATTATTTTATAAATAAAATTATTTACTAATTGTGTTTCTTTGTTGTGTAAGACTTTTCCGTAACCAATTTATTTAAAGATTTCTTGAAATTACTTTTTAAAAATTACTCAATACAGATACAGAATATTTTAAATTACAAACAATAAACACGAGGATACTTATTTTCTCGTCATGGTCTTTGCTTATTAACGCATTACGTTATGAAAATTGGTGTAAATGTCGGCCGTATGAAGTGAGAAAGAAGGGAATAGCATCTTTCTATGCTGTGAAATAAGCTGAAAATCAAAATATATTTACATTTTAGAATTATAATATATGTTTAATGGGATGTCACTATGGCATGGAGGTGTTTAAATTTCCCTGGATAAATAAAAGTAAAGTGGAAGTGCTCAACGAAAGAACAGTCACATACATTATTTCAAGTTAACTATTCTCTTACATATAATCTTACGTTTTGTTTGATGATTGATGAAGGTCGAGCTTCCAGGAACTCAGTATTGGAACTCTAAATACTTTTTTTTTATGAGAAAGTCGACAACTTCCTCTGGACGTCTCGAAAGTTCGGGAACGTTTCGAGACCAAAGCATTCAATTTTGTTTGACCGCGCGTGCTGAAACTTCTCCAGTTACCAAGATTCAGGAAGGGTGAAGAGAACCAACGCTGAACAGAATCCTTCTGCGAGAAAGTAGATAAAACATTTGGAGCATTCAATACTTGGAACATTAAGTAGGGTTAGCGTTTTGTGAAAAGCACAGGGAATTGAAAGCGCAGGAAAATCTCAAGCTTGTCGCGTCAAAATGTGGGCTTCTGGCATATGGCTGTATCGAAGCAGAACGAAAGAGTGATGTCGAAATTTTACGTCCAGATTGTAGATCTCATGACCACGGGTAAATCACCAAAACCCGCTTACTTAAAAATAAAAACGTCAGAAATGAAATGCCTATATTTTACTTTGTAGGCTCCTGATATTGAAAAGGTGCATAAATATCGTTCCTACATGCGACAAATAAAATCGCTGCCGAGAAAACGTCTGTGTGTCTGTCCGCCCGCCCGTCCGTCCGTCTGTAGTCAAATCCTGTACCATTCAGACAATTTTCTCCAAAACTGACATTCGATCGATTTAACTATCGATCTAACCGAATGATCGATCTAACTGAACTTGTGGCTTGTAAATTTATTTGATATTTGGGTATTTTTACATAAAGACTTAATATTTTCAAACTTTTCTCAAAAAGGACGTCAAATTTTATGGATATTTTCCTGCATAAAACAAAAGATGCTTTAGAAAATGGTGTAAGACTCATTTTCGTTGATTTCTGAATTGTCGAATTGTAGCATCTTCCGAAAACTACAATATTGAAGATGGAAATGTTTTCCTTAATAGAAGATTTATTTTTAATTAAGGTTAAATATATTTTTTTGGAAATATAAGCTTTTTGCGCAATTTTGCTTCGATTATTGGCGATTTTTAAAAAATTGCGTGAAATATTTGCCATTGTTCGAAAATGTAGCATTGCAAATCATGCAAAACACTAACATGGGAAGACTAGTATATTAGTGACAGATTTGTTGCTCCTTAATAAAAAATTTAAAAAAACAAAAATTAATTAAATAATTCCATGAGCTGACCTGGATGGCCGAGATGGCTAAGAGCGTGAATCGATTCACCGCTCCGGTCCGAAGAGTCGCGGTTTTGAGTCTCGCCTTGTGCATTGATGTTTGTCTCGTGCCTCTCGTATATGTGTTGTCACGGATGTTGCCTCGCGTTCGGCTGACCGAAAAATTATGTTGATGATGCAAAGGATAACCAGCTATCGGAAAGTCCTAAAAAAGGGAAAATAAATAATTCCATGTACTGTTTTTTTGAAAATACGAATAGTTTTCGCATAATTTTTGCTTCACTTGTAAGTTATATATTTTTCTCACAAAGGGTATCATTTTTTTCGAATAGAGCATTGTACACTAATAAAAATAGCCATTGGAAACATTGATGAAAATGAACTTTTATTTTCGATGTATCTCTACATTTTTGAAAATTGCGAAAGGTCCAATAATCTGCACAAATATGTGCTGTTGTTTCACCACTAGTTTTCAGAAGTAAATATTTTTAAATGTATCATATATACTTCGAATTTCTAAATCTCGCATTTTGAAAATTATGAGTAACCAATCTAATATAAGTGTATGTGAAATGCATGTCAAATAAGTATTACAAATGATAAATACATTTTGCCATGGACGTTCGTTCAAAATGTACATTTAAAAATATATTTAACGCTTTAAATTACATAACCAATTGTCATGGCGATTACTAGGGGGCCGATGTCTATGATTTTGCGTTTTTTTCTGTTGCTTCAGGGCGTAGTGAAGGGAGTTTTCTTGATATTTGGTTAGAATTGGTTGGTATGTAGATGAATATGTTAGAGTATATATGGCTAATTTGTCCTGTTGGTGTGATTTCGTGTAATTATAGGGACATATTTTGCGTATTTCGTTAAAATATATACTTTTCTCGACAACGTTTCAACTTTTAATACGATTAATTTATTTGTGAACGTTAACCGATTACAAAGAGCTTGTCAAAGTTTGTGTTTTCTTTTTTTCTAAAGATGATAAAATACTTGTACAAATGTAGTAAATTTCTTCATTTCATTTTTTTTAAAAGCGAGTAAAAAATGCATGAAGACATACAATGTATTTCACTAAGGTGAATATTTACTTTAATTATTTCTCCAGCGAAGTAAGGTAGATTGTATTCTGTTTGCACAAAAATATAAATTTTCATTCCAAGCACGCTTCTCCTGAATTTCATTAAGAGAGGTTAATGCAGAAAATGAAATATTGTGAATTTTATTTGATATTAAAGTCCATGTTTGAGAATTTTTTGGTCATAAATGCATATTTTTAAAAGCACATTTTAAGATTTTTTAAGGCATTAAATTCCTCTTTCTAGTGATTATGGATATCGAATTAACATTCAGACATTCGGAGAGAAGGAAAAAGATGTAGTTTTCTTTTAATTCCATTCCATTCTTCGAATTGCTAAATTTACTTCAGTCTTCAATTTCATGTAAATAAATTAAAACGATCTTATTATCGACTTGAAGTATACTATCCTAACGTTACTATAGATAATTTAAGAATGTGGTGTTGCCTGAAATTAGATATTATAACCCCATTCGCTGCTCCATAGTGAAGTTATAAATTGTTCTTCGTAAAATTTTAAGTTTTTTGAAAATGATGCGTCACAAAGGTCCTCGGAAATCGCTCATTCTCCTTCCTCCGAGAATTACGTCAAGCAGTTGACTCGTGTTAGCTGCCGGCTCCGACGGCTTTCGCGTTCTCCAGCCGACGGCTTAATTTTTTCGAAATCGACGCCAACTCCTCTGCTTTCCCCGTGGAGCAGTTCGTATAATTGGAACTAATTAAATTGTAATATCGCTACATAATTTAGCGCCGAACTTCTGCCGAGCCGGGGGTGCGGAAATATGCCGGAGTTAGCTCGTACGCCTCCACGCCCCCCAGGCCCCGCTCACCGTCGCCCGCGCACTCGTTCCCATCTCGTCCCACTCCGCCTCTTATTCGGCCCTTCTGTCGCTTTCTGCTTCCCTTCGCTGGCTCCCCGACTGCTTGTCTCGCGCCCAGCCGCTCCTCGCTGCTCTCGCCCATCCTTCCGCGTCATCGTGTCACACCGCGTGTTGACCTTTCGCGATCATTTCTACTTTTCGCAATTAATTTCTGGCCTTGGGAGAAAGACTCTGTGACTTTAGAAATGTCATATTATCTGTCGACTGTAAAATAGAGCAATATGAAATGTAAGAGAGAGACGAAGAGAATGAGAGAGAGAGAGAGAGAGAGAGTGATCACGTGATGCATGATGACTGCATGGACAGTCGGCACAAGAGATCAAATATTTTAATTCTTTATCTCAGTTACAGTTTTCTTGCCGTTTATATCTCGAACGAAGAATTCGCTTTGTCGTGTCTCCATTTTTTATTTTTAAAATGCCTTTCCTCAGGTCCAGTGTTTTTATATCCATTGTCTAAGCTCTACGATATTTCCGTTGTCTACTCTGAATCGATGAGGTGGTCCCAGGTCCACCTTACGATTTTACTATGGCAAGTATTTCTTCATATCTTTCCACTTTTGTATGTTCACTTTCTCCGTCCGGTTCAATCGCAGTTTTGTTCACTCATCTTGCCTCATTCGCCTCATTTTTCATCTCGTGTCATCTTCTCAAGCAGTCATTATGTATCATGTTTCTGAGTCCCTTCTCTATTCGTGACTCTCTCTTCCCTTTTCCATTGTCCTCTATAGTGATCGGATGACCAAGAGTTCTTCTCCCGCGTCGTCTTTCCCCAAGTATCTCGAATCACCTGAGCTTTCTCCTTCACCTCCAGAGCCTTCTGGCGTCCTCCGCTTGACCTGACGCTGGCCCTTCTTGTTGGCCACAGAGCCCTTCCTCTACGTCCCTCTCCGCGTCGCTGACTCGCCCCTTCACAGTCTTTCCACACCGCTTCACATTTCCCCGCCCCGCCCCCGCCCACCCCACCCCACCCTTCCCCCGTTCCCTCCTCGACCCTCGACGACCCGCCCACCTCACCCCTTCGGATCCAACCTCGCCCACCTCAAAACTCGCGCCTCACCTGGCTTCCACCTCTCCCACTTCATTTTCACTTCTTTCTACCTCGCCGACGCAACATCCTCGCCCCGCACCTCGCTTCACCTTGGCCCACCTCACCTCCAACCTCACCCCACCTCACCCATCACGCTCGGCCCTGCATACTCCATACCCACCCCAGAACCCGCTAATGTCAGCGTCTTCACCAGTGGATCCAGGGTTCCCATACACCGACACGCGCGGTTTTCCCCACTCCGAACCTCTTCGCGTAGGCGCGGATGGCGGGGTGCCCACGGAGTCGCGTCGACGGTCCGCGCTTCGCAGAGCACAGAGGGCCGCCTGGCCGAGCCGCAGCCCGCCCGCCTCGACACTCCCGCCACGAACCACGCCACCCACCCTGCCCCCGCTCCCTCGCCAAGAGGAGTTCAATAAGCTGAGCGGCTTTGAAAGTTGACGTGCTCTCGGCAACGGGACACCTCTGTAATTAGCACTGCCCGCTCCGCCCGCTCTCGCCTGTTTTACCCCTCCCAGTCGATTGACGTGCGACCTCGAAATCCAACGCCCCAGCGCGGCGCCACTCGCCGACGCGACGCGAGCGTCGGAATGAAATGTTTGAGAAAGCGGAGAATTTATGGAACACATTTCGCCCAAACGACAGGGTGTCCAATATTCTCAATGTTTTTATTTAAACGTCTGAGGCCCACACGCGTAAGGGACTGGAAGATCCTATTACATTTGCATTTCGCTCGCGTGAATATCGTCTCACGGTTTCACCTTCGTTCCTTGATCACGTCAGCTTCGCCTGAAAGAGCGTAGTCACCTAATTATCTCGGTGACCGAGCTGTCTAGAAAGACGCGCCCGCCCCTGCTAGCTAAACTCGGATAAGACAACCCCAGCATCCCTCCCCGTCACCGAATATTGGGCAAGCACTCATAAGCGCCTCGCCGCGCTAAACCCCTGTCTGCCCCAGAGGACCTACGCGTCCTCCAGTCAGAGACCAGCAGCGCAGACGGCGCGGGTCAGGCTGACGGGCGGAAACGAGACGGCGGCGGCGACTTGCTGGCCCGTCTCGTTTAGGGGCGCGGCCGGACGGCGCGGCGGCCGCGGGCTCGGAGCGCGCGCTCGCCGACAGAACGATGCCGTTATGGCGAGGAGCGGCGGCAGCGGCGGCACGCCCCCCCGCGGCAGAAGTTTGCCTTATCGGGCGCTCCGCAGCCGCTGCCAGCGATTAACCGAGGTTACAGCCGGCGGCGGCGGCTGCGAGATGGGTGGCTGATTGGGGTGGTGGTGACGGTGATTGGGGCGTGGGTGTCATGGTTCGCACGCTCGCGCACCTCTGCTGATCGTTAACTCTGGCGATAGTTGAAGCCTCAATGTAATCTGGCTTTTGTCCCGGCGGCGTCAGATATACCCCGCCGACTCGCCGCAGCGCCGCCGCGTCGCCGCCGCGCCGCCTGTCGATATTATTAGCTAACCGCCCCCCCCCCGAAACCCGCCCAACTCGCGCTCAACGGCCTGCCACGCTCCCTCGGATGCTGTTGTGCGCCTCGCGTGCGTACTCCGAGTGAATTGCGGCGGCAAGCATCGGTGATGACGATCGTCGCGGCACACCGTGCAGACGGAATGTATTGATGGCATCGATGGAGTGTGACATACGAGCAATATTGCGTTGCTGGGGGGGATACTCATAGTGTTGATTGCGTCGGCTGTCCTTTATTCTGTGTGCGGAGAACGCTGGCTGTAATGTGTGGATCGTAAAAACGTTCCGTACTTGTGCAAGTCTCGCGTAGAAACACAGAAAACTACTTTTGTTAATGCAGTAGGTTTTTCTTCGTCAGTGGTCTAGATTTCCTGGGTTGTTTTTATTCATTCATTTTGAGCGATTTGATGTTGCGTTCTTTTCTCTTGTCTTTCACAATCCGATTACTTTAGTGATTGTCCCAAATAAAATTATTTGCTTACAACGTTTATTACAGGAAATGATCGAAAAAGTTTATAGATTGGAGGGTCAGTTCAAAGCTGAATTCATGTATTACAGAACTATTTTTGTATGCTATTTTTAGTTAATAACATCATTATGTCGATAAACAGCGAATAACAGGCGCGCTTCAAGTTTCTAAACTGGGTCGATAACCGAGGTTTATAACCAACTTAGTCTTTTATTTGTTTTTGATAGGTGTATTTCAAAAAAAATTCATAATACCGTCTTCTTATAAAAAGTAATGGAATTACGTCGCGAAACATTTTTGTCGTAGTGTTATTATTAACAGTTACTCGAATGTTTAAAAGCATGCATGACATGATTTAAAGATCTACAATTGAGTGAAATTATGCAGGAAATATCCAAGCCATAAGAATCAATATGGTTGAAAAATGATGACACTGATTTTACGACCGAAAATTCCAGATTGTATAATTTCGTTCCGTAATATTTTTCCTCCCCGTGTATTACACAAAATTATAAAATCCTTAGTGTTTTGTGGAACAGATGGTTTTATATGCCATTTTTAGCTAGACTTTTTGTGTTTCGATTATTCTTAACGGACGACGTATTGTAAAATTTTTAACGGACCATAGCCGTTAAAATGGGCTTTTTGTTTCTCTGTTTGGTTGCGTTAAGTTGATAGAACAATACTACTAATACGAATGAACAAATCTAAATTACCCAAAAATGCTCGTAAGGACGAGTAAAGATCTTTCCTACGAGACTCTACGGCGAAGAAGGTATGGCAGACGCCTAGATATACAAGCAAGATGGCGGAGGCTGAAGCCAGAGCGGCGACCACGCCGGCGTCGAAGAGAAGAGAGAGAAGCAGTCAGTTTGTGGCGGTTAATTTTCGAGGAAAGAACTCCGCAAATGGCGCCCAACGTACGAGTTGCGGGAACGCCACAGAGTTTGGAGAAGTGTTTCTCTGGAAATTGCGTTCGGCTTTCGGGCGTCTGGACTCGATTCAAGTGGAGCTCGAGTTTCATAGTGCGACGAGGGAGCTGTTTAATTTAGATTGAAGTTAATTCCTGCATCGATTTTCTCCTCTCGCCTTTTCTGGCTGTTAATATGAGGAAAGCGTTTTCTCGTTTTATTTTGACTCCACTCTATGAAACCTATTAAGTCATGGGGGAATGAAAATACTCGTTTCAAAGGGTTTTGAATCTTGTCGTCGTACTGGGAGCCAAAAGCATTTGCGCTCTGGGGATTCAACAGTGTTGGGTCCGTGGGTAAATGATGTTTTGCCACAAAGCATACGTCCAGAACTTTCTATAATACAGTGAAACCTGGTTAAACGGCCACCTCAATTAAGCTGTCACCTTTATATCGGCCTTTTTTTTCGGAACCGATTGTATTGCCCATTTGACATGTGTAAACATTTGCATTTTTCAGGTGCCCCCTGGGTAAGCTGCCAGGATTTTCGTAGAAGTTACGTCAATGTACCTACTTTGAACTATGTTATAGTAAGAAGCGGAAAAGTGTCGGTGACTACAGTCTATTAATATCTTCCTACGAAAGGACGTGTTGTTATTTTACTAAAATAACTACATATAGAATCTCTTGTCCTGCAGAGGGATTTCTTTCAGTTCATATGTTGTAAAAATGTTACGATTCTAATAAATATATAATTGCAATAAATATCTCTATGATATTTGATTGTAATAATTATGTTTTAATGGCACAACAACACATTAGTTTCTGCAAATTCACAGCATTCATATAGTTTGCTAACTCGTATTTTCCATCTGTGGGAGTATGTTAAGGATTCGCGGAGTGCGCCGAGGGCGCAATCCATTCTATGTCATTCGCTAACTTCTCCCAGAGCAGACGGCCCTTCTGTATTGAAACGGCCGATTGCTCTGATCGGTATTTTGGCGTGGTTTCTCCGATCAACACCTGGCTAATGCCGGAGCAGTACACTAACAATCAGGCCTCGGACCGCGGGCGATATTTCCTTCCTCTTCCTTATCCTTTCCTCACCCCTTACTCACACTCACCTCACATGCAGTACACTACCACAGTTGTTGTGAGACCAATCGGGAGCTTAGAGCTCGTCCCGGCTAGGGCGGAGCCACGCTGGTTGGAGAAAATCCCCGCTAGCCGATGGTAGGTCGGCGCCGGGTATCACCATCACCGCCACCTCCCGAGAAAAGAAAACATGGTCTACACGTACGGGAGTAATTGAATTGAATTTGCCTTATTTTACGTGGCGAGACTCGGGCCATCAGGCCCGCTCTTCCGTCTTACCACGCAAATTTCACGCTCCTTTCACCAACTAGCAGAGGAAGGAGGTATTTCTTGGGCGAGAAACAGGCGGTTTGAATTTAGGTAAGAGGCGTCATTTTACATGCAAGTAAACCTACTAACATGGGACAACCGGCTTTACTTCCCCTCCGAAGGCGTACGAAATATTTTTTCGCCCTTAAAAATCCACGGCTTCGATCGGGTTTGAACGCCAATGACCCGTTGGGCCGCCAGAAATCACTGTTCAATCAACCACTTAACAGAGGACCGTTTGTTCCGCAGGCCCGCAGCGCACTGTGCACGTGGTGCACAACTCGGAGGCGCCGGCGTCCGTGTTCGCCGTGCTGGAGTCCGGCCAGCGCTCCGTGCCGCTGGTGGCCGACGGCCTCTTCGACCTGCTCATGCAGAAGATGGCCACCATCTACTCCAAGAAGCAGCCCAAGATCGAGGCCAAGGGCCCGCGCTTCGAAATCGCCGACTTCTGCGTCAAGCTGGGCTCCGTCACCATGGGCCAGAACTTCAAAGGCGTGCTCGTCGAGGTAGGTCGGTGGCGAAGGAGTGCTGTTCAGGAATAAGTCGATGGCTCAGAATGGGGAGAGGAAATATTACTCGAGAGCATCTTGATCGTTTGCAAGTGTCTAATAATGATATGTGTTTTGTGCATACAAGCTTTTCTGGAAGTCCGATTAGAAAAGTGTTTTAAAAGTTGTAGCTGTGACAGAGGGCTTGAACTTGTCACATTTTTGCAAAAATTGACCTAAAATGTCATTGTCATAATATTTTGTTAGTGTTATAGCCATAATGTGATGAAGTCGCGATTTAGCGTATGTGAAATCAGATTAGTTTGGAAACTGTCTGAAGATGTATTATTGCTGTATACGATTTTGAATTTCTTCCTGCGATTTGTAGAAACTGAAACACAATTGCGCTATAAACTCAGTGTTGTAACAGAAGTTGTCACAAACTTTGCTTTTTTCAAAAATGTTATTTTTTGTTACTTAAAACTGATTTACTGTTACTTAAAACTGATTTTTTGTTACTTAAAACTGATTTACTTGCACATCTTAAACAAAAACTGATTTCTTAGCAATTTTAGAATTTCATACCACTACCATTTATTTACTTCGTTTCGTCGCTTTGTTCTAAAACAACAGTTTCTGCCATACTGTGTCCTTATGTGCGTATCATTCTAGATGAGAGGAAATTGAATTTTTTTAATTAGGAAGGAAATTGTCTATGATTGAGTATGTAGTAAATTAATTACTGCTAATTGTAGATATTAAAACAATACTCTTAAAAGTAAAAAGTGGCCCAGGAAACCATGGCAGAATTTTCACATGATGAAATAAGATTTTTTGAGAAATCTTAAATATTATTTAATTACCTATCAAAAATATAATTCTTATTTTCTTGAATGCTCTTCTGAGTTCTCTCATATTTCAAGATATTTTTCTAGCAGAAGTACTATTTTTTCGCTTTCACTTCTCTGTCTTAAATTTTCATTTTACTTGTTCATTATCATAACACGGTCTATAATTGTCTTATTTCACTCATAATCTTACATTTCCAAGAAAGTAAGAACATGGTCAGATTTTCCATCCATATTTACTCGTTATTAGAATATTTGACATAAATTTTAAATTTCTGATGTATTTTATTCTAGTAATTGATATATATATATATATATATATATATTATATATATATATATATATATATATATATATATCTGTGTGTGTGTGTGGTTATCATATTTCCATGTTCAGTTAAGTTTTTTCAAAAAAATAAGTAGCTTTCCCTGCACTTGATGAACGAAAAAACACAACCAGCGTACCTATTTCATTAATTTATTTAAACAAATTAATTTGTTCACGCGTATTGAGAGCGCAGTACTATCTCTGATATCGAACTGTCAGCATAGAACACGACCGTTGCCGAAGCTATGTCAAGGCTAACGAGATTGTGCAATAATAACGTCAAGACGAAATGGCCTCTATTCCTCGGTTTACGCGGTCGAATTTCCGTACGGCGCCGCGAGACGAAGCGTCCATGAAATTCCGCAGAGCGTCGTTACGTCCGACTTACGTCGCTCTGGGCGCGAAGTGTTTTGTTGGGAAATGATCGATTCGATCCTTTAGACAGTGCCACGAAGGAAAGAGTTGTGATAAATGGAATGCTCCAGTTTCAACGTGGCAGTGATACACAAAATTTCCCTAAAAATTAAAGCAGTCGGTACTATGAAGGTTCCGACGCTAGTTGGTTTAATATTAAACGATTCGTGACGGAAGAAATAAATTATTCACCGTGGATGCCGCCTAAAACCCAACGATTATGCTCTTGCTATTATTATTATTATTATTATTATTATTATTATTATTATTATTATTATTTATCTTTGTGTGTGCAATATAATTATGTACAATCATCTACATGCAACATTCGTTAGTAGAAATACGAATGTTCATTGTTTAATTAACGATATTATTTTGGCTAAGAATGTGAACGTTATGAAGAATCCAGTAAAGCTTGTATTTTGCTTGTATATTATGAATTATATTCTTGAAGCCGTAATGTACAAAATAAGATATTTCTGAAATTTTATTGCATTATTTTTGTTGCGTCTAAAAAGACGTTTTGCTCTTCGATTATCTTCATGGCACGGTTGTTCTACGGCGTACTGAATCTCGATTTTTATACAAATATACACTGTGATTTGTTAAAGTGGCTCAGGGCGTCAACTGATGCAACTGCTATGTCACTGGCCGGGAGGTCCTAGGTTTCGTGTCAAGCAGGATTTTCGACACTAGCTAGGTAGCTACGTGGAGTTCAGTCGCCGTCTGGAAGGAAACTTCTAGCGGCCAGCTGCTCTGATCGGTAGTTTTCCGGTTTCTCCGAACGCCAGGGGAATGCAGGAGTAGTAGCCTAAAAACGGGCCACGGACGCCAGACTTGATTTAAATGTTGATATAAACTGGTTTATAATGGGCCGCTGTTTACGAATGTCAAGTGAAATGAGTCAAATTCAAGATTACTAATTAAATCTGTCGTCACGTTTGGAATCTATCTTTTAAAAGTTAATAGTAGAATTGCAGGCAATGCACTTGCATTCATCTTTTAATGTTAATCGTAACTATAATGTAATAATAATGTGAGGCGAATGAGCGTTGCTAAGGCCTTGCTTTGTGGGCTGCTGGTCTCTCGCGGTAGATACTATTGACGTTACCTCACCGCAGAATCTGGCGCTGTCCACAGACCTGCTGCTGCCGCCTGACAGGCGTGGGAAGAACGACAAATGAGTCGATAGGCGGCGTGCAATCAGTCACTAGCGCCCTTCCACACGTGCGCCGGGTGGCAGATGTTTTCGTGCACGATATCCGCTCGAAATAGTATCTCTCGGCTCTCGAGTTATTTCCGGACGAGAGTCTTCTGGGAAAATCGAGTGGGAAACTGGGTAATGGAACGCGTGCGCATTAAAGCTGGACCTACGTGTTAATCTTGTCAGAGAGACACTTCCAGCCGCCATTCGTCACTTGAACATGTTTTCTGGGAAAGTATTCTCAGTGAAGGCTCGGATGTGATTTTTGAGACTTCCGAATCCAAATATGCGTGAAGAAGAACAAGATTTCTCAGATGTCTCTACGCCAGAATTGCATTTCTTTCGTAAACAGGAAACCATATTTTATTTTTAATCCTTACTATTTAACCTTTTTTTCATTTTGGTTTAATATTTTTGTTTTATTAAAGATTTGTGTCTTAATGCATAGATTCACACTAAAGATGCGTTTAAACTCTTGTGAAATCTTTATTAAATAATATTTTCGGCCTTTGACACTTCCTACACATCAAATAATTTTTCTGAAACAAACTATATGTTGAAATAAACGATATGCAATGGTCATAATTTGTATAAAAAAACGTTTGGTCTCTACATTATCTAAATATTCCTCTCAACTTCTTAGAAAATCCATGTTATATAGTCTAAGTATTCTGATATGCACGCCCAATGAAATGCTGATATTATGACATGCGAAAGAATACATCTTTGGATTTATTAAATGTGTAGATCAACTAATCTCTTTCGCTATAAGAAGAGGAACAGTGCAGATCATTGTCACTTTTCTACGAGTATATTAAGACCATTTGGGAGTATTCAACATTTTTTAATCTCTTCCCAGTTTTTCGGCTTCTTTAATATACAGTAGCGTTCGTGTTCTGAGCAAAGTCCTCGCTCTCTCCCAACTTCCCCAACACTATAAAAGAAAATCCAAACCTGTAAATGGATGGCGTATGGCCCTCTCAAACGAAGAACGTCGGCTCCCGCTCTTGGCGAGCGCACCGACCCCTCGCGCCACAACGAGACGTTGATCCCGCCGAGCGCCTTCCTGCCCCTGCCGGTTCGTGTCCGACATCGACATCGCGCGTGGATGATCCCGATTCCTCGTTCGGTCGGTCGGTCGGTCGGCGAAGCGGCGTGACAGTGAACACGCGGGCGGCGCGCCGTAAACACGGTCGGCGAATCAATCACGCTTGGCGCCTGGCCACGAAAGAGCTACCGCCG
Source organism: Gryllus bimaculatus (assembly GCA_017312745.1). NCBI lineage: Eukaryota > Metazoa > Arthropoda > Insecta > Orthoptera > Gryllidae > Gryllus > Gryllus bimaculatus. The sequence goes on from BOPP01000038.1 coordinate 5,757,040, forward strand.
ACGCCGCCCGTCCCTCAACTTTTCCCTCGCGCGCGGTCTGACGGCCCGCGTGACTTATGTTGATGTAAGCAGGCTGTCTCCCCCGGATTGCCGACTTCTTTCTTCTTTTTTTTCGTTGTTAGGGGTCGCGTGTCTCTCCCTCCCCCTCCCCATTTCGTAACCTTCCGTTGTTGGTTCGGTTGGCTCGTTCTCGCTAGGGCCAGGCGATCGATGTGTGTGTGTGTGATCGACCAGAGGCTGTAAAAGAGCGCCGCTTTAAGGAGCGAACAAAAAATCCGAGCGGTCTCGTTTGCTTTAATAATTGAGCCGAGGCACAAGAAGGTGGATGGGAGAGGCATGGGTGACGGAGGGTCTAGTGGTGTACAAACTCGCGTTCCAGGTGGCTGAGATGCTAGACCGCTGTTGCTGATTGTGCTGGTTGGTTGCTGATGGTGCGGTTTGAGATTTGTCATATTATGGTTTAAGCGCATGGAAAAGTGACGGTTACAGCGTTTTGAATGACAGGTCTACCTAAATAAAATCGTGTCGTTGTGTCATGTAATACGACTGGATGGAAGGATTACTACACGTATCATCGGTTGATGTCGCTCGTGCTGATTTGCTCTTGTCTTGTATTTAATCGTACCATAGGTTCGTGCAGACGCTGCGGAGTCATTGCAGTTTTATCCGTACAGGTTGGTGCGTCTCTTGCCGCCTCGGCAGAATGCTCCCACCTTCTCTGTCCGTCTGGTGCTTATCGTTTCCCTTGAGAGGGGGAGTATTTTTGTAATATATTATACAAAAATGTACTCGCAAGAAGTTTGTGCGTTGAACAGTTCAGGATACAGACAACCGGGTACCTGTATCCTGATGAAAATCAGGAGCCGTCAGGTGCCGTTCGTAACAGTTTTACCCGAGGGGTTTTGCCCACAGACACTAATGCTTTTCCCGGACAGGTAACAGTAACGGTACGATTAAAACTAGCATATCCTGAAAGTGAATGTGCCCCGTAAGATGCTCACATCTGCTCTCGATTAGTGGGAGATTTTCCTTGTATTTCCACGTCTCCAGTTACAGGTACTAAGATGGTTCACAAGTCCCCGTTTTGTCCGGCCACTGCACGTTCGTTTATTTATGCTTCTCCCGGCCCCGTTCAGTCCAAAGTTTCCCATCGTTGCGGTGAGGATGGGCCTTTGTTTGGACCATGCGACGGCGCATTCTTACGACCCTTCTAACAACGTAACGCACTAATACCTTGCAGATCCGTATACTCAAGAAAACTAGCATCATTCGAGTCAGGTTGTTCCGATGGATTGTTGTCACTGGCGCTCGTGCTTACCCGAACGGGACAAAACGGTGTGGATAAAACAACGGCGCATCCCGAACATTTTATGGGCCCATTAACCGGAACGCGAGGACGCCCGCGTAGTTCGTGGAAGTTCGCGGCACCGCTGAGTCAGGTATGCGCCGGGTGGCTTGTGTGGCGTGCCGGCGGTGGCGGGCCAACCTCCCCTGGGTCCACTCAGTATGCATGGGGCCTAGGCGGCCGGCGCGGCGCCGCCCGCGGCTCGTTTCGCCAAGCGTGTTTTGTTTGTTTTTTTCTTTTTCTTTACATCTTTAGTGACCCCTCCCTCGAGGGCGGTTGGCCGGCGCAGAGTGACATAGCGTAGCGTTTGGTGGCGCCGCCCGGGCCCACGCCGGGAATTAGGACGCCTCTGTGGCGGCTTCGAGCAGATTTCAACTCCGAGGAAACTCCGTCCTTAAAGCCGCGTGTTATGACGCGTTTCCGCGTGATAAAATTCGTGTGAAAAATTCGAGGATCGTGAAATACGGGAAAAGAATTATGTTCTATGATATTTGATATGAGCATTATTTGAACTTAACACAAAATAAGCGAAATACCTTATCTATTACGTAATCGTATGTCGCCATGTTGGTGGAATTACCTAAAACGTATTTATTTAATTCGTTACTAGAGGACACAACAATGCTTCGCTATTGCAGTGTGTTACACATCACACACTACTGGTCAAGTGATTGTTAATCACTCCACCAATGTTTTACGTTTTACATCACGTCAATATTTTTTACGCTACCCTGTGTAAAAATTCAAATACACGAAAGACTTTGTCGCAACTCCGTCCTTAAAGCCGCGTGTTATGACGCGTTTTCGCGTGAGAAAATTCGTGTGAAAAATTCGCGGATCGTGAAATAAGGTAAAAGAATTATGTTCTAGGATAGTTGATATGAGCATTATTTGAACTTAACAGAAAATAAGCGAAATACCTTATCTATTACGTAATCGTATGTCGCCATGTTGGTGGAATTAGCTAAAACATATTTATATAATTCGTTACTAGAGGACACGACAATGCTTCGCTATTGCCGTGTGTTACCCATCACACGCTACTGGTCACGTGATTGTTAATCACTCCACCAATGTTTTACGTTTTACATCAATAAAAATTCATATACAGGAAAGACTTTGTCGCAAGTATGGGTTTGTTTCAAATACTGGTGTGGACATGGTTGTCAAGTATCCTATTGTTAAAATTTTCTCCCTCAAATTAGGGCCTTGCATTTGCTATGACACTATCCTGAAGGAATTTGATTTACTTGTCCCACATTCAAATAATAATTCCGGTCAATATTTCACAATCTCAGAGGAAGAATACTTGTATGCAGTGAAGACGCGCTTAATCCTTCTACGGACGGCGGGTTTGCGCAGAGTTCAGTTGCACATGAGTCGTCAAAAAGGAATGTCATCAACTACGCCCCCACATATCCGATTTGATTCAAACCAATCTTTAAACACTGCCATCACTAACAAAAATAGTGTAAAAAATTCAGCGAAACGGGTGAAGCATTTTTTCATGTATGTGCGACACACATACGCACTTTTCCTATTATTTTTTTTTTAATTTTTAATCCCTTTAAATTTATTGCTTCGTTTGTCAGAACTAATCTGTATCGATCTCAATAACGCAGGAACAATGAAGACACTTTTCATCGGGAACTATTGTAAAAGTGCAGTTGAAATGAAGGAAATATAAATTATGCAAGTTACTATCTGATAAACTTCGACTTTTAGGAAGATGCCCGATAATGTTTGTCCGTCCTTTGGCTCCCATCAAAATATGAATGATGGTAGTTTTACGACATCCGTAAACTCATATAGAGGATCTTTTCAGATACCATCTTTGAACGCATCTCTCTGAAATGAATGGGAAGATTCCGGCAGTAAATTACAATGCAAATTAGCTTTTCTGACAGTTGGATTGATACTTCTGTATCGAGTAAATTTCGAATATCGTAGCTAAATTTTAGTATGTCTATTGATTTTCAAGTCTAAATTTTGTTCAAACAACATGCTAGTGATTTTTAGGTTTCTCTCTTACCAATAATATACTTCTACCCTGAAAAGTGATTTTTTCGAAGGGTATTGGTATTGTTTCATGACGTCCTTTTTTTATAATAAATAGGATCATTACATTAGTATTTGGTACTCGACATTCTTACCTTTACTGTTATATAGTTATGTTATGCTGTTGCACAACACACATTGCGACATGTTTTGTTAATATACATTTCGAAGTGTTTGAAACTTTCTAGTATTTACACGTTATGGAACCTATTATGCCATATAAATTTGTTTTAAAGTTTAATGAATTACGATTTTAATTAATTAGCCATACGAATATCTTTGATTAGTTCATATTGCGGCTGTAATATTCGTTTGAGAGCGTTATTTTCTAAAATGTAGATTGGCTCTCATGAAAATATAAGTATATTTGCACGTTTATACGTAGGCTTAAATATCTTTTCTAAATTGTAAAATGATAATCGAGTTGTTTGTTATTTGTCATTTGATTGTCCCTAATCTTAGTATTGTCTCGAGATATACAAGTATGTCACTTTTGCCGATAGTATTTCATGAGGGTGCGAAATGCGGTAATCACATGTTACAAGATATTCAAGAAATATCGGTTAAAAGTACCTGAACCACAAAACGTGTAGATAAATTGCGAAACACCAACGACACATTTTGTTGACGTTTTTGTAACTAGTCTGTTTGGATGGTCATTAGTCAATAAATGTGTGGTATTTTCCTTTTTTTCCCTCGTCATTAATCGTTCCTGAACTGTGTATTTTTGTTACGAGTAACTCATCGTCAGAGATATCCCGCGAGCCTACTTTGCCAAGGAAGGCAAGACGTTTGGAGAATGATCGGCTACGCGCAGAGTTACGCGCTCTAATTATTATGGAGACCATTTTTTTTATTTATTAACCATTTGGGGTTTCTTAGCGTTTTCTGTGAATTTACATAAGAAGGCAAATATGTGAAACTGGCAATGGGAAAATTCTTGTAAAAAGCATGAGTTTTTTAATTAAATACTAGTTCTGAGTAATTTTTTGATGTTAAGCAAGCCAGTTTCCCTTGAAAAATATCTTGGATTTGAAACGTCGTTACATGGGGAAATATCGATTTGTTAAACGGACGTTTAGTATTGCTTGTATTTTCAATTTTTGATGTCTTGGATTCGAACTGCAAGTTGCCGACTCTTCTCTTTTGGCGAACACATTCCAGTCGTCCCCGTTGCGAATCTTGGGCAGAATAATGCAGCTGTGTTTCGTCTTGCGGACGTCTCGCACCAATATAATAGCACCCATTCCTGGCCACGGACGTCCGTCACGGCGCTCCGCGGTGCGCTGCAACGGCGGCTCCCACGTGCTCACCTGCTACCTGTCCGGCTCACCCAGTGCACCCAGCGGCACCAAACGCAATCTACCCAGCCCACCGAACCATACACCACAGCTCCATACAACACGCACCCCCCCCTTCTCCACCCAACAATCCCAATATTCCAACCACTCTGCAATAACAAACCATCGAGCTACAATCAATCCAACCAGCTCCATCCAAGCCACCCATTCTGTCCAGCCCCATTGAATCAAACCCATCTTCCCAGTTCTACCCAATTCTCAACTTGTCCCATACTCGCAAACTACTCAAACTATCCCGAAATCCATCCAGTATCATTTTATGTGCACCCCACTTCTCACCCAACTCACAAAACTTAATGCGATTTACCCAATACAACCCAGCCCACCCAACCCACTCAACTGCTCACTGAGTTTTACCCCCCATCCACCCAGTTCTACGCACCTTCAGTCAACCCAACACCCCCAATCCACCGAATGACTGAGCCCAGCCGCCTGCCTGCCGGCCGCAGGCCTCCGGCGCAGCCGCCCCGGGGCGGGTCGCCGGCTGGGCGCGCGGCCCTGACGTCTTAACGACGCGCGCTGGAACGCAATCAGCACGCCGGCCGGGTTAATTAAACGCTGGCCGCACGGCCCAGCCGCCGCCACCGGTACGCGCCACCCACCTTCCCGCCCGCTCGCCCGCAGGGCTCCTGGTCTCTGCCGCGACTACCGCTTCCCCCAGCGCCGTTACTCACTCGCACTTGTTACGTATGGTGCTCGTTTTACATTTTCTTCATGTGTGCAGTTATTTCGTTCATTTATGTACTGTTTTGAAACAGTACTCTTTTTCATTTCTACTCCGAAGGGAACTCCAACATTTCCATATTATTGATAATACCGCTTCACAGGTAGCCTTCAGGTATTTATTTTCTACGAATATTTTATTACTTCTCTATTCCCATCACGAGAAATCTATTATTGGCCAAAATGGATGAAGGAATGGGATCAGCTCATTGCCCGGTTTGTGAGCTAAGTACGGGTCGATAGGGAAGGAAGAATCTTTCGTGGACTTAGGCCCGTTACTTAGGTTGTGCCGCCACATCCGCCTCAATTCGATCGAGGAACTACGAAAACGAACGTTCGGGGAAGCCAGTCAACAAGTAAAGCACGCCAACCTTACACCGCCAGCCACAGGGCTAAATTCAGTCATTTCCGCTCTTAAAATGCTCTTTTGCATGTACAACATTCAATAATTCAGAGATATTCATTTACCTAAATTCCTATTTCATTTACCTAAAATCCTATTCCAAGATGTAGTAGTAAAGAACAAATTTCATTACATTAAAAGAGTATTGATTAAAAAATCCTTATAATCAATATATAATTATGCAAATGTTAATTTTTTTAAACTTGAAAATACAAAGGCGTAAAAACGGAACCTACAACAAGGTGTAAACGTCTAATACTTTGTTCAAGAAAAACAATTGGAGGTCTTTGAAGAATTTTTTTTAAGTAGCTTGTATTTGAAGTTTAATTGTGCAAAAACTAGTCACATTTTCGATACATTTTCTGGGACTTCGTTCAGAATCTGCCGTTGAAGAACTGATTTCATTCATGGAAAAATGCTCAACTTCAATATTGAATTTGTAGGAAAAAAAATATTTTTACAATTTTCGAAAATCAAAAGGACGCACAGGCAGATGGACGGCCAGATGGACAGACGGACAAGGGCCTATGAAACGTAGATTCTGACCATACATTTTTGAACCTAGGCTCTACCAGATGAGTTTTTATGTCGAAAAATCGCCGATTTTCCAAGGTTACAATACTCCCCACAGCCATCTGTTGGTGTCAACCAACCCATGGTCGCGAAGCAGGAACGTCGCCGGTAGGCCTGAGTCCCATTCACGGGCTGTCGCGCCAGGTACATTCGTACCTGACGACCATCGCTTAGAGTAGTTCCTGTTTACTGCTGATGAGAGAGAGGCCTTCAGCATTTGCACTTCAGGCGTTCATGTTGAACAGCATGGGACGGCGGGTTGCAAACGCGCGACCTACTTGTTTGTGAGACAGTCGCCGCTTGCTATTGTTCGAGGAAAGGCAGCAGAGAAATCTTGGGCCATGAACACTAATGATGTTGCGTAGTTTGTGGATTGAAAAGGTCAGGACTACGTAATGATCACCGTCATTTCACTTTTCCAAAATAAAGAATTTAGAATTTCCTCAAAAAATCAACACACATAATTTAGTAGCCGAACCTGGGTGGAATGTAGGTGTATAGAAAACAGCCAAAAGGTTTGCACAAAATGTGATATATCGGGATTTATTAGACCATTGTTTCCCTTCTGGATTAGAGAAAATGCTAAACTGAGGGTCATCATTATGTTGCCATCCCTTGTCTTTCGGGTAGTACTTATTTGCTAATGACTCAGTGTTTGTAGTTAAAATATTTCTCAGAGTATTATTCAAAGACTAGATCTGGTGATTACAGTCTTCAAACTAATCACCCTTTTCATTGGAATTATAGATACTATTTCGATCTAAGATTACAATTTGCCAGCACGTTCTCCTTATATATTGAGTGCTATGCACGCTTATAATATTGAGTGCTAGGGGTGAAAATTTAATTGCAACAGAAGAAAAATTTATATTGAGTACATTACGCAGTATTTATTATTACTCTTAATTAATAATTATTCTTTCTCATAATTGAATCCTTTTTATCTAATTCAGAACAATGTTTCGTCATCTACAACCCAGAAAATTAATTAGAAAGTTTGCGCTTTAACTTCTCTTTAAAAGAGATGGCTCTGTTTTACAAAGTCAAAAGTAATAATACATCTTCATTTTAATCCGCGCCCAAATTGAGAAACTTCGTCTTGGGATTACCTTCAAACAAAAGCGAAATCACCAGTTGGTCTAATTGAGGATAATGTAAGATTATCCGTGAATGATTGGTATAAGAAGAAGCATTTCTCGTTAATAAAACTGCGTTGTGCAGACCACGCGTTCCCAGTGGAGCGGGATACCTTGAAGGTCAAGTGTCGCATCGTCGCCTCTTTAAGCAATTGATCTAGATGAACGACAATGACTGAAAGGAGGATCGGTACTAAAGTAGATCCTCTCGTACCCGAACTGCTTCTACGAAGCTGAGGCTTAGTACAGGTCTTGAAAATCTTTACGAAAAAATAATGCGATTTCTACGCGAAACGTACTTGAAACTTCCCCCAGTACTGGATACACGCTCAGACAAATTGAGGTTTCAGTAATTACCAAACTGTGTTGTTTATTCCCACAAAGTCGACTATTTTTTTCAAACTACAACCATTAATGTACGGCATGTATTGCTGGTCGGAGTACTATTTCGAAATTTGTGAGACGGGAATCGGTGTTGTGAACTTTTTCGTCTCACCACTGAAGAAAGCACTTAACTGAAATGAGCGTTGTATTAAATGTAATTACTTTATTATTGCTTTTCTTTAAAAAATAATTCTTACAAATTAACTCCTGCGATTGGAATTAACTGTAACATCCAAGTAAGGAATCCAAACTAAAAGAATATGAAAAACTCATGTCAAAAGATAATGTATGCAAACAACAGTAGATCAAAGCAGAGAATCTGTGTTGTATCTGTCAAAAGTATGTGCCGTCTGCTCATTTGCGTATGTGCCGTCTACCCCCGTGTGATCAACGCTAGAGGCTAAATCGTAAGTCGAACTTTTACCCAAATTGATATTACTTGATCGATCTGACTGATATCGCAGTACCTTGCAAGATACAGCGGACAGGATGAAGACAAATGAAACGCGCACTGTCCGTGGCGCATTATTTGAGGTGCAGTCACGGCATTCGCATGAAATTCCTTGGTAATGAATCAATAGGTTAGTCAGCATTTAAATTTTCGTGACTGTAATGTACTTCTTGAATTCCTTGTTGTTTAATTGACTTACTTCAGGCCCGTGTTCAATTTCGGAATTATCTGGGGGATAAGTCATGAACTCTTGATAACCTGAAGTGGTTTATATTTTATTTTATGTAAAATAATGCAAATATTTCGCTGTGTACTGAATTCATTAGTCACTTCGTGGAAACGTGTTTTATTCTTATCTTATGGCATGAGTTTTTCGTATTTTTTTTTAGTTCGGTTTCCCTACTTGGATGTAGCATAAAATTTGTAATTTATGTAATTCATAAATTATGAATACATTGAAATCTTTAAATGTTAAAAATGAAATTAATAAAATTTGTTTTAGCGAAAAGCTTTAAAATATGACAAAAACTCGTTTTATGTAAAACAATGTCGTATCTCAACACTGCCTTTAGCATTGTCCAGTCGAACATTCGCCAGCGTCGGAATTCGTATGTTGCATCTCTCGGTGCGGAAATTACCATCTCACGCCAATGCTTCAACCTCCCTCCCTAACTGTACACATAGTCGTGAGGTTACGCCCCATAGCATGTCGGTCGAAATGTAGTGAGACCACGTGACTCCGCACTAATTTTCGAGAAGTGAAGTGCAGCATAAATCATTCTCTTTACTACCCCAAAGGTAGGAGGAAGGAATGATTTCTCTCTGAGTAGACAGATATACGGGTCACGGCTGTGTGAGAGGGGCATTATTACTTTCTTTATCTTCTTCACTGTAACATACTCGAGCGCTGCCATCCATTTTGTTCTCTCGTATTTCCATCCACAGCGCATTCTCTTTTAGCAGACACTTAATTACTGGCATGCGTGTTTATTTTCCCTCTACATGCGGAGTACCGGAGGTGGCGCCCGAGTTCACTCGGGCTAATGTGTCTCTTGGGTGTTCGCGGCTTCATTGTCCCTTCGTTCCAGAGAAAGGCAGCTGCAGTGACGTCAGTCTTCATATTGCCATGAGAGGCCGCGACCCTCCGGCGATGCGTCAGGCTCGAACAAAAAGACTGGCCGCAATAGCTCAGCGGCAACACCGTTACCTCTGCTACATCGTTTACCTGGGTTTTTAGGGTCTGTGACCCGACTGGGGCGAATTTTCGACTCTAGCTACATACAGCTGGGTCCAATTGAACCGCTCTCTGGAGGAGAATTCTAGCGGTTGGCTGCTTTAATCGCTCGTTTCCCTCTGTTTCTCCGATCAACACCAGATGAATGCCGAAGCAGTACCCTAGCAAACGGGCCACGGACCGCGCACGACCTCTTCTTCCTCTTCCTATCCTCACACACATGTACGTGCACTACTCCGCCATAAATATCGGGAGACCGATCGGGAGCTTGGAGCTCGTTCTGGTTTAGGTGTCGCCCCGCTGGTGGGAGATACCTGATTGGGCAAAACACCGCAAGCATACAGGTTGGTCAGCGCCGAAATCTCACCATTCAGTGGGGGGAAGATCACAGCCACTTTCCGAGGAGAACACATGCACTACACTTATGGTACTAGTGGCATTAGCAGTTGATGCGCCCGGTATCACTAATCAATCAGTCGACGAGACTGCGGGACGACCTTGATCTTTCTGAGAGATGGAAGTTTCATCAGACTGACAACACTGCTGGAATTTGTATTTCATTGTTACAGATGTTATATTTAAGTATAAGTAGCTATTTAGATTTAAGCATTTTCTTGCTAAACCAGCCCCCATATATTGTAAGACATGCAGCTTTAAGCACATAATTGCACTAAGTATCCATGCTACGAATAAAGAAAAAACAGCGTTATGAAACAACAGTAAATTATTACGTATGGCCCTGATGTCATGGTTGTCAATCACAATCTGAGAGCGCGCGGAAATGGATAGTTTTTAATTTTAAATACTGTTCGTCTAAAATTAGTTCTCGAAATTATTCTTAGAGGATTAGATCTGATTGTATGCACCTTTTTCTAAAATATTCTGTCACAAAAGATAATCCAGAGTACGTTTTTTTTTTCTGGCAGTATTAGCCCAGTTTTCCTTTTACAACCTTTCATATCCTCACCTTTTTTCCTCTAAATTTAATTTTTATATCTATCCTTACGTAGCTTTAATTAGTCACGTAGTAAAAATATTTAAAGTAGATAGAGCATTACGCGATTATTTTCATTGCTTAAATTTTCCTTAGCATCTCTGATTCCAACGTTCAACAACGCAAGCTGTAAAGATGGTCCCGACGCTGCCGCGAAAGCTTTCTGCTGTAAATGTTAGGTGACGGTGGTAGACAAGGTCGCTGAGAATCTCTGTTCTAATAGCTCTAAAACTGTGTCCCATCTCTGTTATATATGTGTATTCTTTTCTGCGGGAGTTATGAATAATCCTCATTCATAATTCCAACTTATAACAGTACCGTAATACATAGTGTAAATGGCTTTCTACTTGAAGGCGTAAACTTGTAGGTCAAAAGCCTGTTTTATCTATTCCATTTCTGAAATCAGTGGGTCAGATGCAATTAATATCCTGCGAAGCAGTTCCGTATTAGTTTACTCTCTGGATATTTTTCTGGTGAAACTTTCTCTATATTTTTTGTTCTATCTTTTTTTCTTTTCAGTGTGTTAAATAACATCACACAGATCCCTCCTTGTTAATAAAGAGTTCTCAGTACCAGATCATGAACGGAGAATACAAAAAATGAATATTGATTTTGGACTTTTTGCTTACGTTCTACTGTTCTGGCCTGACTGTGCGCCATCAAGGAGAATTCATTGATTGTAATTTTGTTATTGCGGAATTTCACACTATATATTTACTGGCAAATAGTTATCTTTTCCAACCCGCCTAGAAGTTTGTAAGATTAATTTAAGAATGTGTGTATTAATTACCACCAACCATGACGCACCACATCTGAATATCGCTATCCTCTTTATTATTTATTTATTTATTTATTTATTTATTTATTTATTTATTTATTTATTTATTTATTTATTTATTTATTTATTTTTTCCCCTCCGCCCTCGCTATCACCTCCATACTCTCGTGGGCTGTGAAAACCCGTGTTCCTGGCAGCCGTCGCGCCTCAGAATCAATGATCAGTAGGGGGCCGAGAGAAGAGGGGTGGGGTGGCGCCTGAAAACCCCTCTGAGGCGCTGGCGGCGTCATATCGCCGTGCAGCTTAATGCGCTCGCATTGTAGCATCGCCGTCGTCCGCCGCCGTCCCCAAGAGCCCGGCACGGCACATCTGTTCCCTTCCGGGGCGTCATGACAGCTCGCCGCCCTGCTTCCGAAAGCCTCCCGTCCCCCAACCCTCACACGCCACGCCACGTCCAATCAAGCGGCGTCTCAAAGGCACAACCAATCACTCGAGACACGCGACGCCCCCGCCGCCGGCCTCTTTTCACACGCGCCTTTCCGCTCGGCTACGCGCGTTTCTCGCGGCCCCGCGAGCTTCCGTTCGGCTTTGGAGGCCGCCCCTCTGCTCCCACCTCGAACTCAGCTGCGGCGCTTTAGTCTGTCCTCCCAACGGAGAATATCCTGCACTTTGCGTAAGTTTCTTCTTCCTTGTCATTTCTTGTGTCTCGAGCTCACTTCACGTTGATTCATCATTTTGCACTTTTCAGTATTTTTCTATAGGCTTCATTGCTTACCTTCCCGGTTAGCATCGCTTCCCTTTGTGTTCATTTTGTTGCATGAGTAAACGTTGTCATCTTCTTTCTTTATAATTAAATTTGTTCACAGAATTTGTCATCCCGAACAAATTTCTTCCTCTTTGAATGAATTCAATTATTAAACTACATTTATTACTCAGTAACATGAGCACAACTTCGATTTCATTACTGTTGCGACACATACTTCCATGCGTCAAAAAAGGTGAGAGGGTGGTGACAATTATGTATCTTCTTTGTAGTTATCCATCCTGACAGACGTCCTTCGTGGGTGTGATTATTTTCTTCTCTCCCGATTTTCGCACCGCGTCTTGTGTTTTCCCTCCGAAGCCTGTCGTATTGGGATGTGGTGCGTGATTGGTAGCACCGCCCTTTCTTCCACTAGACTTTGTGACGAAACTGCGCAAGAGATGCAGTTTTCACTTTCTCACCTTACTACATACCTACTTATTAAAGAGAAAGATTTGTAATGCTGCGGCAGATATCGACGATTGTCTGCCGGAAAACTTATATTTTGTGCCCCTGGATCGAAAAAGTGAATAAATCTTGTTTCTGTAATGTAGTTCCTCTAACACGTTTAACAGTCAGAGTCCATGTTTTATGGGCCCTTAATAGCTAAAAATCGATTGAAGACAAAACGTGTGTCTGTCCATCTGTGATCAACAATATCGTATAAACCCTTCCCCCGTTTTTACTCCAACATTGATATTCCTTGATCGATTTAAATGAACTCGAGCCCCTCTTAGATAGAAACGGATATTCTTAGTTTTGGAGGTACCTATAATTCATGTACCTTCAACAATCTTTTCAAAATTTTCACAAAAAATTCTTCATTTTTTTAAATTTAAGTTTGTTCTGGGATATCGGAAAGGACGCTTAAAAGTGCAGGTTGCATTTTTCTTGAAAACCCTGATTTTTCGAAAATAGCACAACTTATTTTTTTTGGCGTCATCCTACTACTACAATATTGAAGATAGTGTTGTTATTTTTTTTATTAATGAGATCTTTAATGTTTTTAACGACAGCTCTTTAAATAAGATTATGTACACTTTATCAAAAATATCAGTAGTTTTCGCGTAATTTTTCGTGAAATATAGGCAATTTTAAAATATTTTAAACCATTTTTTGTCAAAAAACGGCTATAAATTTCTTCTTTAAATTTTCTCCGCGTGTCTACAAAAACTAATGCTGGTCTTGTTTCCGGTGAATTCTCTGAATTTTGAAAATTGTAAAAATTTTAGAATTCACGACTACAAAATTGAAGATTATATTTGCCTTAAAAGCTGTTCGAAAAAATCTGCTCTTAAATAAGGTCGCAAAATTTTTTAGAAAAACCGAGTCATTTTCGCTTAATTTGTGCTTTAAATTAATTTATAAAAACGTATTCTCAAAAACGGCATTTTTTTCACTAATAGAACGCTTAAAAGAAAGACGTGAGTCTAATTTTGGTTGAGCTCTCTGAATTTTCAGAATTACAAATTTGGAAATAATACACGAAAGTATGTGCTGTTCTAACGCCACTAGTTGGTTCTACCCGGTGTATTTAGATCCTTCTTGTTTTCGCATTCTCGCTCCTGTTCTGCACCTCATCGTAGGTTTTTCTCTAAGGCCTTCCGTTCTGTGGAGTACGGCGCCTTGTTGCGAGTGATTGGCAGATGGTTCTGATGCCTGGCTCTGTGCTGGACCTACACAAAAGGTGCGTTTCCGCCCACCCCAATGACTGCCGTGGCTATAATATTTGCATAAAGCGTGGACTCTCTTTGTAATTGCCGCTATTGTTGACTTGCCTCACCGAGTCTTGAAAAATGTGCTTCGTGTAATGTATCGAGTTTGTGGTGCGCGTTTTTGTGTACTCACCGAATTGTGTTTACAAAGAATGTTTGTGTTTTGATTCTTTGTTCCTTTTTAGTCGTCAAAACCATTTCCGGTTTCTTGGAAACGACGCTGGTTTCGTTGGAAAATATATTAAGCTTAAAATGTTCTTTCGCGTCTTTTATCTGAGATTGTAGACTCTCAGACGAATTTATTACGCTGACGTTCTAAGAAATACATTTTCTTCCTCGCGAAGTCTTTGGTTCAGCGTTTACAAGTATGTTCTTTGTTTATTTTTATTTCCTTTGCCTTTGTGGTACTAATCGTCGAATGGAAAGTTTCTTATTACGAGTGAGAAGGCGTGACGTTTAGGAGGTGTGAATGTTTCCTGCCAATGTTTTACGAGGCACGTCTTGAATTGCCTTTCTTCTGTTGCCTTGAGAAGTAGGGATGGATGGTAATATACTCAATATTGTGCTCACCACTGATCAACCTGGATGAATATTTTTCAGTATGTTACAAATGAATATAGAATAATGTTATTCATGTGTGGTTTTTACTGTGGGTTTTAGAGTAGCTTGGTCGAATTAAAGTGATTCAGTTGATTTGATTAAAGTGTGAAGCAATACTCTAAGTCACGAATGTCGTACTTGCTTCTCATTTATATAAATAGTGAAATTTTGGAAAAATAGAAATAATATTTCTATTCAGTGAGATTATTCGGCGATACAGGAAACCACGTCCTGAAAATGGAAGCAACCCGCCCTACATTTTATCATTTAAAGCCATAATTTTTTATGTGCGGCAATAATGTTCTATTGGCGCTCTCATGTGGACACTATAAGAAGTTTGATTATTGCACTAGTGCTCTACTTTATTTATTATAACATTATTTGCATGATGACGTTTTTATAATACACCTATTGAAGAAAAAGGCGCGTTCGTTGAAAGAAACAAGTTACATTTCTATCATGAATAAGACTTGATGTAAAATAATCGTGGAAATTAATTATAAATGAAATAACAAAGAGTGGTTTTCCTTTTCATGAACTTATACATTTAACATTGCTTTCAAACAAAATAATGCTGGTCAAGGACTTTTCCCATACATTTTTACTGATCAGTGAAGAAAACGATACAACGATAATATTCATCCAACATACAGGAGTTCAGCGATTTCATTAGTCCAAAGAGTAGAAAAGTTGTGACTTAGCGAGTTTAAAAAATTGAAAATGAACTTGGTGAGTTTCGTTTGCGTTCCTATGCATTAGTACCTCTTTTTGTGTCCTGTACGATTGCCTATCCAGTACTAATCTATCCAGAGAGCAGTCGAAAACGCAACCCCGCCTGCGGTACGCCCGCGGGCGATTGGGTGCGGGGGCGTGTCTTGGGCAAGGCGAATGACCCGGCCTCCTGTCCAGCGGGCGCGGCGGCGGGGGTGGGAGCAGGGGCGGGGACGACGCGGGCGCTGCTGTCAGCGCGGCCGCCCGCGCCATTACTCGCCCGCGCGCTTTCCGAAAAAGATAATGAGATGGGCGGGGCCGCCGCGTGTTGGAGGCCGGCCCTGGCCGCCTGCCCTGGCCCTCTTGGCCCGGCGCCGCCGCCTCCCTCCCACTGCCCCACCCCCAACTTCAAATTTACTATAAAATAGTGGAAGTGAAATTAGTGTTAATATGATATTACGTGTTTTTCAATTAATTTGTCATTTACAATAATGTTAAAATTATTCTTATGTAGTGTTTTTGTTTCTCTACCAGACACGTTCGAGTGTGGAGAGACTCATAGTTTGTCGCTGGTGTCCGCCTGTGTCACGTTCGTCGGAGATTTTCTGAATCCGTTGGGATGCGCCATACGGAGATGCGTCAAAGGCCCGGGGAACGGCCATGAGGACGGGATGGGGAGGCGAGAATGGCGTGTGATCCGTAATCAAGATCGCTAGTCCAGCATTCGCATAGAAGTGGTCAGGGGAACCACGGAGACAGCAGAAGTCATAAGAATTCGATTCGGGCAGGCGCCACAAATTCATGAAGTAACTTTCTGGCACGTTGCCGAGAGCGGACCTGCGACCTCCCTCTCACTGGTGCGTCCGAGCCTCGTACACTCCACGCCGCCGTACTTGGTTTGTCAAAATTACATTAGTTAAAATCAGTGCCATTATTCTTGCGAGTCGTACTAACTTTAAACGGTTTGCCATTTTCAATGAGACTCGTAATTATTTCCATAATATGATTTTTGGAGTCTTTTTTAATCTGTTGTCGAAGTTTACTTAGTTTAAAGCAGTTACTGTGTTCGCATACTGTCATTGTATACTGAGTTTCTGTGATGATATTTATTAATTATGCAACTAGTTTGTAATATTAAGCTATGTTTCACGAACTTCATTCAAATTTATACAAATGCAATAAAGCAACATTATGAATGAATTGCATACGTTATTTTTTTGTATAAAAGCAATAAATATGTGTAAGAGAATCATACTTAATTTTTGGAAACAACTCTATTGTGACGTCACAGGTATTTTACAAAAAATGGTACTCGGCTGTTCCTTTTTCAGCTATCGCCCCACGATTCTCTTGGCAGACCATGTGATGTCGCAATTATTCATGTCATAAACGGCAAGTTCGTCATAATGTATGCAATAAGATGTCCAATTATGAACGATCACTTGTATCAAAAAAAGTCGTTTGTAGTGCTGGAATACAAAAATAATATTTTAAAGAAATATATTAGCCAATGCGCATGTTTTGGATTCGATTCAGGGTTGTGTGGGACCCGGCCCAGTGCTTCCGGCGTCGCCGTTTGTTTAGTGACCGTGTGTTGTTTGCCGATGCCTTCGTTGTGTGGAGTAAAAATATGGGCTTCCTGCTGTAGACCTAATAACCCAAGTTCATTGGGCTCGTTTCGACTCGAATGACTGTTTTGTGAAAGAACACCGAATTAAACCATAAATACATTCTGCGAAGACTCAAAATTCTCCTTATTTTGTTCTAGTTATGTATGTCGATAATGTGTTTTGCAGTAATCAATATTATTTTGTCAACATTTTGTACATGTTCGTGTGTTATTACAACATTATGAATTAGAAGTACGTAATTGTAACTCATGGAATGTTCACTTAAACATTAGTTTTGAAGATTGGTGTACTTGTAAGAATTTGTCTTGAAATTGTTCAGATGTTTTCAATAATTCGAATTTTTTAATTTGGAGCTAACGATTTTTTTTTAATTTCTGATCTCATGTCGTTCTTGTGCTGATAAGGAAAACCGGCTTTTCTAGCTTTTGGAACGTCCTCCTTTGAATATTGTTGTATCAGCTTCCTTACATTTCACTGTTGGAAGTTGGTATTTCATGTTCGTGGAGACCTTGTAATACAAGGAAAAGTCAGAGAATGGAAATCAAAGACGTTACTGAAACGATCCCTCTTTGTCAGGCTGTGAACATGTAAAGTATATCATTTTCTTTTACTTAATGTAATCACTTAACTGATGAAAATTGATTGAAAGACATTTGAATAGTGTATAATCTCATGTCTTAACATATTACCCAACATAACGACAGTTTCATTATATTTTTGAGTTGAACCGTAGTTGTCGTTTTATATTTTCTACATTTCCTTCAAAGGCGAAGAAAGTGCTCTTTTAAAAGAGAATAGCTCCTGGTGTTCCACCTTACCAGTTAATGTTACATTGACAACACTCGCAAATCGCCGCGCGCCAATGCCATTGCGGAGCCGAAAAATTCTGAGCTCCTACTTTTGTTTTCGCTCACTATTTCTCCCCGCAGATCTTTCTGTTTTCTTCATGCTGCGGCGCCGCTGTTCGTATAGTGGTCTGCTCGCCGCTCCTCATGCGCGCCCCGCCCCTGTCGGGCCCGTCTACCCCCTCGCATCACTCGAGGCCCTTGCTTCTCATCATCATCGTTCCATCCACCCCGTCATCACCGTCACACCCGACGCCTCCGACACCCCCGACACACCCAGTGTCCCCGACACACCCGGCGTCTTCGATACACTTGGCGCCCCCGACACACTCGACGCTCCCGACACACACAACGCCTTCCTACACACCTGATGCCCCCGAAACACCCGGCACCCTCAACACACCCAACACCTCCGACACACCTTTGCCCCCACCTTTTTCCGACATACTCTACCATGCCTCCCGCTGACCGCGCTTGTCTAACACTCCCTCCCGTCATATGTTGCCTTTCACATACACTGCGTCCCCGCTTTCTGCCTCCTTGCTGTAGCCACACGCCACCCTCGTCACACCCACCTCGCCCCCACGCCATCCACCCGCACCTTCTCTCCCCGTCTTTCCCACACCTCCTGCCGTTTCCAGCATCTCCGCCGACCCGCCATCCCCTTCTGATCTCAAAGATCCCACCGACAAAAGACACCCTCGCCACAAACACCGCCACACCACCACACCGTTTCCCTACCCACGCCGACACCCTGCCACAGGCCGGCATTCCCCGCCACCTTGCCAATCCCGCTGACCCCTCCGTTCCCCACGCTGTCCCCGCGCCTTTCCGGCCCCTCCCCGTTGCTCAAGGGGCCCCGCGTGCCTGCTTCCCGTTTCCCGCGCTCGACTCCCGCCGACCCCGCCGCCGCGCCGCCTCCTCTCGTTCTTGAGGTGGAAGCAGCGCCCCTCGCGCACGGTCCTATGAGCGATTACCGCCCTTCCAGTCGTTTCCTATGAGCGTCTCGAGACGATTGCCGGGCGGCTCCCGGGAGCAATTTTCAACGAGGGATTTCCTCGTCCGGTCGTTATCCCCGGCGCTGCGGCGCTGCACTGCGGCGCTGAAGGCCTCGTTTGAGGAGTCGGGCGTTCGCCGTTCGGATCTGCTTCCGGCCGCGTGTTTTCTTCTTCTGACGAGTTTATTCACCGTTCGGCGTTCTCGTTTCATTACCTCGCAGAGTCGTGTGTTCATTCCATTGCGTTTAAATTAGATTGTTCTCTTGCTGGGGAAGGATTGATGTACAACGTATTAATTGTCGCGATGGCGCTCTTTATCGACATGCTGGAGTAAGTGGACATGAGTAAATATAAGTTTGGCAGAATTAGAGTAGATTTAATCAGTTGTACGTTTAATTCTTGTATTACTTTTTAAGAAAGGTTTTTCAGAATAGACGAATCATTAGTGAAAGATAAGAATAGGGCTTCTGTGCAAAGTACGATATTATTGGCGTCTGTCATTTGATGGTTATGATTATATTTATATTATTTAAAGGTATGATTTACATTTTCGATGGACATGAGGTACTCATAATCAGACTTTATTTTTCTAAACATTCTCTGTCGTTTCTAAAGTATTTCTGAATATTGCACTTTTACATGCTCAATAATCAATGATCACTAAAATAGGTGACACAACCGGTAAACCTGTATACTTTAAGGCGGCTAGTCGTACAATCCCCAAGGCCCACTGTGCGTGTAAAACGTATGCAAGAATGCATCCAGGCCCCTAGTGCTCTCCCGGCCCACTAAATGCACCACTGGCGCTTTCCACTCACGGCGCTCCTTTGCAGCACCCGCAACCCCCCTCCCCGCGTTCCGCGGCGGTCGCCTGATGCCCGCGCCCGCGCCGCGTGACATTTGTCTGCGGATCGCTCCGAGGGCCGGGCGGGGGCGGGGGCGAGGCAGGAGCCGGGGAGGAGCGGGCGCGGCG
>BOPP01000038.1:5776935-5838838 GCA_017312745.1 Gryllus bimaculatus
ACGGGCGAGGGGGCGCTGCCGCCGATGCCCCAGGCGCCGCCGCCTACGCCGCTGCTAACGGCCCGGCTGCCATCGCTCTCCTGGATGTTGACGCTGGATACTCGTGGCTTGTCATCACGTTAATAAATGTAACCCCAGTTTTTGATTTTATGTTCTAAAAAAAACCGGTAGGGGACTTTTGTTTGTGGAAAGTGTTTATTCACAAAGTATTGCCGACAAGTTAGAATCACGGTTATAGGACAGCTGTCACAATTACTCCGAAGTACGTCCACTTACTTGCAGAGTTGTAGTTATTGAGAAGATGTCCTAACTCGCGTCCAGTTTATCAGCCTTGCTCGATAACGTTAACTAGGCAGCACGATCCCGCAGTGAACACAATAATTGTCACTTTTGGCATTGGCTGTCTTTCCCCGACTCCCAGCGGACTTTATGCTATTCTCCATTGGAGGAGAAAAGAGGTGATGTGTGTAGCTGTGTCTATACAAATGGCTCCCAAACCAAAATCGATTGTTCAATTACTACTTATAGTCATCGCTTTACCTCTAAAACTCCTTAGTGTATGTTCCTCATCTTTCAGGTACTGAATGCTTTCTTAACATTATCAACTTCATGGGAATACATCACCCTTCGGTCATGTGATTCTAAGTCTTTTCAACTCGTGACTAAGTTGAATGGGTTTTCAAATTGTATTATCAACGATTTTCTAAACTATTTCTTTTCTCTATTTCTCGTTGAATGAAAACGCTATATAATGTCAAATATGATGAAGTGTTTTTACCTTGTCGGTGACAAATAAGAATACGATATATTCTGAATGGATATAAGAACAGAATGTGACTGCTGAAAAACAATAAGTTACAGACAAATTGTGTAATCGGATAGAAGCAGTACTCACTCGGCTTCGACAAGCTTAGCATATCGTCTGTCTTTAAATATCACCCTCCATATTCACAAACAACGAAGAGAACGTAACTCGCAGCCACGTGCATGCTTTTAACACAGCTCAAGGCATATTCACTAGTGATATGACTTTTTCGGATTTAAAAAAAATGGAGAAAAAATATTAACTTTTGTTTAAAACGTGATGACTAATACTCAGACAAAATACTGCCATTTCGTTTAATTGTGAAGAAAGAAAGACATTTCGTTACTAGGTCAGCTTACCTTTTGAGTCCATGGTTCAACCCAAACTATCTACCAGCAATGTCTCTATTCATACGCAGTTTGCATCTCATCTCATTTGTGACCTTGTTTCATTTTTGGTACAAATGCTTTGTATTTGTCAAATTCCTTGTCCATTTCTTTCCAGTCGATTGTTCTGTTCATTTGGATACTTTTCTTTTAAGCGACATGTTCCAATCTGAAAATATATTACATGCCATTGGAAGTGACAATTGAGAAAGTACTGTACCAAACAAATGTAACTCATTATTTCCCTTTCCGTCATAACTGAAATCATAATTAATTGGATTGTTGGTGAAGTAGATACCTTTTTTATTTTGATAAATAAATAGAGATATTGTCAGGTATTTTTTTTTTTTTTTTTTTTTTTTTTTTTTTTTTTTTTTTTTTTTTTTAATATTGATACCTGACAATATCTCTATTTATTTATCATTATGAAATCATAATTGTTGAATGAGGTTTTTATGTAATCAAACTAAAATAACACCAAAAAGGAAAATATAGACAAATGCAACACCAGTGAAATTAATATTTTGAAATAAGTTTTAAAGTCATTAATATCCCCGTCTCCGGAGTCCAACCCGTCGAGTGTCGCATTGCCAAGTCCTACGACAGGGTGCTTGGTGAAGGCCACGAGGGTTTGTGGCAGTCGAGCCGCCACATGCGAAGCGTAATCTGGGCAATTTTTGTGATGGAGCGCACTCAGATGGGACGGAGCAGATGGGGTGGAGACGAGAGGAAAGACTGCGCCTGGCGCCCTTCCATCGCCACGCAGGGGTGCCTCTTCGCTTCGCTTCGCCTCGCACACGATCGGGATACGAAAGATTTTTTTTTAGCCAACTACTAGTAAAAGCTGTTCTTTCAGGGCTTACATAGCGTGCTAAAAGTACAATTTTTAGCATTAAGTGATTAAGTGATTTGAAATCAAGGGCCTTAAGTGATTTGTCTAAGTCAGTAAAGCTGTCAAAAAAATAGCTTGACGCAATTAGTTGTAGATAAAGAAGGCGAAAGAATACCCCTTATAAAACAGAATTTATTTTTTTATATTAATATTTAGTATAAGATGGTGGTGTCATGAAAAGTATTGAACGACACACAATAGATATCACAAATAATGCACATTCTTTGTTATAACTCTCGTCTTTCGCGTCGATCTAGTTATTTGAATAACTAGGCCCGTATAGAATTACACGCCCCATAATGAACTGTGGCCCGAGAGAGCTTTCAAATGCCCAATTTTATACCCGTATGTGTTTTGCTCGTTTCGACTTTTACCGGAATTCTCTTGAAACTCGATATTAAGCGCTTAATGCTGATGATCAGAGTACATATATTGATACGGTATAAGCAATGCATTCCTTGCCGATATGACTGCTGGTGTCAGCTGGATGTCAATATTGTATTTACAATATTTTCAGACTTACTATACTTCCAAGATATTAAATGTAACAGTGTCTCGGTTGCTTGTTAAAGCTTCTCATACTGTTGTTGGTCAAAATCCTGAAGTTTGAGAATTCCATACAATTTTTTTAAAGAAATTAATGTATATTCAATTGATTAAAATTCTTGATTAAATAGTGTTTCAATTCAACTGGTCTTGGGACAATTTTCCTATTCCCTCTATGCTTGTGAATACTTCCTAAAGCCTCATTTAAACGACACGGTATATTGTTGATTTATTGTTGCGAGCCCGAACCACTGATCCCTGTGTGTCGTGTAGTGTCGCAGCGCCTCCCCTCCTCCTTTGCCGGAATCCCTACCCGTTTGAGTGCCGCCTTGGGCGGTCCACACCTTTACCTTGCCCGCCCCCTATCCGTTGTTATTGTCCTCAATGTACCCACTCGCGCCCATTTGGTCTGTCCGCTTGTAACCTCGCGGTTTGACTCCACGGCTTTGTCGCCCGCTTCAGCCCCACGCTTCTGCGCCTCTTCTGGTGATTCGTCGTTCTGTAGGTATGGCTATACCATTACCTTCTCCCCTTTCACATCTGGAGGGAGAATTCTGCGGCCGACTTCTCTGGCCGGTAGTTTTTCCGTGAGTTTCTCCGATTAAAATCTGCGCGAATGCCGGAGCAGAATCCAAACAAACGCGCCACAGATTGCGAGCGATCTTTTCTTTCCTCTTCTTTATCCTGTCCTCGTCTATAATACTTACACATACTTACACTTACACGATCTACACTGCCATTCATACCAGTCGGGGAGCTTAGAGCTTGTGCCGGCATGAGGCGGTGCCCCGTGTGCGCGATACCTAGTTGGGGAAAATTTCCGCAATGCTGACGCGGTAAGTATTATCGGATCTCGCCATCCAGCGGGGAAAAAAACACCGGTCATCCTTGCAAAATACTACACTTACGGGACTACGATTTTAAATTTTTTTGGGGGGTGACGGACCCGCGAATCACTGATTAATCAATCACTCCTTGTTTTCTCATTTACCTCTTCTTTTTCTTACTATGGTTTGGTTTTGATTCTTCTTATTCCGTATTCTGATGTCTTGCTTTAGGAATGCATGCTTAATTTTGCCCATTATAAGAGTTCCCTGTTTTAGAATTCCACCCGTTGATCAGTTTTAATACACATATACAAAATATCTGTCGCTTTCTCTGCGGAATATTGGGGGGGTGTGATTTTGTCTTTGCCTTGCAATTCGTTTGCCAGTTTCAGCGAAAATATTGTTCCAGCAAAGGTAAAGCCCTTGGATCGTTTCCGCCCTTCTTACCATTTCCGCCCTTCTGTTTCTTTAACGTATGCGTTCGCTTCCTTCGTTCTTTCTTCCGCCGATAATAGTTGCTTCTCTCTAAAATCTACGACTTGGGGTGGTGCTGAAATTCATCCTTGCCATCCACTTTCATTCAGCCTTTCTGCTTCCTTTCTCCCTTATCGAATCATTTACTCTTACCAGCCCTCTTGTTACCTCGCTTCCAGCCTTACTCATAATGGTCTTCTCTTTCCTCCACCCGCGGACCGCGGCGCCCGTGCGCTTCGATTCGTCTCCCCCCCCCTTATCACCCGCCCCTGCCTGAAGCCTTGCTCAGCGAAGGGCGGAGGGTCGCGCCCCTGCGAGACGGACGGCGGAGGGCGGGGCCGAGCGGGCGCTGGTGAATGCGTGGGTGGGCGCTGGTAGGCGGGCTTCAGGGAGCGGGTGATCGGACTAGAGGGCGCGGTGCGCGAGTGTAAGGTCAGTGGCAGGGCGAGCGGGTGTAAGCACGGCCCGAGTGAGATTGCGAGGGCGAGTGTTGTGTGGGCGTGGCAGACACGGCGAAAGAGAGGGCGAGCGGGAGCAGGCCGGTGAGCGGGCAAACAGGCGGGCGAGTGGACAGGCCTGCGAGTGACCAAGCGATTGATGAGGGCGAGTGACGGTCAGACTGGGGCGACGTCGTTACGTTGGGCGTGTGAGCAGGTCGATGCGTGAACGCTCAGGCGCAGGTGGGGGGATGCGTGGGTGAAGGCAAACCGGGCTTTCCGGGTGGACCCCAGTAACCGATGCAGCAGCGGGCCGGCGTGAAAAGCGGCGCGGACGTAAAGGCAGGCTAGCGGGCGAGCGCCGTGGACGGCGTGCGCGCATGGGTCGCCACCGCGGCGCGGGCGGGCGCGCGGCCCGTGCCTGCCCGCGTGTCGCCCCGCCCGGCGCCGCCAAGGGATTCGCTTTAGTGCCCCCGCGTCGTTCGCGCGCTTCTATTACGCGCCCTCCGCGATGTTTACGACGCCGCCTGCGCCGCGCGCCGCACGGCCGGAGCCCTTGAAAGGGCCGCGTCGCCTCGTCTAAATCTCATTCCGCCGCGTGATCTCCGCCACGGCGCCGCACGGCACGGGGCAGGTGCAGCGCAGCGCGGGGACGGCGCCGGTTGCGCCGGCGCAAGGAAGAAGCGAGCTCTGCGGTTGCGTCCAAAAAAGTGCTCGAAGAGGATTAATCAAATACTTGTGGTCTGCGGTAGCGGCGTGGGCATAGCGGTCGTCCATGCTCGTCGCGTCCGTGCACGCGCAGTCATTGTTGGAACTCTCTGTTACCATGAACACCTTGCCCAGGAGTATACAACTCTTTTGCGATGTCGGCTAAATAGACGTCTAGCATCAGGAATGAAAAACACTTACTTATAAGCTTCGTTTATGATGTTTATGTCTATAGAAGAAATTAAACCGGCAAATTAGTGCAAAAGAAGCAGGTTTGAGTTGACCAGAAATGTGCGGCCTCAAATGAGGACGCTAAGAGTTAATGGGTTAAGAGTAGTGATTAAGGGTCTGCAGCAGCGCAAATGATGCTGGACAAACGCACCAGTTATGCTTTTTTAAAACGTAGCACGCACACTGCAGAAGAACAACAAATGATATATTAATGCACAACAATTCAATCAATTACATTTTGTAACAAAAACAGTTTTTAGAAATACTACAATATCCTAATATAGGGTTACTACATATAGAAAATTTGAACACAAAAATGCTCTTCCACAACACAATGCGTGAATAGCAAATAAGTAATGCAAGACGGTCTCTTTCGGTATGCTACTACGTATTTTTCAGCCCAGATCTTATCTGTTATTCATCCCAGATCTCTTATTTGTTTTCATATTCTGGAATCAAAGGAAAAGACGCTTTAACGAATAGTTTGTACGTATTGTTTTCTACTTCAACTTGCAAATTTATTTCTGAATCTCGAGGAATGCTGACAGCTCCTTTAAACCATATGAATTCAACTATGTTTTATCATCCTGGTTCTGTTCGAATTATAACAAAAAGGCTTGTTTCAAGTTATCTTGAGATATTCGTTGAATATTTCTGCAATAATTTTAAATTACGTGCTTCGCCCCTGCGTCAGTTTCATTTTCAGTATTGACACGCGTGCTTCTATATTTCACTGCATGATAGTAAAAAAAAATTAGAGAGTTAGGACTTATTTGAACTCTTGAAACGTGGATGTGACCCAGACAGACTCGATCCTTATTCATTAATCGGTAACACTTGAAATGGGATTTAAATTTATGAATATGAGGGTTTTGGACTATCCTCTTTTCAGAAACGAAAGCCATTCCAAGAATTCCAAACTTATAATTACGAAACCGCTATTGTTCCTTAATTATTGCTTGCATATTGCATTATTCACGGACGGAGAATAATTGTACTTGTTAATGGGAGTGTATTGTGTGCTGTGTATTTAAGATACACCGTATGGAGGATACACGTGTTACAGCTTGTTTGTATGATCGACCGCCAGAGTTTCACCTGCACCCGCGTGTTACTTGACCAGCTGCAAAAGTATATTTGAAGGTGCTCAGTCGCAGTTGCGGTTCGTGAGCTTAAACTACCCGCTTGATCCATTCATCGCGTGTTCCTACATCGTTATCACTTGATGTTTCAATGGGGAGACATAAATAATTATTTTATAGCGACGGGATATGATATATGGGGCGCCACGAACAATGTCTCCGATATTTTATTGTACCAAATAAAATGGACTGGAAAGAAAAGCCGCGCTCCACTCGGCGTGCTGCGCTATGTGCGGCCGGGCCCCTGATACGGCCAGCCTTGCACGCGAGAGGGAGTATAGCTTTAAGCCGAATCAGCTCCATCCTTCACCTTTAGGGTTTGCACGGAACAGTCAGAGTATACACCATAATGCTCCCGAAATGTTTATTTTCTACTGTTTGTTTTTCTCAACTGTTGCACGTGGTGCACGTTCCTTAACAACTCGTAACAATTTCGGAATTAAGAGTTTGTAATAGAAGTTCTTAAGAACCGACTCAATAAATTGAAACTCTGTTTTGATGTATAATAGTTTTCGTAAAATGTAAGTGCAAAATCTTGACGTTCAAAAAGATCCATTGAAGCAAGCTCGAAATGTGTTCGAAACAAATTTTCTTGTTTCCTTTTTTATATCTTCACAAAATTTCATTGTCACTTATTAGATAAAAAGCTATTTTAGAAAACGTGATCAATGCCTTTTTATTTTCGTATCGATCACTTTCATCCTCTACATTCGCTCCTTCCTCCTTTTCAAGGCGGCTGTAGTAGTATGTTGTGCGTCCTATCCCGTCCTGTCCCCAGTATATGAAAGTTTGATGTCGTTTGTCGCGGACGAGGCAGTGGTGGCGGCGGCGGTGGCGGTGGCGACTTTATGATACATGCGGCACGTGACGGATGTGGGGCTGGGGGCGGGATGAGGATGGAAAGCTTAGGAGTGGGGGCGGGAGCAAAAAGCCAGGGCAAATGGATGGACTGTGCGTCGTCCATTCCGCGATGGTCGTCTACAACGACACGCTACCCCGGTCGTCCATTTACGTCACCGCGTCACTTCGCTGTCGTCGTCCACGCCGTCCTAAGCCCCTTTTCTCCCTTCCCCCTCTCATCTGGACCTAACCTGCGTCTCGAGTTGCTGTTTGCGTCATTCACGTCACCCATAGTCGCGCCTCTCATTTGCGTGCGTTAGTAACCATCCTTAAAGGGTAGTCTTCATGTGTTTCATCTCCGTTATCGTTACTACCGACATGCGTGCCACAGACACCGCTGCTCCACTCCGTCTCATTATCCGTGACACTGCTGCAGTCCTTGACCCTAAGACAACCTCCGTCTGCCCCCTAAGAAGTTCCATCTGCCTCATTCCACGAGCTCCCTTCGTCCACATTGATCTCAACCCTGAGGCTTCCTCGGCTCGTCGGACTCCACCTTGGTTTCATGGAGCCGGTTGGCCCGGTAAGTTTCGTCATTCATGCCCTTTGGTGACTTCGTCAGACCCACTCTTACTGGCCTCGAAGGCTTAGACTGTTTCGTCACTCACGTCGGATTTCCCCGACAGCGTTGTCGCCCCGTTTCGTCCCCGGCAGCACCGTCATCGCCGGGTAGCTCGTCGTCGAAGCTCGCGTGGACCTCGTCCTCGTCCTGCCTCCGCTCCACCAGTACTGCGATCGTGACGCCCTTCACCCCGACACCGCGTCTCCTCTTCCGTGTCCATTGCGCTTTCGGGACGCTTTCTCGGCCCCGTGCCCATCTTTCCTCCGCGCCCCATCCTGCGCTGTTATCGCCGTCGCGGGTTTCGCGCGTCCAATAACGCGTATAATTTTTCTGCATCGATCCAGAAGGTCGCCGCCCTCCCGACACGCGGCCGGTCCGCGTTCCCCAAGCGCGCTCCGCCCAGGGCGAGAGTCCCAGTAAATTTTGTACGCCCGCTTCTCCCCCCCGTCGTTTCGCCCCTCACCGGCGGACGGAAGGGGGCGGAGGGAGGTGGAGGCGGTGGCGGCGGCGGCGGAGGGCGCGAGAGGGCCGAAGCTCCCGACCGCCCGCGGCCGCCCCTCGCGGTGCGTGACCCGCCCTCGTATTGATTCCGGTCTCGCCGCCGCCCCTGCCTCCCCACCGCCGCTGCCGCCCCGCGCCGCGCCGCGCAGGGCCGAGCGGCCCAGGCCGGAAATGGGGGCGAGCTTCGGGCTGGCTTGGCGGCGGAGGCGGCAAGCCGTCCCGTGGGGACGCTGATAGATTAATCGCGCGGCGCGGCGTCCGGCCGCCCCTTAATGGCGGAGGCGGCGGAAGCCGCGCGGACGCGGCGGTGTGGCACGGGGCTCCGTTGGCGACGGTGTGTGCGGAGGAAGTGGTAGTGATGAGGGTGTTGTCGCGCTGGAAGAGGAGTCTTGTAGAAGCCGGTGCGAATCGTTGCTGGCCGAAGGTGGTTGATGTGCTGCGAACGCACTCGCGAGACAACGTGGAAGACGCCGTGGGTCGCGGCAGTATGACACGTGTCTCGTGGCTGGGAGCGAGCGAGATGCTTGGTGAACTGGGAAGCAGGCACGCGTCGGGTGAGGCGAAGGTGGTGCTTTGGACATGAGCGGCTGTAGAGGCAAGTCATGAGGCGGGGAGTATCACAAGGAGCAGGGGCTGGTCGGACCCGGTCCTGTCGACAATGTATGCGAGGGAGGGTAGCGTTGGCGGGAAACGATGAGGCATAACGGAAGTGGAGGTGGGGCGGTCACTGCTGCGGGGTGAGATGTAGAAGAAGAGGCAAGTGGATGATGACGGAGTCACTGGGGGATGTGGATGGCAGGAAATAGAAGGGATAGTGAGTGATACTAGTAAGTAGTGGGCGTCGGTCGCTAGCTGATCGCGGGAAGAGTTGAGTCAGGAACACATCGTCGGCGATGGAGGAGGAGGGCCAAAGACGGTTTGAAGGAAAGGCGCAGGGGCGGAAGCTAAAGGTTCGCGGCGATGAGGATATCGTGAGGTAGGAGGGAATTGTCAGGTTTGCAAGCGTAAGGGAGTTGAAATAGAGACAGGTCATTGAAGGAAGCGCTGCGGGATCCGGGGTGGGCCAAGGTGAATGGCGGACGCCGGGCGACGGCAGGGCTGGAGGCGAGTGGTAAGAAAAGGGGGCGGGGCATATTAGATGGTAGCTGGCTGTCCACGCAACGCTAAGGAACTAGCGAGGGAATAGATCGGGAGAAGGGCCGGAGACGGGGCGAGAGCGAAGTAAGGTGGAGGCAGATGACGGGTGAAACGTGGAAACGGGGACGGAGCCGGAAAACAGACGTGGGAAGGGACGTGCAGTGACTGCTCGATGAAGCAGGGAGGCGGAAGTTGAAGGGGGTGGAGGCAGGGACGAGGGACAGACACAGGATGGAAGCGGTGGTATGGGGAGGTGGGGTAACGGGGCCGTTTAGGGAGGGGAGCGCAAATTCTGCCTATGCTGCCCTGACCACCGTGGTCCGTCTCCGGCGGCCGGGGATGGAGCAGCTCCGTCTGCACAGCGCACCACCATATCCGCCGCGGGCCCCGCCCCTCACTGCCCCCACTGCCTCCCTTCGCCTCCACTGCCTCACTTCCCCTCCACTGCCCCCTTTCGTAGGGCCCACGGCTTCTGGCCTGTGGTCGCTTTGCCTCCGCTCTCACTGCGCTGGCCGCGGAATCTCTTGCTTATTCAAATGAAAAGCTGCGCTGCAGAAAACCGGCGCCAACTTTCAAATTTCATACAACAAAGACAAAAGTGTTATTTGTTTATTTAACTGGCAATGTTGGAACGTTCCCCTCTCTCGTCTCCTCGCGAGATATTCGCTCCAACGTCCGGGTTTTATATGGTAGCATTCCACCATAAGGATTTGTGTGTGCGTGAATCTTACATATAGACACTGTGCCCTCCACAAGGGCAGTAAGAATTTATCTGGCATCTCGCATAAAATTCTGACGGAGTGTGAGGAATTGCGTAGGAAATGGCTTCTGAATTTTTGATCCGTTATAGGGCGCGGTGGTAGAAGTTGTAAACCTAAGAGTTTTATGCCTTAGAGGGAACTGTACTGTTATTGTTTGCTGCTACGTGTGAGGAAATACACTAATTTCCGTATGGCCATAAACTAGGTCTTTATTAGTATAGTGACGGCCCAACGCATGAATTTGTAATGCGGTTTTGATTACATTCACTTCGAAGTTGACGAATACTCACTTCCATTCGCTGTACAATCCTCAATATTGTCGTTTTAGATCAAATATGTCGTAAAAGTTTAATAGATCGTGTCAATAAGTTAGTCATTTAATACTATTTTAAGCATGTTGATATTTGCTATCTTAAATTTGACATTTGACAGAGATTTGCTATCTTAAATTCCGTAGAAAATAGTAACTCAATGGTACTGTTCTAACGGCAGAGTTTACTATTTATTTCTTTTACTTTTTTACAATTTGCTGTTGATTGACTACTACCATTCCACTAATAATTTTATATGCAAATGCATAATTGAAGGATGTTCAATATTTACCTCCATTTTGAGAGCCTCTAGCGCGAATGATTGAGCAAGTACATGATATTTCTAGTATATTCCTAGTGTACTGCGTATCTTCTTTCCGAAATATTTGGTAAGAATATTAGTTAATCACTTGCAAGCTCAGAGGTATGCCACGAATATTTTGAACTGCAACTGCTTTCAATTGCAACTCAATTGTTTGTAATATTCTCCACGTGCAGAGTAATTCATCATTTACAGTAGATTTAATATCTTCTAATATAGTTGTAAACACGGGTTTTAAAGTATGTCAATTGTTGTTGTGAACCAAAATGAATCCGCAAATTCTGACCTTGCATGGCCGAAGAATTGGAATGAAAGAAACTTTGTAACTTTCGACCGGAAATAGAACTGAAAGATACCTGATGTAAAGTACGTTGTCCTCTCCAACATATCGCCGTCTCTTATTGTGGTTTCCTTCTTCTTTTAATCGTTTCGTTATAACTGCATCTCCTAACGCGAATGCGCTTTCGCATCGTTCAGCAAATTCGCGTCACCGTTCCCCGCCTGGTCCAGATTTGACAGAGGTGAATGCGCAAGAGGTCTCCCGCCCTCTGCCCAGCCTCAGCCCCTGCCGCCACTGCGTTCCACCCGTTTTTCGATGCGCGCGCCTTGGAGTTGCCAGCAACTTCTGAAACTCCGCTTCCTCTCTGTGCCAGCCCATCCGAAACTGTTGCAGAAAACCGCCGCCTCCCCCCCCCGAGCCCCTTCAGCCCCCCCCCCTTCCCCGTCTCGCTTTTCACTCCCCGACGAACTGCGCTCTTTGCCGACCTCACTTCCGAGAGAGTTGGGTCTTTCTCCGAAGGCTCCGTGCGCCGGCGGGTCACCCAAACTGAAGGGGTCGGATTCCCGGCTCGCTGACACAGTCGCGCCTCTCACTGCGTTTGCATGTTCTTGTCCCGCTTTTCCTGCAACGCAGGACCCCTCGCGTCTCTCGCCCTCGCTCCACCCACGCCCGTACCACAATCGCCTCGCTCTTACCACCATTATCGCCACCTTACGCACATTCGCCTCAAGCCTACCACTTTCGCCTTGCCCGTAACATATTCTTTCTTCGCCCTTAATACATTCGCCACA
Organism: Gryllus bimaculatus; assembly: GCA_017312745.1. Lineage (NCBI taxonomy): Eukaryota > Metazoa > Arthropoda > Insecta > Orthoptera > Gryllidae > Gryllus > Gryllus bimaculatus. Next base: position 5,788,949 of record BOPP01000038.1, read on the forward strand.
CCCTTACCACATTTCGCTTCTCCCCACATGGACTCGCCTTCTCACCCCATTGCTTGTCGCTTCGTCTCACCTCGGTACACCTGATCGTTCAGCTCCCTGCCTCGTTCTCGTCTCGTCCCTCTCTGTCACATCTCGCCAGACCGCGCTCCAACCCATCCAGCCCTTCTTGTTCCCGCCTTTAATCTCACACATGGCATCGAGTCGTCTCTGGCCGCCCGTCGCCCCCTTCCCCTGCTTCTTGTCAACCCGCCTTATCTCCACCCACGTCTCTTCGTCTCGCTTCTATTCTCTTCGCCTCTCCCCGCATTGCCTCACTCTATTTGAGTCTAAACAGAGGCAGGATTTTCGTCACTAACTTGTTAGCTAGGTCGAATTCAGCCTCTGCCTGGAGGAGAATTCTTACGTCCCAGTGTTCTGATCGGTAATTTTGTGTAATTTCTCTGATCAACTCAAGGCGAATGCCGGAGAAGTACCCTAACAAACGGGCCACGGTCCGCCCGCGAATTTTCCTTCTTTTTCCTTGTCCCTTCTTCGCTCTTTAGCTACACACTTGCTTCACATGCACACTCGCACTTGCACACTCACTTCACTACCACACTTGAGGAGAATAGAGCTTGTCCCGGCAGGGGCGGTGCCACGCAGGTCGGAGATACCTGGTTGGGGAAAATCCCCGCAAGCGATGTACGTCGGCGCCGTATCTCGCCAGCTGATGAGGAACGTTCACCGCCCCCTCTCGCGTTAAAATGCGTTCACTTCACTTACGGGACTAACTGCCTTGTCAGTTGACGCCTCACCTCTCTGTGCCTCGTCTCGCGCGCGTTGGCTCCGTGGCCACCCCCGTCGCCCCGGGGCGGGCGCTGCGGTAATCGAGTTTGGCCGCTTCCAGCGCCCACTTCCGGAAGCCCGCTTCGCTTCGCTCCGCTCCGCCCCGCGTCCCGGCGCGGCGCGGCGCGGCGCGGCGCAAGGGGGCGGTGAGCGGAAGAAAGGGAACAGTTTGCAGAGGGTGCGAGACGAAGCGGAAGGAGGAGGTGCAGGACGAGGAGGGGACGGTTGAGAGGGATGCGGGATGGAGCGCCGGTGAATGAATACTAAGCAGGCGGGTGGTCGCCCACGGCGATACTTGACGGGACCTAAGAGTTAATTCGCCCCCTAGGAGAGTGATTACACCACGTTGCTGGAAAGTTTGTGTTGTACGTTCATTTGACGTCGATGAAGCGCATTATGACTCTGCCTCCACAACCTGGATGAAGGGCAAGAACGGAAGTTGATAGCTTAACGATCTCGACGAAAAGAAAGAAAGAAAGAAAGAAAGAAAGAAAGAAAGAAAGAAAACAATAACATACGTGAGACGTGCGTTGATAAAAGAAAATGTGATAATTTGATGTTTAAAAATTCGAGCTAATCTCCTCCCATGGAATTAAATTAATTCGAGACATGTAAATGAATCACCTCTACTTCCCTCTAATTCCCGCATTTGTATAAATACGCATTGGGCTTATATATGATTTATTTCCAAAGCGCGCAGAAATTGAAAGAAAATTACACTACCTCCGGCCATGTGTGAGGTACCTACAGTCCCTTTAGATACCCAAGAACTCGAGGAAAATCCAAAAGCAATTAGTTTCGATTTTGACTCAAAAATGAAAATGTTTGTTAGTGTTATTCCGCCTATCCTTATATGCGCTTGGCGACTGAATTCTCATACGTCACTCCTTATGACACAGGTGTCGTGTCGCGACAGCAAGGTTCGATATTCGTTATATGTAAAGAATTCCTGAACGTGAATAATTCGGAAAAACTATTTTTTTAAAAATATTTCATTTATTGCCGTGTGATACGATATTTTATTTGTTCTTCTTGAGAAGTGCACACGCTACTTTTTAGAAAACTATTTGGTATGGTTTTGTTCAGCATTTTTGCTGATGCAAGGAACTAGTTATTGTATAGTTAGACTCTAAAATGTAATTTAATATCTAAAACTGAATACGAAATAAATCTACGCTTTATAATATTGTAAGTGTGTAATATAATATTAGAATGTACTATTACGTGATTTATTTGTATCACACAACATCTGAAAGCTATCAGAGGTAATACTTGAGCGTTGTGATTTGTCTTTTCGACTTCTAATTAATTCTAAACAATTTCCCCCATTATTGGAATTGGCGTAGCCGGGTGTGTCAGCACACATCTCGATGCGCAGCCGAAGTAGGTGTACGGCAGTGATTCATTAAAGGAAGGCTCGGGGTTGGGCAGGTAGAAGGCGTGGAAGCCGTGGAAGCGCAGCTGCCCCGCAACGAGGCCGGCGAACGCGCGGAAAGCGTCCGGTTGGACGGGAGATAAACCGAGCGCCGTGTTCAATGCACGGGCGCACACAGCCTGCGCGTTGGGGGCTGCGCCGCGCAGCGTCTATCTGCGCGCCGCGCAACCTCTCCCTCGATCGCGACGCGTGGGAAACGGCGGGTGCGCGCCAGCGCTTTCAGACCCGCCCGGTAGCGCGCTTTGATCTTTCGGCTTTTGAGCGACCTGCGCACGTGCTGGCTACGTCTTCGCGCTGCGGATACGCCTAACGCTTACAGACCCGCCAGTGAAATTGAGTTTATGCTTTTCAGTAAAAAAAACAAAAAAAAAGAATCGTCTAGATAACGGTCAGAGATACATGTAGTGCTTTCGTCTTGTCTTCACGTAAACAAAACTCAAGAACTTCTATTTTATATTAATTTTCTTAATTAATGACATAGCTACAGTAGAGTAAATGTACAGTAACGTTTTGTTACAAACTTATGGGTTTGTCTTGCTTACGTCGGAAGAGTTCGTCCCACTTGCGGTCTGGGATATCTGTAACTAGTAAACATTTTATTCGTTTACATGGCAATAAATATTAATTGTTGTTGTAGAGTAAATATTGCGTGTAAAGCTCCAATGTGCTGAAACATCAGTACAATACAGTTATTGTTTCTTCTAAAGATTCAATGATGTAACCCGTAATTAGACGTTTGCTCACGTCGTTGGGATATAATATGAGACTACCTCAATTTTTAGCAATTTATCTACAGTGATTTCATTTTTCGTTTTTTTATTACTGCAATTTTCTTTTTTAGTTTTGTTATTTCCACTTGCGGTAGCATTTGAACGGAAGTTTTGTATTTTTTCGCTTCAAAATCACTTCGTCTTGATTTATTTTTTCGTTTTACACGTTTTGTTGGTTCTTATCTTTGGTTTATCTGCGATTCTCGTTTTCTGCATAATACCATTTGAGAATGCCTTGAATCGTTTCTAAGATGATTTCCTATTCTTGATTTTTTAATGGGCTAGCGATTCTTAGAGCTCAATCTGATTTGAAATTGAGAATCCTGGTCAGTATAACACTAATTGTTAATTTTCCAGATATCGTCGGAGAAGAGAAGTGCTGTCCTGATAAAATTCTATTGCATTTTCATATACTTTTAATGTTGTGTAATATAAGTATCCGTAAGTTTATTATTATACATGTATTCTTTTTAGTGTATGTACAACCGCTACCGAGACACTGCCCATTATTACAGACACAATATTAATTCATTTAGAATGTAATTTTTATTGTTTGTAAAGAATGATAGTTAAATAAGACCTTTTTAACGTTTCTTCATTTCGATTACAGCGTTTACATGTAAATGCGGACTGACTAGATTGTGAGGAAACTCCGAATAATTGTGAAAATCCTCATACTGATCGTACGTTCAAGTGCTTGGATCGTACATTCAAGTGCTTCAAGTGCCTGGACGAGAGAAAAACGTAAATACCTACCTGTCCGGGAGAAATGGCATCCTAAGCACATTTGCCACTACGGATTGTTTAAGGATAAAACCCGCCTCCACGCGGCTGCAGTTAGGCTGTGATTGGCCAATCGGACAACACCCCCTTTCAACGGGTTGTTTATGACGGCCGAAATGTGAACAAAGTTCCCAGGACGTGGCATCTCTCATACAGCGAAGAATCTATTGACTCCGCCCGCACAATCCTACGCTTTCAAAGAAAACGTTATATAATAGACACATTACAACTTTACGTTTCTGTTAATTCGTGTGTAACCGAAATCGAAATTAAGAAATTGCCATACATTTCGAACACGTCCACACATGTCTGGACTGAGAAAAAAGAAACAGACATATGAAGTTATATAACAAATATTACAGCACTTCACACTTCTTTTTTTTTTTTAATCGTGTGCAACCCTCAAGCGCACCACGTCCTGAAACGCCAACAGCATCAGCCGCGCCATTGAAGGCATTCACCCACGTGAGTGGGTCCTTTTCCACGCGTCCGTCACTCCACAATCGCCGTTGTTTTTTGTGGCTTCCCCGCCGCGCGCGGCGGAAACTCTTTCGACGCCCCGGCGCGGCGCCGCGCTCCCTGTTGACAGCTCCGCGGGGGTGGGTAATTGCTCGGGAGAGACGTGCGGCTTTCATTCCTGACGGAACGAGGCATCCGTGAAGCGGTAATGCACGCGGGGCAGCGCCCGCTGCCTCATCCGACGCGCCGCGATAGACTCGTCGCCCTTCGCCTCGGCTTCACGGATGGCCTTTTCCGCTGGACGTGGATGCTCTCTTCGGTTGTTCTGTTGTTTGGTTTTTTTCCTCTCTGTGGAAGATGTTCAACGTCCAAGGACAATGTGAGTGTGTATGGGTGGGTGTTTCGAAAATACTTTATTTCCAAACTCATGAGAAATAACTTCGTCTCTTCTGATTGGAGTCATTGTATGAGGCTCTGTTTGCCCTAAGGCATAGAAGAATACAAAGCATTCATGGTTTATTCATTTTTGAAGCAATTACTAATATTTAATCCAAGCAAGCGATTTCTTCTGGTCCGTGTGTGATCCTAAAACGTCAAGGATATATTAAATTTGTGTTTATTTTCGTATAATCCACGTGTTAGTTTATTTCTGCCGTAGAAAGAAGTATGTTCAGAAACTATTAGAGAAAAATTCTAGTATGACCAGTTATCTTCTACCTTTCGAATGTTACACTAATCATGTTGTACTATTCGCAGTCTTGTAGGAATGCATGTTTTCTAATATGTGGTGGGTTGATCTCATGAAATTAAATACATGGATTGTAATAAACGCTTCACATTCTTTCGTTTGTAAGATCCGACAAGACCGGGCCAGCTTTGACTGAAATGCGCTACATAATGTGAATCGTATTTACGTGTTCAGAAAATGTGTCTGCCGCTTGCGTTCTTCTGATCAACCCCATGTTCAAGACTGGGTATCGACCTGGCTGTGGACTGCAAATGACTATTCGTTCGGTATCCCATTTATGAAGCCAGGAATGTGTTGTGTTCCGTTTCCCCTTCCAACGGTCTTCCAACGGTCGAGTACGTTGAAACGAAGAATTGGTACATTTGTAGCGATTTCTACTATATTTCGATCAATATCGACATTTTATGAATTTTCATTCAGGTTGGGCGAGAGTTTGTGATTTCAACCCCGTAAAACCATCACATGAAAGTTGATTTTGGTTTCTGACCGTTGAACTGTTTCAGATGTTAATAACTTATCTGGGCAACGGGTGAATAACCTCAATACACGGATGTGAATTTTACTGATTGTTCTCTGTTACTTCTAAACCATCGTATGGCTGGTGTCGTGAACTTCGTATTAGAAATTATTATGATGCTTATTTTAGTCACTCTGTCATCAAATTTGAGATTCTGCGTTTACATCAGTGACTCTTGTTATCGACTTTTGGGCAATGTAGGTGATTATAGCGTGAATTTGTGTCTACAAACAAATGGACAAGCGTAAATCGAACATTTTATTTTTGAATTGATCAATAGAACAGTGATATCAATGTTGTCTACTGCGGGAGTACTAGTATGGCTAACATTGCATCGTAGCATGCCATGTGTGGCGAACGAAACCAATCAGAGCACGGTTTCATTTGTCTGAAAATGATTGCACTTCCGAAATCTGCAGCAGAATGTTTCTCAAAGAATGTCAAAACCGGACAAAGAAACGGGTATGTAGAAAAATAATAATGTTAATAAACATATCGACAAACCCATTTTAATTCATTTTTCCCAATACTGTTCGATCCCGCACCCAAACAGAGATCGGAAAGCAATTCTTAACGGCGAGCGTCCGTTAATGATTTAACAGCCCGTCCATTAAAAATGGAAATAATAAAAAATAATTGTAGCTGGTAGAAGAGTGCACATACTCCAAAAAATTGGATTTTGTATTTTATTTTCTGATCTTTTAAGATGAGATTTCACATAGTATTGACAACTCACGACCGATTGTGTAGATAACAGGATTTGCAGCTTGTCGACCAAATTTCGAAACGTATTCTAATACCTATCTTATTTTATCTCACGTGTAAATTCCAGATTCACATTCCCAATCGCCCCTCTTGCGACAAGGTGTGACCCACAGGGCGGAGCGGAGATTTTGTTGCGCCACCGGGTCCCTTCGTTGGCAGGTACCTTGACATCTCCGCCCCCGCGGAACAGAAAGATGTCCCGTCGCGACCCGCAAAAAGCGGCCCGGAGCGCTGTCTCGCGCCGCGACATCCTACTCGAGCAAACGGCTCCGCGGGTGACGCTCCCGCACTGGCTGACCTGCGGACGGCGGCGGCGGCGACCCCGAAGGGAAGGGAAGGGAAGGGAAGCAGAGCGCGCGCTGCGGCGCAGCTGTTTTTCGAGCGATCGCGCGGCCGACGAGCGCACTGCGGCCCGTGGCGGGGGCGGGGCCGGGGGCGGCTGTGGAGACGGCGCGGCGACGGAAGCGGGGAAACGGAATTGGCTCTGGAAGATGTAGCGATGCGACTTCGATGTCGCTGTTACCAACCACATTATCCCGAGATGAACCTGGTATTTCCTACGTCTGTCCTCAAATTGCGTCCATGGAGAAGCGTCTTTTAACTGTTTTCATTTAAATTTTAATTATAAAATAAAGTATAAGCGGATCAAAAAATATTTAGTCGAGCACAAATTTAATGTTAGAGGACATTGATAGAGTTTTAAAATATCTATGTTTAAAAACATCGATGGTTTTTGGTCGGTGTATTATTAATATAGATGGTTTAATTTTGAACACCGATGAATAGAAACCTCGATGTTTCGTTGTCGATATCGCGTCTCTAGAAGCGGCTCGTCGTGATGGTAGCATGTTTGCGCTAGTGATGTGACATCGACAAGAAAATATCGATGTGCAAAATTCGATTTTAATAATACATAGACTATAATCTGTCGATGTTTTAAAGCTGGTTTAGTAAACTCTATCATTAAATTCTTGCGTAACAAACTTTAATTTGTCAGTGTCTATGTTTATTAATTTATGATTGAAATTTAATTGAAAACAAAGTTTAAACAAGTGTCCGTGTGCGATATAGGAGGAAACACTAAGGAAGTACAAGTGCATCAGTATCATCGGCAGGAGGGGGAGGGATAATCTGCTCGATGAAGGTTGTGCAAACTGCGTTAGTGTGGTTCGAACACAAATTGTGTTACTATCTGTTATGATTTGCGAGTACTGGTGTTTTACTGTGTGATGCTACCTGGGAGCTACAATCCTTAAGTGGGTAGATGATGAGAAACTATTCGTTACGAGTGGAGGGGGGGATGGGGGTTACGGGACTTAAAGCTTATTGACGTAATTCAACCAGACAGAGCGGAAACGACCTGGCCCGTCGCCTCCTTCGTTTCAGCCTTGGCGCGGACACAGCGTGATGCCAGCAGGTAGTGTATATCTCGCCGTAGCAGCAAAATACTTTTATTTCGTCTGAGGTTGTTTCGAACAAATGTGAGCTAACGATAGATGTAAATGTAGTGTATTTCTCTAAAATACGAATTCTCGTTTTACACCAGTCTCAATTTCTGGGTACATCCCCGCCCCTTCATTGTGAACTGACAATTACTGAAGACGAATGCCGCCATTGTCTAATATGAAATGTGATAATTGTTGTTTTCAACTTTGGTAGTAACATTTAGCATGGGATCTTGACTTTTTTAAGAGATTTATAGTTACATCAACCCATCTGAAAACAACGAATGAGAGTACTGAGCTTAAGTCAATACTTACAACAGATCTGAATTATTTAGTAACATACACAAATGTGGTAACATTTTATATATTTTTGTTAAATTTTGACCTTGTGGCTCTTACAATCGTGTAAAAAATATTGGCACCCCTGCTTCGATGCAAAGGCGGGTCTCAGACGAGATGCAGAGGTGTTCCCGAAGCGCAGCTGTTTTTTCGAGCGATCGTGCGCGTCTGGAACGATCTGCGGCTATAGCAATGGAAGCATGGGGTCAGAGAGATAATCCTTGTAGTGATGGTGATAATGATGGCTCCAATGGCTTACCGTGGGGTTAAAAAATTAATCATTCAGAAATGGCGAGAAAAATAATTGTTATTCTATGCTTACGTTACTTCATTCCTGTGTATTATTTTTATTTTCTTGTTCTTGCTGTAGCAAATTACTCTGTCGCTGAATATTAACTGATCCACACCTTCCAAAGGTTTCTTTTCTCCGCTGGGATGATTCGTTTGTGGAGCACTAATGTGTTGCTGCTAGTATTCATGTTCAAATTCAAGAGACCAGACGTTACAGGCCAACGTGTAACCAACCACACCCAGCAGCTCTGGACGATGGGATTAAGTTCAAGCAAAGTACAGTTATAAAATATACATTTTCCATGAATAGAACACATTGCAGAGAGTGCCCCTCGCTATGATATCTTAATCAAAAAGCTTGCGGAAAATTCGCCTACTGAAAAATATTTTAATTATTCTATAAGTATGTAAACTAATGAAATAATTGCCCCCTAAAAGGCAATGATAAAGGTACTAGCATGTGGTGGTGGCGATGATCTAATGAGACATCAGTAGTGGTACTGTAGGAACGTCGAAGTGGCAGTAATTGATTATTTTGGGTTTTCGGACGCATCAACTGCTGTGGTGATTAGTCCCGAAGGTTGAGGTATGTTATCTCGAAAAATGGAGGTGTTCCTCCTACGCGCAAACCTGAGATCCGATGCCATCCTACACGTCTGTTTCCGGGATTTCCCCTTCTCGTATCTCCACCGGCTTGACAACGCTATTTCTGGGTCAAGCACTAATCCCACGACAAGTGTGGCACGGTAGTGCATGTGGTGTTGTATAAGGGGAGAGGAGAGGGCAAGGATGACGAAGAAAAGGGCGCAAATGGTTGGTGGTTCATTTTTGTTAGGTTTCTCATTATTCGCTCATGTTGATCAGAGGAACCACTGAAATCCACTGAGCAGAGCGGCCGGACGCTAGAGTTATCCCTTAGCCAGTGGTTGAATTCGAAGTACCTTTCTGTATAGTGTCAAAACTCCCCCACCGTTGGCACTCGAACCCTTGGACCTGCCGGTCAAAGACGCCGCTGTCTCAGCAGTTGTTGTCCGGAGCCGTTTCGGCCGGTCGGAGCTGCCGGCAGGCGGGAACGGGGAGACGGGTAGTGTCAACTGTGGAGGCGGCGGTGGCGGCGCGGCCCGCATACGCGCGGGCATCGATCGCGGGGCTGGAGCGACGCCAGGGGCCGCCGCCCTCACGCCCACCCCCGCCCGCCCCCGTCCGCCGCCAGCCCTAGGTGCCGAGCGGGCCGGGCCGGGCCAGGCCAGGCAGGGCCGGGCTGGGCCGGGCTGGGCTGTCCCGCGAGTGTAGTTGCCGCCCCCTCCCGGATTGACCCAGAACTCGCGCACGGGATGCGCAGAGATATCTTCTGGATTCCGCCGCCCTTCTGTTTACCGATTGCGCCTTGATAGATCGTTTATCAGGCTTTGCCTTCCGCGTGGTATTAAATGGCCTCCTCTGGGCCGGGATGGGCGGCGTGTTTCAATACTTCTGTTATTCGAGGTATTATTTCACTGTTGCTTATCTGTAGGGCAGTACATTTCTTATTTAATTCATTATTTGTATTATTCTAACACTTTCTTCATATTTTGATAATAACCTATATTCCAACTTTCATGAATGTTTGAATGGCTCGTGAATGTTTTTCTTTAAAGACGATGGAAGTGTAAATGTACATTTTTCTTGGGGAGTAGCAGATGTGTGTCGGGGAAGTGACAGTGCAGGACAAATGGGATAATGGAGACAAATCATCATGAGTAGAACAAGTAATGAAAATGGAGGATTGAGCTTCGATTGGAAACTCCCTTTATCGATTAACCCCGTAGAATAATAATATGTAGTGATAATGCACAAGCAATATTTTCCGTAACAGGTTCGGGGTCTGCAAAATGTTGTCAAGGGTGCTAATGGAATACCAACGAATAACGATTAAAATTACAGAATGGGGCTTTTCATGTATTCATTATGAAAATGATGCTATTAATGGAAATGTTATCAACAAAATGACGACAGTACTTAAAATGAATTACGACCTATTATTTACATTCATTATCATGTACAAACTATTATATATTCATTAATGTCACGTTTTATCCATAAATATTAGTTTATACTAATGCATTGGCAACTGTGCGAAATATTCTATCAACCGCCTGAATAAATCGCTACTGCATTTTGGGTGGCTGGAATAATATGCGTTTACCTGTTATTAGAGTGGTATATGTTTAGTTTCTTTGTCTATTTCGATTCTCAAGAAATTGCATCCATCTGGTCGAAGTTTTTACAGGTTAAGCACAGACATCTCGTGTAATCTCCATGCAGAATGCAAGCGTAGGCTGATTTCTTATTTGCATACACTTAACTTAAATTTAAAACTCCGCCTTAAAATTAATAAAGGACATGTTTTTTTGTTTTTTTTTTGTGAAAATGGCGACACGATTTTGTCCAGCATTGCATAACTCGATATTACAAAATAAAATTATGTAAATTCCCACTATGAGCATGCGAACGAAATGGTTCAAAACCACGAATTTGAAGCTTCGTGACGGTGTGGATGTCGGTCGGGAATGGTGTCAGTGGAGGGACTAGTGATGCGACATCGACTACAAAATGTCGTTGCCTAACATTTACATATTATTTTATAATTAAAATATAATTGAAAGCACAGTTAAAAAATGCCTTTCAATGTACGAAACACGAGGAAAGGCATCGAAACTATCAGAGTCTCAGTACCATCAGTTCGTATTTAATGTTTGTACAAAATAGTGGTTATGGGAATTTTTAATCAACGAACAAAACATCGAAAATGTAAAAACATCGAACACAAAACATCTATGTCGAAAAAATATGGACTTGGATACATCGATATTTAAAACATTGATATGTTTACAGAAACATCGATGTTTTGAAAACATCGTCATCCATGTCGCATCCCTAAGAGGGAGCAGTGGCTGAGGCGCGGTGGCGGAGGGGAGTGGAGCGGATCAAACCACAAAACATCGCGTAGCACAAAACATCGATGGTCAGAGAACTTTAGCTTCAATTCATCGACGTTTAAATCATCGATATTCATACAGAAACATCGATATTTTTAAAATATCGTCGTCATCGTCAAGTTGCATGCCTAGGAGGGAGCAGTGGCTAAGGCGCGGCGGCGGCGGCGGAGGGGCGCAGAGCGGCGCGGAGCAGACCACCCGCACGTGGCGGAGAGGCGCGGCGCCGTCTGCTCTGGCTGATGGCTTCATCGCACCGCGAGATTACCTGCCCGCGCCTTTGAGCCGCGCGCCGCCGCCGCCGCCGCCGCCGCCGCCGCCGCCGCCGAGTGTGTTAGGCCTGCCACCCACCGCCGGCACTCGCCTTGCCACCGGCCCTTTCCGCCCACACACCCTGTGCGCCCTAATGCGGTTGCCGGCCGTTCCCACCGCACTAGCTACGTGCAGTGCTCCTCGCCCCTCCCGTACGGAATTTTAAAAGCATTTGTATTACGTACCATTTGAAGTCTAAAGCTAAAATGTGTTGCATACATAGCTTTGTGCCTCTAATCGGGGAGTCTTAAGGTTCGAGTCCTGATGGTGGCAGGATTTTTGTCACTCGCTAGATACCTAGGTGGAATTCAGTCGCTGTCTGGAAGAGAATTCTAGCGGACAGCTGCTCTCAACAGTCGTTTTCCGAGGTTTCTCCGATCAACGCCAGGCGAATGCCAGGGCTGTACCCAAACAACAGGCCCACGAACCGCGCGCTATCTTTCCTTTCCCTTCCTTATCCTACCTTCACCCCTTACTTATATATACACTTACGTGCACTACAGTACCACACATTTCGGGTGTCGGGTGAGCGCTCGGGAGCTCAGAGCTTTTCTCGGCTCGGGCAGTGCCCCACCGGCCAAGATACATGGATGATAAAGACCCTGCATGCCGGCGTATAGAGCGCCACCGGATCTCAGTTCTATCGGCGAAGGAACACCGCCACCTCCCGCGAAAAAACAGTCACTACATTATCGGTCTAATGGCTGTAACAGTTGACGCGCTCGGAAACACACGAAGTAGTCAATCAAAGAATCATAAATTCGAGATATCGTAACAGAGCGGGCCTGTCTATAACAGAGGCTGTAAGTGCAATGTGTAAGGGGGCCGGGGGCGCACACGAGTGGCACCGGGGCAACACCCAATACAGAAAGACTAATTTCGACTAATTTCATTCCGCTACCGTCCGTGGAACGTGACAGGATTGTCTCAAACTGTTTTCTGAGTATTCCAGGCACATGATTCTTCTGTAGAGTTTTCGTTATTACTAATTACCCCATAATGAGCGCGATATGATTAACTAGTCAAATGTGGCGTCGCCGACGTTGTAGTGGCAAATGTCTTTCATACTTTATTTCTTCCATGTATAGCTTTGTTGAAATATGTTCTTTCGTTATCTGGCATTGACATACCAATGAATCGTAGTAGCTGATAAGGCTATTCTCCCGTTCAAAAGTTCCCAACAACCAACGGTCTTGTATGTTACCTCCATTAGAATGTGAACTGGTAATAATGCAATTTCAAAATTGTAATCGCCACAACAATTACTTGCAGATATTGATGGTGTGTGTTTTAGTACAGCTAAATTTTTACGCTTTTTTTGCTAATATGCACAAAAATGCACATAGCACATTTGCATTAGCACAAATGCTAAATTGCGAAATTGCAGATCATTCCCATTTAGTTACGAAACCTCTTTTCCATCATCTTATACAACTACATTTCATACTTCCCGGATTTCCTTAACACTTCCATATTTTTCTCATAGTTTTTTAAGATATTATAACTCCACATCTCAGTGTAATTTGTGCTCACTTCTACTTCTGCAAATCGTCTATTTTTGTTTTTGCTTAGGAATCTATATAAACATTAGAAGGAGTCTATTTGAAATGTTTAAGTGAATAAGGTGTTAGTTAGGTTTAATAAGAATAAGTCACATTTATTTGAATTTCGGTTTTTGGAGGCTAAAGAACGTAAAAATTAGAAGTCGAACGTGAGAACATTTATTCATTCTCTAGCATTACTCACGGTTTTGTTTTCTCCGGATTCACTTGAAATTATTCAAATGTAATGAGTTCCTAGGCAAAATAGTTCGTAGGTTGTCGTAAATTTATTTTTAAATTTGGATACGAATGAAAATGAAAATGTAATTTAAAGCGCGACCTGATTTAGGTGGTAATTCAATTGTTCATTTAAAGATGGCAACATCAGTGTTGCCAACGTCATGAAAGAAAAAATTGCGTATGAAGTGAAAATTGACTTTGACTATTTGAGTTTAATCAACGCTACCTACATAGATCTATGTAGGTGACATTGTTTTAATTCCCAGCATACTAGTTAAGATAGCAGCCCCAAAACACGAAAAAACACGGGTTTGGAAATTTCTCTGAATCTTATGGTCAGATCCGAAAACAAAGTAGCAGTTCTCCATCGGGAGGGCGAGGTCCGTCTAGTGGCACCTCATATGTCTCGACTAGTGTACGGAAAGTGGTCTAACAAAGAGTGACGGATCCACACATACGCACACTCGATGTTCTAAAAGTACAGTAAATGCAAGTTTCTAGTCCTCAAAGACTTTTCCCTTTACCTTCTGGTTTCTTTGCAGGAATTACAGTACAGTGTATTTCAGTTTGTTGAGGAAAATAACATACCAAATGTTTTTCGAATCGTAATACAAGACGACTTCAGAAGGGAAATGGAAGCGGCTCTGTTGATGCCCCAGACACTTTCTGCGCTACGGTGTTGTGAGTGCAGCTCGTTGGGTAAATGGTTTTAAGACTACTTTGATATATTTTGTTACCGTTGAATAATTGTGTTAGAGATCTTTACCGAAGATAATGAATATAAATGCAGGACAACTCTCACAAAACAGTAAATTAAGTAGCTATCTGTTTTGGACGTATTCTGCTACAATAAGTTTTATTTACAACCCCAGTTCTTTTCTCCCTTTATACCCATCTCATTTCTCCTCATACAAGCCGCCCATAAAACATTAATGAGCATAACCATACATCAACCAAATTGCTTACTTCCGTTTAATATCCAGCCTTCCTCACAGCTGTCATTACAGTCTCCATTCGCTGTCGCCTCGAACATCGCATTCCACGTTCTTGTGCCTCCGCCTTACGCTACCTCTCTGCCATATCTCCGACCCGTCGCCCCCCCCCCCCCCCCCCCCCCCCCCCCCCCCCCCCCCCCCCCCCCCCCCCCCCCACCCCCCCCCCCCCCCCCCCCCCCCCCCCCCCCCCCCCCCCCCCGCCCCCCCCCCCCCCCCCGCCCCCCCGCACGCCCCCCGCCCCCCCCCCCCCCCCCCCCCCCCCCCCCCCCCCCCCTCCATATCATGACCCGCACGCGTCCACCCCGCGCCTTTTCCTGCTCGTACCCTTTCTTGACGGGCGCTCGCCGTTCCCGTCCCGGCCCGCGTCGCCGCCCCGGTCGCTTCTACGTCCCACCCGCCTCACTCGGCGTGCGGCCGGCGCGGCGGCAAAGTGGCGGCCGACAGGTGCAGCCTTCGGCGCTGCCCCGCACCCACCCCGCGCTCGCCGCCGCAGCGCCGCCGCCCGCCTTGGATGTCCAATTGGCGCGCCGGCGCACGGTGGCGCGCTGCTGCGCCTTATGCGCTCTTATGCCTCCCCCCCACCGCTTCCGCCTTGCGTCACCATCCCTAGCCCCAGCCGTGTCCTCTCCCTCGTTTGCTCCGCCGCACCCTGGCCATGCCCGCTCCTACTCACCACCGCATTCTCCTTCGCGCTGCCCAGCCTCCCTCCTTTCCATCTCGCACGACTCCTGCATCACAACACCATCGCACCCTGCTGCGCCGGGTCTCGCCGCGCATCGCTCGCGCCTCCCCCACCTCCACCCCGCTCCCGCTCCCCCCTTCGCACCCACCTTCCTCGCCCCCTGTCTCCCCGCCTCACCCTCCTCCTCGACCCGCCTCGCCCTTCTGCGCCTCCTTCTTTCCCGCCACGCCGCACCTGGCCTGACCCTGCCTCATTCCTCCTCGCCCCGGGCGCTTTTATTTTGGTCCACCCTTTCGCCTTCTCTGCGCCACTCATCTCAACCACCCCCTGTCACTACCCGTCCCGTTCCACCTCACACTACCAGGTGCTACCTCACCCATCATCCCCTTCATTCCTAACCGTCCCCACGTCCTCCTACATCCACAGTCGTCCTTTTACCCCGCTCCAGCCCTCCCTTCTGCCATTTGTTCGTCTCACTCGATTCCCGCCCGCTCTCTTAATCCTCATCCTCCCCATCCCGATCGCTCATTTTCCCCCCTCTCAAGCACAGCTACCAGTGTCCTTATTCACACCGTATTGTTCCATGCTCTTCGACCATGCCCATTTTTCCGTCCTCCCGTCTGTATCCCCAGGTGGCACTTGCCCTCGTCTTTAACCCCTCGTTTAATTCGAATTTTTCTTCACCTTCATATAACAAAAATCCAAGTGTGGGTGTGTGTGTGTGTATTATATATATATACTATATATATATTATATATATATATATATATATATATAATATATATTTCAAATTGAATAACATTGAAATTCAGTAAAATTGTGAACTGTTCCTATCAACTTTGAAGAAATTTTAGCTTGTGAGCAAAATAAACTCTTTGAAACATGACTGATAAAAAAATATTGTCGTAGAAAAGTTGTTTGCAATGCCGATATTGAGGCAAGCTTGACACTGCCGCACCTGCGTAACTTCGATCTAAAAGAGCATAATGTGACATTTTAATTGTTAGGCACATTATGGTGCACATGTTTTCGGCAAGTGTCGTTCTGTCGCAATCAGGGATATTTCATGTACCTGCCGAGCGCATATGGGTTGCCTAACAATGAAATGCCTAACAATCAGGGTAAAGTGTAAATTGTGTGAACTCCGTTACATAAAATTTCCCAATATATAAAAGTTTTGGCAAAAGTTTTCATTTTCGATCACGCTACGTGCCCGAGAAGTTTATAATACATATTCTGAAGTGTAAGAATATGCCAAAATTTATATTTTTCGACATAAATACGAAGAATAATAATTTTTATATTTATTTTTATTATGGGTGTATTTAAGTAAATAGTTTTCAGTCATGATGACACATAAAAATAATAAAAGCTACTATACTTATATAAATAATAATAAAATCTAATATTATAAAGCTATTAATAATCACAGATATCGCAAATGTGAATCTGTTGAGCTAATATTTTTAATAAAATTTTCGTTAGGTGGTTTATTTGAATTTGAAATTGCTTGAATATTTGCGACGTACCCCAGAAGTTCCAATTAAAAACTGGAGTATAATAGTGAGATGTACGTATTGGCTTTTTGGAAATCAGCCAAGTTAATTGTCTTATAACTCCATAAATTGGATAATATTTACATCTGAAACTTCCTTCGTAATTCGCTAAACTGTATGCGGCTCCGCTTTAGATGAGACTCACAGCACGTTAGTACTAATTTCTGAATCGATACCATTGGAATATGAAAATATGTACTTTCATATTCATAGCTCTTCTAGATTCACTTCTTGCATGGTTTCTATCAGTTCTGGATTCTTCGAATAAAAAATAAGAAGCAAGTAGTGTCCAAATACTGTGAACTTTTATTGCATGTCTACTTCCCCGACCAATATTGGCAAGAAGTTACTAGAACATGGATGTATCTCCTCTGTCGAGTTACGACACGATTATGTCGGCACGTGTTTCAAGCAGAATCCAAGTTGTTCACCGGAGTGGACCTGCAGGAAAGCTTCCCCAACTTGGAGGCGGAGAGCTAGGAGAAGCGGAAACATGCCAGACACGATGTTGCATATTCTTGAAGTTAAATCCGACCTGTAATTAAGGTTGGGGATGTTGCATTCGAGGCCAGGAAGCCTTTATTTCATGAAAAAGATTCCAAATTCGTAAATAAGTGTTGTACCTACTTTTAGTCATTTTTGCTTTCAAATACGTATTTTACTTATTCAAATTCAGTGGCAAAATCCTTCTTATAATTAATATTTTGGATGTTGTATTCGGGACCTGAAGCCTTCATGTAAGGAAATAATTCCAAATTCGTCAATATGAATTTAGGTTTTTTTTTTATTTTCTTGTTTTTTCGAATTTTTATTTTTAATTGAGTATTTTGCTCAGTGAAGTTCAGTTTGATTTGAGTTTCCTTGTGCGAATTAAAAGAAGTCTTTTGTACATAAAGATATTCTCCCGCAACCTGACACCACCGTGTTCATCCTCATTTCGCTAGTCTCTAGTCCCCTTTTAATACCGAACTTTCACATCCATACAGAAGACAATGAACTGATTTTGTTTCATCAAATCTCAAGAGGGGTAACTTTATGTTGTTTCTAGCTAAATGCTCTTTTGACGAGACAATTTTCATAATTATACGTGGGCTGCTTTCTTTGAATTTAGTATAATTGGAACATTTTCTGGTTCCCCTCGTATGAAAAAAGAGTCCGTTGTAAATGGAGATCCGATCCCCAGCGCCCTTGCTCTGTGCGTGTCGACTCCCCTCGTAGCGGACCGCCCCGCTCTCCCCGCCCCTCCCCGCCCCGCCCCTGCTCCGCCCTGCGTCGGGGCGCGAGGGGTTTTATCGAGGAAACCGCGCCTTTGTGAGCGGCTCCTACATCGCTTCTCCTCCTCCGCCAACTTTTACTTTTTCAAAATTTCGAAACACCCTTATCTTTAAACTTTCTATGCGGGTAGCCTGCGATCCGCGAGCGCGGGCGCTGCTCGCCCTTAAACGAGGGGGAGTGAAGATACCCCGCAGGCTGGGGTTGGCTGTGTGGGCCCGGAAGCGGACACTTCATCAGGGTCTTTTAACCGGGTGGCTGGATTTGGACTTGGACTTCGCTCTGGTAATTATGAGCCAGCAAGATCGTGTTGTGCACATAGCGGCAAATGAGCATGCGTCGTAGCGTCGTGATAAAATAAGATCCCATAACAAAAGAGACAGGATTTCATAACTACATTTATTTGCAAATAATGTACTAGGATAGCGTGGTTTTAAGTACAGCGCATTTATAGAATTTCATTCGCCTGGTGTGAATGTACCGTGTGTTGTCGCAAGTACGCGCGACCCTCGACTGGTCAGCGGCCGCCGTCTTCGCTATCTTTTTCAAGAATGACCGCAACGCAACGCGTTCCTGTTCTCGACTGCCCTCCCTGGCCAGTCGCGTGATGCCTTCGTCTGTTGCTCGTAACCCACCCACGCTGAAGGGGTACATAGGAAGAAAGGACTGTCCTTCCGTCTTCAGAGGAAGTCAAGAGGTTGGCCTTTGTATCCAAAAAGAAGGACCGTTCTCCACTATTGGCATTTGATTTAGTGGACGTGGCCCCTTGCTGATGGGTTTCCTGTCGAAGCGGGACTGTCTCCCATTGAAAGAACGAGAGCTATGGTCTGCTACGTTACAACGTCCGTCCGTTAGTTTGAACGTGTGTCCGTTATGCATGCTGATATGCATCAGCGAGCAAGAAGAGTGACACTAAGCTGTACGAGTGACGATTTCATAGTTTTGAGCAATCGCACGATGAAGTTGAGCAAACTCGTACGGGTACTTGTGACACTTGTTCGTATTGGTTTCTAAACAAGACACATATTTTGGGAAGTCTCTAGATTCCATATGAGAGAGATAACATTTTGTATGCTACATGTGTCCATTCCTGAATGTAACTCTCTTTTCACCGAAATGACGCTTGTTCCCCTGGACACCTTTCCAGTAGTTTCCGGGACCTAGTTCTCAAGGTATCGTTATCGTCATTCTTTTCTATATTTATCGATCAACCCGGTGCAATATTAAGTTGTATATCACGGATCTTCTTCGCTTCTTCTTGCATTTTCGTGGATTAGCCCACCGCCTACTCCGACTTCCACCTTGAAATGCGAGCACTCTGACTGCTACGCCACCGAGTGTGTACGTATAAAAACTGCTTTTAATAAGGAAAAGGTAATGCGAGAATAATTTGAGTTTTCTTGCAAATTAAGGTTTCCATAAAATGCTAATTTTACTTGGTGTTTTTTCATAATATGCCATTTTGAATTAATTTCTTCTCTTCAGTCTGTTGTACAAATATGCAACTGTTTCGTTTTGTTCATTATGGAAAAGTAATTTCGGACCTAACGAAATATATGAAGTAATAAACTTTTTAATTGGGTTGCAAAAGGTGGACAATTTCCTTTTCTACATCTCATTTTCATTCGTTCGTCCGACATCATATGATAAAGATTCCAACATAATTCAAATACAAGTTGAAAAACAGTTAGATTATTAATTAATGATTACAAATTAAGTTGCATAAGTATTTAAGTCTGTCATAAAATAGATTGTTCGGTCGAAAGCTTAAGATCTCCACCCTCGAAGTCATAATTCAAAAGTGCGATGAAATGATTCTTAGTTCCAGTACACCGCACTCAGTTAGGGGTCTACTACTTTATCTCCATTTGTTTGTGAAATAATTCCTCCATGTTCTTTCTCCGGACGGACTCAGAAGAGGTGGCTTTCCGAATGGATCTGGAAGAAGTTTTCATTGTCTTTTGATTAAATTGGTCAACATATTGCTTATTCCTCCTGTCACACCATGTTGAGGAGATCTTCAGTTTTTTTTTCTTTATTTACGTTGTATTGAATTCTTAAGTCTGTGTATATTGGCAGTCGTGGATGTCGAGGCTAGTGAAGCAAATGCTTTTGGCTGCGCAGGTAACGCCGCGTTGACGGGTGAAATGCCCTAGTTTCAACCATTATGACGTGGTCTTTTGCATTCTAGCCTTGAAGGAGTCCACATGGTTATCGAAACGTCAACATAACAACCTTAAAGTAACATACCATGATCATGTGTTATTTTCTATTTAAGGAATTCACATTTTATAATTTTTAAACAACTTACACTCGGGGTTCTATGTAAGACTATATAAGTACCACTGTGTTTATGAATTTCGTATTGTCGTGCTTATTGAGGCTGAGGACATTCGAATTGCTGGGGTGATCCAGGTAAATGAATGAAGATCAAATGAGTAGATGATAGCGATAATGATCGTGAGGTGAATTATAATGTAGAAATATAGAAATGACATGGGAGAACCTCCAGAAAACCTGCCTAAATCACTCAGTGACAGTTACGCCTCTCCAGTTATAGTTGTGATGGTTTGGTGGAGTGGTATAAGTTTTATAAAATAAGTCGTGCACCTATGTAATGTACACGTAACACAAGTGCAATGGAAACTTCTCCTTGTGCCACAGGTGGAGTATCGTCCGTGCCTGGTGGCAAGCAGCTGCTGGGAGCTAGTGCGCGAGTTCCTACAGGGCTTTCTGGGCTCTGTAGTGCCTGCGACGCCGCCGCCCTACCTGCAGGTAAGTTCAGAGGCACCGGCCTTAAAAAACTCGTATGTAGCAGAAAATAATGCATTGCATGGAGTATTAATTTAAAAAGTTTATATGAAAAGTTTTGCATTTACAGCTACCACCAATTTTGAAACTGTTTCAGATCAAGTATACAACGTACTTATACATACGTTGCAATTTTTTGTCTTCTTTAGTACTGACACTTCTTTCGTGTCAACACTTTATCATTTCGTTTCATTTTTATTCTATGAAAGCAATAATAACTGCGCGTTTCCGTACCGTAAGGGACTTGACGTTATCTGGGGAAATATTACTCCGAATTCGACTTTTATAAATTTAAAACCTAGAAAATGTTTTATTATACTCTTAATCGAATGATCAAGCTATTGAGTTCGTGACAGTTTTACCCACAAAGAAGTGGCCATCTACTCTCGTGTTTTCCCTGTCGGATAAGCGGTACGAATGAAACGGCTATATACCGTTCCGTGTGGTACGATGAGGCCAAAACTCTTGAAGAGGGAAAATCCTGCGATCAAGGTCCTAGAAGTTCCGGAAAGAGCACGGGAGCCACAAAAACGCAATTGACTAAGAACGTTGCTCCCTGGAGACGAGAATGTCGTGGCGCCACGTACGCTAGAGTTGGCACCGTGGCGAACAGCGATATGTAAATAGTGTTCAGTGCAGTGTTGTGTGCATGTATGAGTGAATGTATTTCTTAATATAGAATAAGGGTGAACGTGAGCGTGAATGGAAATTGAAGAAGCATGATCAATTTTAAGCACTTCTAGACAAACAAAACTCGGTCTACATTAACCAATAATCGTCCAAAGCGGCCATTGTAAAATACTGTTAATTAAGAATAATTTTAAATTTAAGTAGTTTGTCTAGGATGGGCCTGAATAAGTTGTGAAAGCCTAATCGGCTGCAACAAAAAAAAATGTACCCCTAATACCGAATAAATTCCCGCCTGTCCAGGGTTACTGGAGAGGGGAAAACTGAAAGGGGTTCTAGGAAGCGCTGTTGTTGCTGCTCCTGCCGCCACCGGTGGCTTGGCGCCGCACCTTCTCGCCTAATAGCGCCGGAGATTAGGCGCATGCGCCTGGGGTCGCGCCGCCGGCGACTGCCGTGGACGGCGGCACCCGGCCCGGGGTTCGCCACCGCCACCAACGCAGCCGCCGCCAACCTTGCCTTGCCTCCTTCACCACCACCACCACCACCCCCGCTGCCTCTCCCGCCGCGCCACAGCTACCGCCAGCGTTGTCTCGGTTGTGACGACCACCACCGCCGCGACTTTATAATCAGCCATCACCAACGTCACCACCATCATCTCCAACGCTGCCACCACTCACCATCACCGGTATCTATCCATCCCATCATCACCACTATCATTGACACTACTACTGCCACCGCACCGCCGCCATCACCACTACTACCACCACCACCTCCACCACCATCACCACCACCACCACCATATCCACCACTACCACCTCCACTACTACCACCTCCACTAGTACCACCTCCACTACTACCACCTCCACTACTACCACCTCCACTACCACTACCACCACCACTACCACCACCACCACCACTACCACCACCACTACCACCACCATCACAACTGTACTCCACCACAGCAACAACCAACGCAACTACCATCGTCACTACCATTCCAATGTCGCCATCGCCACCGCCATCACCTGCCACCGGCGCTCTCGCTGATATAGACGCGGGCCGTTCATCCGAATTAAGCCGTCTAATTAGTTGTTTTTTGTGTGCTTCTGCTGATTACCCCGACCTCCTTCAGGGAGGCCTCTTCCTTTTTTTCTGCTTCTCTTTCAGTCGGTTGCTTTGCGTGCGGGCCTTCCATGCGAGATATCTTAATTCCTTAAGGCTGACGTCATTACGAGGAGCGTAATCTTTGTTTATCGCGTAATTCGTTTGTGCCATTCGCTTGTGAAGACGAGCTTTTCTAAAAGCTAAGGAAGGGACTGATTCAAATCCATCCTAGGTTTGGTAATGAAACATGTTTTTTTTATCCCTATTGATTTTTAACATTCCTAATGTCGGAAAGATGTTGAGTGTGTGGTAATGCAATGTCATTATATTGCGTGTGTTGTTATTCTATAGCAGATTTTATCTTGTATTTTTTTAATTCAGACATTCTGAATGAGATAAATATTTAATATTTTCCGACATTCAGAATGTTTGTTACCGGTGGAAAATAATTCGTACGAAACATTGCCATAAGTAAAAGAGTATTGTAAGAAACATCTGAAATTTTTTTGACAATTTTTTTCAATGTATCATCATGAACGTAATAGTTTGACAGGATTACAAATAGTATTCTTTATACGTATTAATCTCCCACGTCTCTTATAAAATTATGTAAATTAACCAGCAACTATTGAGGTTATCGCCGAGTTGGCAGGATGATTTATTGGAAGCCTCCAATCTATCTGGCCCAAAAAATTCGAATTCTCTACATCGTATCCGATTTTGTATTTTTTGGATGTGTTACCGCTAGTTATTCTGTCCCATCTCTTCATGTGCTCTTTCCGTGAAGCCTCTATGAAGAAACATTGTGAACGTCGAAGACACTGCCGCAATCGCTTCCACTTTTATCTTTAGATTCTAATTTGTGAATTCTCCCTTGCACTCTCTCGTTCCATCATGTACCCTGCAATTTTTTCCACACAACTCGTTCTTCGGCAAATCCTCATTCCAAAAGCTTCCAAACTAGGGAACGCAAAGGTCAAGTATATTATCATATTACCTGGAACACTCAGACCTTAATAAATCGCCATCAAAAGCTCGGTGAATCAGCTCGGTAAAACAAAAACAAAAAAAAGATATTATCTTTCAAAACATCAGCTTTTTATTTTTTAAACAGATTCCGCTGAGAAACGCGCAGCATTTTCAAATCCCTCGTGGGCGACCGAGAACTTAAGCGCCTCATCTCCGTCGTTGTAAAGCGCTCCCCTAATTAGGGCGCGTCTTGTACTTCGCCGTCCACCCGCCTGCGGGCGAAGCGCCTCCGGGAGCAGCACGTGCGCGCCCGCGGCGCCGCAGCACTGTGCCTCCGAACCGGGACGAAGGCGGGCAAAAATAGGATTGATTGGTTGATTGATTACTAGTGATTCTGCACGCGTCAACTGTTAAGTTGATTAGTCAGGTAAATGTAGTGCATCTTTTTTCTTCGGGAGATATCTGTGATCTTATGTATCTCCGCTGTATGGCGTGATCCGGCGCCGACCTACCATCGGCTAGCGGGGTTTTCCCAAACAGGTATCTCCCACCAGCGAGGACGGGCACCTCCCCAGCTGGGACAAGCTCTAAGCTCTCGACCGGTCTCCCGGCATGTGTGGTACTGTGGTGCATGTAAGTGTGTATAAGAAGTGAGGATGAGAGATGGAAAAGGAAGGAAATATTGCGCGCGGTCTCTGGCCCGTTTGGTAGGGCACTGCCCGGACATTTGCCTAGTATTGATCGGAGAAACTCCGGAGAACTACGGAAAAACTACCGAACAGAGCAACCGGCAGGTAGAATTTTCATCCGGACAGCCACAGAAAATCTGGCTTGTGTCGAAAATCCTGCCACCGTCGGGATTCGAACACTAGAAACTCCTGGTCAGAGAACTGCAGTGACAGTTGATACCCTTGTAAAGCCAATCCTCATGTTATGCATTAATGAGTTTCACCAATCTTGTAGTATCACATACTGATAACACGTTGCAGGAAGGTCGCCACAAAGCTATCCGAGCACAAATTAACGTTTCACTTGAAGTAGGTTCCTTCAATAACGCTTGAATTGGCAATTGAAGCTTCGTGGATCGGGTAGTCTTAGGTATGGGTGCCGCTGCCCTGCCAGCAGCTCTGAACGTTGGTTTCCGGCTAGCATTTATTCTGTTAGGTGGAAGACGATGCAGTACCGTAAACAATGGCCACGAATCGAGTGTATTTTTTTTCTTTGTTGTCTGAATCTCTATAAATCTATTTAACAGATAACGTGAAACAACGTACTTGGTAATAGTTATAAATAAAACTTATTTCGTTAGCATTTTTAAAATATTAGTTGTTGGCACATAAGCAGCCAAATTCAAATTTGGTGCCACGCTTGGAGCTCATTCAGTTTGGCATTTCTTTGAGGTATGTAAGAAGAAAAGACGTGACGCGATCGCATTGTTTGAGAATCTGGGGTCGCGAACAGTTTTGTAGCAATCGTACAGAGAAGCTAAATAATACGCGTATTAGACGCATTGAAAGTTGGTTTGGTACGTTGACAGGCATTGGCACCCCAGAACGTTATGTAGTGTCAGTGAACCAGCGCTTGGTTACGCGGCAAAAAATAGTAGAAAGCTTGAATTAGAAATAGAATCTGTAGGGAGAACGTTTATTTTCGTCCAGACAAAGGTAGCCATGGTAATTGCTTCAATACTTAATTATTCTTACGGCAAGGTGCTAATCTTGTTAAGTTGTGTGTCGTCTTTTCAGTATCTTCTCGTCTACCGAGAACCCAGAGATGCGTACAGAACTTCTCATCGCAGTTTCTGCAAATCCTCTCCCAATCATCTAAGTAATATTTTTCGTCGTCAACACTAGTATAATTTTAATATTATTGTCCAGTTGTTTTAAGTCAGGAAACTTAATTAAAATAGCACCTGTCAGGTTTGACTGAAAATATATTTTACAAAAGATAACCGTTATTAATGTGTTGTATAAAGAATATACTATTTAGAAGAAAATTAATAGAACCGAAGGAAAAAATATTGTAGCATTACCAATTAATAAAATCTACGGTTCCGGAAACTTGGATACATTCAAAATGATGCGAGTTCTTGAAAAGGTATATTTACGGGCCTTCTTCGCAATAATGGACAAAAAATATGATAGGACATATTGGAACATAAAGCACAAACCATCTCTCAAATGCGCTTTAAATAATATCAATTGGACTCTTTTGAGAAAATAAATTGTGAATATTTCAAGCCACCAATCGTCGGCATTGGTTGCCTTAACGGCAGCGGGACGGGACGAGGCGAGGCGAGGCGGAAGGGAGATGAAGCAGGGTGGAGCGGAGGCGTGAAGAGACGTGGTTAGGTAGGGCGAAACGAACGTGGATGAACCTTGCGCGGCGGGGCTGGGCGGTGGTGCCGGCGGGACCGCGAATGTTTCGAGAAACTTAATTTTGTCTGCTGTTTGAACCTTCCAAACCACCGTGTGTCCGCGGTGCCTGAACGCTGGCGGAACGAAGCGGGGTGGGGCTGGTGGAGGTGGCGAGGCGAAGCGGGGCGGAGGGGAAGGGGCGGGGTGGGCGAGTCTAGCGAGCGATGCGGTGCGGGATGGCGCAGGACGTGGCGGGCGAAGCGACGCATGGCATGGCCGGAGGGGACGCGAATGTTCATTATTTGAGCGCATAAAGGACGAGGAGGCGGTTGGCGTTTTGGAGAAAACAGTGGCCGCACGGGACATTCTGGGTGCCAAAAACTTTCTAAGACGCGCTTCCGACTGGCATTTTGCAGGATTTCCGACAGCGTTAAAATCAGCAGCAAATCTGAACTTTCTTTTCAGGACCTGGGAATTACTAAGGGTGTCAGATAGTGTTTAGTGGTCTTCGTAATGACCCGCTGGTTAGATACAAAGAGACAATAAATAAAGAAATACCATTCAAAAGGTGCAACATTCGTTAAGTTCACAGCACAAACTAATTTATAATTTACACAAGACGTTTATTCCCTATAACATGCTAGTAAAGCAGCTGAAGATTCGCAGCGGACGCCTACTTGGATTCAGCAGAATTGAAGAGCGCAAGACGGAGGAGGAAAACATGAACTGGGAGATGGAACGCTGTGGAAGAACTAGGAAAGATGGAACGTTCAGGTTGGAACGCTGTGATGAAAAGCTGAAATGTAGGATGCGACTGGCTGCTAGAATTCTCCTCCTGACAGCGGAATTATCTGAAATGACTAAACTAATTCGACCAACACCCTACGACGTGTCGGTGAGAGGCAACTGCAGTGACTCAGTTTGATAACTAAGCCACCCAGTCGGTCGCTATCTCGAACAGGAACGGGCCCTTAAATCAACTAAATTTGCGCCTACATGCTTGTTTACTTGTCAAATACTGTCCTAATTCTATTTTTTTGTGTTTTGGAAATGTCTAGTTATTTTTATGAAAACTGTCCTAGAGGGAATTGTCCACTAAAGGTTGATGGGAGATTGGGCGAAGTGGCAAAGTAGAATACCGAACTTTGATAAGAATAAATTTTATTTTGTTAGGCAAACGCCCCCTTGACTGTGCATTGCAGGCCCACTGGGCGCCACCCTGAGTTCGTCCACCCGCCCCTCCGCTATTACTGCGCTAATGATGCCGAAGTCTCGTCACCCGCGGGCGTATTGATTTTTTTCTCCCGAACTTGTCAATTACGCGGAAATTGGCGGCGTCTGCCGACACAAGGCTGCACTCTTGGGGCCCGGGGCAACGCGCAGCACGCGCGCTGGGCGGAAGCGGGCCTCGAAGAGGTAGCAATCGATTGATTGATTATTTTTTGTTTTCTGGTGCGTCAACCGCAAAGCTCGTTACTCCCGTAAGCGTAGTGCATGTTTACCATGGTTTTGGCGGTGATCATCCCCCGCTGGATAGTGAGTTCTGGCGCCAACCTACATATCAGCTAGCGTTGTTTTAATAACCTTTATTTTTTGGTCGCATTGAACTTCAAGGACATTAGCGACCATATATTACAATTCTTTTACAGTGCATTCAATAAATTTACATATTTTAGACATTTGAAATATTATATATTTGAGATGTTCCAACGAAGTCATTTGGGGGAGACAATTTGTGAGAGAATGTGCATTTCTTTGAGTCTAAATACCCAGAGCAATCTATAAAATATGTTGGATAGTTATAAGAATACCGGGTTTTCCTTGCCAGGTATCTCCCACAAACGTGGAGCTCCATCCTGGACGACACAGGTTCCCTATTGATCTTCCGGCATATGATAGTGTGTAGTGCATGTAAGTGTGTGTGTGTGTGTGTGGTATGTGTGTAGAAAGGGCTGAGATAGTACATTTACCCGCCCAGCTATTTTCGCGGTACGAAGAAATTTATAATTTCGATGGGTTGATGACCTTGCCTAGTACGTTCTATACTTTTAAAATATGAGTCTAGGCGCGCGGCAATTTCGAAGATTCCCCGTATACAACAGAGAGAACAGCATTGCAGCATTATTCGCGAAGTATCACGTTATGATATAGCTACCGTGACAAGAAATGTGATTAACATTATCAACGAAACTAACATCCACACTACTCACAATTCTCGCTCACCTACGAATTTTATTACAGTAAACTTCACTTCAACACTTGTAATGACCCTCAACTTATTAACTTCCTCATTCGAGTAAAGCTATCCGTTTTTTCTGTAATTTGAGGCGGCAACACTGTAACCAGTGCCGAAGATTCTGAGTCGCAGTGCGTATGTAATGGCGTTTCCAGGTGACGACAATCTTTCGGAACATTGTAATTTAATTCATTGTGTTATAATACGTGTTCTTAAAAATGTGATGAAATAAACATAATTAGTATTATAAAAGTTATATAATTGGAATGTAAATTTCAATTTTTACTACTTTGTATCGGTATTTCTGCGGAATATTTCCGCAAGCATATTCATATTTTGTCTATAATGACGGAAACCATATTTTCAGCATTAGCGAGTGATCTCCATTGCCTGTCCCATTCAGATGTACTGATTAATAACGTAGCTGAAGCGTACCGACGCTCTGCAGTTTACTAGAAGACAACTAATTTTCAAGTAATATCTGATATTCGAATTTACGTAAAAGAAAATCCACATTACATGCGGCAAATGTACTAAAACGAGACAGAACGAAATACTGGAAAGCGTCATTGTAAATCCTAACAGCATTTACTTTTAATTATCAAATAACTTGTGATAATTACAAAAGTTAGGTAGTTATATAGTTCATGGTATGATGAGGTTTCAAGCGAACTTCAAAAACCGAGTTCTAAATTAAAAACTGAAAAAATTGTCGAGTTTCTGGATTAAAACCCTTTAGCAGTATTCAAAAGTGCAAATGCTATTAAATTGCCATGGCACAGTGTATCAAGAGAAGAGAATTACCTGACGAGAATAGAAAATATTCCGCAAGGAACATTGGAAAAGTTTCATGTGCATTTAGGAAATGAATTTCATTTCTAAAAACTGATGTGCACTTTAGCTACAGGTTACCTTCATGAATGTTTTGCCGGCACTTCTTCCGTAAGTATTGTTAATTTCAAAAACTGAATGTAGTAAATTTTCTCTTCTGTTTTTATTTGCAGTCTGTAAGTTCTTTTTAAATGCGTTTGAGTTACGTAAACCAACTTCGTCGGGGATTACTGCATCTTTTACTAGTGCACTAGTACGAGAAATCTGGCAGTGACTACAGATAATTATCTTCTAAAGATATCTAATTTGCGTCTAAAATATATAAATAGGTAGTCTAATCAATTTTTAATAAAATAGGTTGATTATTTGCGGAACGTTTCGGCTTCTTTCCGGATAACGTTTGGTTTTATTAAAAAATAAGAGTTCATTCTTACTTTTACTAAAAATAAACTGTCAGTTGCTCATTTGTAGAGTAATAGTCTGATCTAAAATCTTTGAAAATCATTCAAAGACCCTTCCATTTCCATTAAACTTCTTCGAGTTCTGACTATGCCCCATTTGCCCCACCCATCTGAGTGAGAATTTGCAGCAGTGTAAGGATTTACTGTGTATGACGAAAGAGAGGCTTTATGAACTGAATAAAGACATCATGATTAGTTTTATTGTTATTGATTGTGTTGTTATTGACAGTGATGAATCCATTTCAACAATAAAAAACTAACTTTAACAATAGAATCAATGATAACATAATTTAAATGTTGTACGCTTATTTTTGTTAAACATAGTTTTATGTTTTTTATGCCTAATTTTTAACGATTTCTAATTTTTGTTTATGATTATTGGTTTATTCGCTCACTTTTCCCATTATTTGAGTTATTTTCCTTCCATGATGAAGCAAATGAATAATGTACTTCAAATAAAACATACCCTCATATTATGTTGTGCATTCTTGTTTGTTTCTCGTTCTGTACTTTTTTTAAATGCAAACATCAAAAGTACTTTCAAATTTTGCGTTGCACGCACAAGGTTTGAAACTTTTATTTTAATTTTGTAATTAATCGGAATTAAAAATACGGTACAGGCGTCGTCAAATTTGGTCACCCTGTCATTTGTGTAAGCATCGCTTACCACATGTAGACATTACCCATAGTTAAAATGTTGAATAAAATTGTGAGATATATGATGACTCGAAAACAGAGATTGAAAGATCTGTCGTTATTCCTTGTCATTCAATTGATCTGATGCATGCTTTAGGATTTGTACTGCATATACTGTCTATCAGACGAAAAAACAGTAGGAGAAAAACCATTTGTAAGAAAGAAAATTTTGAGGTAACTCGTCCTGAAGAGAGAACATTTGCTTTGAAGTGTAATAACTATTTTTATATTTGTGCTAAAGCAGCAATATCATTCAATATGATGTGTCATCGAGAAACCTAACATCACCTCTCTAGTAGTCTTCAATAAATAAGTATAAATATTTTACTAATTTCTGGAACTATTATAGTAAGACCATTATTTTCCGCAGGGCTTCAACATACACTCAAACGCAGGCCTGCTGATAGGCCTAGAAATAAACCGCTCTTTGTTTTGAACAATATTTGCTCTTTGGAGACAACGCACGGTCAAGTCGGATGTCACGGTCAAGTCGGATTGCGCAGGTCTCATGCAGAAGCATGCGCAATTGCTGCATCCTTAGATTCGGAGAAAAGACGCAATACCGAAACGATCTTCTCTCCCATACATCACATACAATTTTTTTCTCTTTTTTTACTAAATAAATCTAAATCTAAACGCATGCGAGATCTGCACTATTTCATGCGTTAGACATACCGCGAAATCCACCGAAAAGACACATCGTATGTACGCAGCTTCACTATCACCGTCTTCAGTTTTTCTAGCTTTCCAATGATTTTTCAATTTTTCCTGCTCTCTTCCTTCTTCTGCCCTATATTCCCGCGTTTTTCAATTGTTTTGTCTCTCGGAAGCTCTTGAAATGTTCATGTTAAATGTTTCATATGAACGTTAGATGTTAAATATAATGTTAAATGTTACGTAAACTTACTTTTGGTTTAAACGAATATTAAATAGTGTACAGTTAAAGTCTTCCCCACCCACCAACTAAAATCCCTGTGAAATGGCTGCATTTGCAAAATGCAATACAAAAGGGCAGTTCTGATTTGCAGAGAGGCGCGCGTCATATTCCACTATCGTTCGCACTCCCCCCCCCATCCCGCCCCTCTTTCACCCTGGCTCGTTCTCCCGATTTGCCTCCCCGCGCCACGCTCCCGCCCCGCCCCGCCAATCCCACCGCTCCGCCCGCGCCACGCCCTCCCCACTCATCCCGCCACATCCACAACGCTTGCGGCTCGAGTTCGCGCCGTGCCCGAGCCGTGACGTGTTCCGCATGGCACGCGTAGAGGACCGACCTCGCGCCCGATTCGGCTGGATATGGCGCTGCCCGCGGATGCCTCGGGTGCCTTCACAACGATGGAATGCACCCGCACCCGCGTTCGCGCGCGGCCGAATAGCCATGGTGGCGAACGATCGGCCGGCGAGCAGATACACAATTCCAGTTTCATTGCGAGATAGAGTTTGGAGAGGCAATGATATATGGTTTTAGCGGGCTGGGCGGACGCGAAGAAGGCCAATTAACAGTCGCATACCAGTGCCATTCCGGTACTCGGAGAACACCAATCAGGGTCAACGGTAGACCGCAGAATAAATTGCAATACTGGATGTTCAAGGAGGAAAAGTCGAAACTTCGAAAATAAGCTCTTAAGACAATTTTAAGCATATTTTGTGTAATAAACTCCTTGTGTATCCCGAATGTCTGAGCCGCAATAAGCGCTCAAAAGCTGGTTTGAAAAAATACTTTCTATGCAAAAATTTGCATTTCAGAAACGGGACATTCTTTGTCAAACGGCTAACAAAATATCGAAGGGTCGGAAATCATGAAAATAATTATATTTTCGTATTCAGCATGATATTAAAAACAAGAAAAAACGACTTTTTAGCAGCGTTAATTTTTTCCCTCAAAATATACTTCCATTTTTTAATGTTTTTAATAAATTTTCCGGTGTTGCATTAGAACATTCCATGCTAAGGCTGAGTACGTAAAGTCTCGTCTTCTATTTTTAACTCTATCTACTGATATCAAACAACATAAAAAATAACAAAAAATTTTCAAGGGCACTAAGAGCATAAATGGGTAAAAACTTTAAAAGTCGATTGTGAAAATAGGTCATCGTCCTTCGTCGATTTTAAAAAACAAAATACTCTTAGATATTTGTACTTAATGCCTCCAAAATTTAACTGGTGGTTATTGAAAGGTGTCAGAACTCCGAGCTATGAAAGTTGTTTTTATAAGACAAAATTGGTTTTTATTGGCAAAACTAAAGGTCATTATATTTTGCAACGTTAGCTGTAAATTTCTAAAAATTTCAAAAGTTGAAAATTTACAAAGTTATTTCTACATTACAAAATAGAAGATACATATTTTTCCGTCACGTAATTTTCAGGTAGAGGCTGAAATTTCACAAATTAGCAAACAGTTGTAATGTACTTTTCATTTTGCCTATAAAAATAATTTTGTTAGATAAAAACAACTTTTCTTCACAAATTTTGGAACAAAATTGTTCGTAGTTCTGAACCCTTTCAGTAACCAAGAATGAAATTTTGTAGTACACGTATCTAGGAGTATTTTTCCGTTTGAAAATCGAAAAAGGCAATGGTGTATTTTCACAATCGATATTATAATTTTTTACCTGTTTATGCCCTTTATTTTCCTTTCTGAACAAATACATTCATTTCTTTTGTAAATAATAAACAATTTACAATTTTTTGGAGTGTTTATATGTTTCTGAAATGCAAATTTTTGCATAGGAAGTGTTTTTTCATATCAACTTTTTAGTGCTTATTGCGGCTCAGCCAATCGGAATATCCAAGTAGTTTATTAGACAAAATATGCTTAAAATTGTCTTATGACCTTATTTTCAAAGTTTTCTCCCTGGACACCCTATATAATAGAAGCAAAATTTCATATAATATTTAAAAACTTAAGATTCATGTATGCAACAACATATTACTGTCATTTTCTGCAAGTTTATTTTAAAAAAATTTCGTTTTTTTGTGATGTGTCAAAGGCATGTATATTTGGAGAAGTTTCTGTACTTGCGGTTCTTCCTCGGAGGCAAAGAATGCAATGTCCTTTTTTGAATAACTAGTTCTACATTCTCTGTGTTGCTGCGATAGCACAACTGTTCCCTAATCGACAGATACAAAAATAATGTTGCCACAAGTTTATTGTCTGGCCTAGTTGTAAGAGTACATCAGAGTTTTCACGAAGTAATTACGCGTGGTAACGGTTGAACTTTTTTTCTAAACATTCTATTAGCGTTGAAGGACGAAGTATCACTGAGAGGTTTGTCCTAATAATAAAAGTCTTAAAGATGAAACGGTAACTCCTTGCCTAAAAAATGTACAGGAAAAACATACAGGATCCGTTATTTACCAGTCTCCCCACATTGTTATGCGATTGTTAATGTATTTGACATTTCTTGTATATTTGTTCCCACCTACCGCTCAAAATACGTGACCGTTTACGATCGGAAGATGTCAGAATTACTTCATACTAGAAAACACTTGCGAAACCGCAAGTTACCGATGGCGTAAGGGCACAAGCGCTTGCTGTCTTCGTGTTATCAGAGGTGATGATTATGGATGCATCATTGATGTAAAAGTTTTTTGTACAAATATCGATGTTTATCGATATATTAAATACGATGTTTTATTATCGGTGTCGCATCACTAGTGACCATAAGGGCTCGGTTACCAGCGCTCTACAGGGCGGAGTTGGAACAACCTTGCGTTCTTCTTAACTTCGGCAGCATGTCCGGAGTCTGGTGAAGTCCCTCGGCGGTCTTGTGAACTACGTGTGTATTTACAATGTTGGCTGTGGACCACGGCCTACAAACCCGGAAACATCTAATTTATTCGTACGTGTGTATAATTTGCGATGTTTTCTGCGACGTAAATGCACAATGAAACAGTGCGTTTTAACGTAAAGTTAGCATACAAAGTCGATAATATTGTGACGCCATGGATACTCACAGCGACCACAGACACACAGAGCTTTTCATTATAACAAATATATTTATTAACAAGAAAAACAAAACAAATATATACACTAATAATCACTTACACCCTAGCTCTGATAGACCTACTATCCTCTGATCGGCGGGAGCGATCCAAACCCGATTGAAGATGGTTTTTGATTGTGCATTCGCCACTCCTATTCTTAGAAGCGCCACAAAGCCTAGCTTCCGTGACCGCATTCACGCTGACACAAAGTCCGTTCTGGCGCCCAACGGCTGTTTTCTCGATCGCAGAGCGATTCTTATCCGTGAGAACGCGTAATCGTGGCACTCAACCACTCTTCACCTCGGAGCACGCAACAGCATCGCCTCCCCGTGACCGCAGTCACCCAAGGACCTAAAGCCCGCAGGCTTCGTCAACTAGTGACACGAGCCTCGCGAGCCTGGCTCGCATATAGCCACCGTCGTGGCGCCAAGTTTTGTGCACACGCCACGAGGCTCTCCCACTGTCTCCAGAACCCCCCCCCCCCACTGGCTCTGTACACTCTGTTATTATAGGCGAGGCCCACGTGACCTACTACGTCACGCACCCCCTCGCTTGTTATAACAGTGAAAAGGTTCTATAAGCCGGAAGACGCCAAGCCTTGTGTCTCCCGTTTCCGCGTTCATGCCTTTACGGAAAAACCTTCTTCTCTGTGGCGAGGCTAATCCTCTGCCAAGCGTCCCCCAATAGATGCCACGAGGCACGCTGGCTAATACGTTACAATATTTTCCACTGATATCTTTTCCAACGTTGTACAATATATATTCTTTGAGAAGTAATGTTAACAACTGATATAACTGACATCGACGTCTAAGAAACTTCCCGTGTGCCCATTATTATCAAAAATGGGTTTACTTCTTCAAAATGATATTAATGTCAATATTATGATATTAAACTCCAACAATGATATTAAACTCCAATAAAAAAGGTTTTCTTTTGTTAAAATAGACTTTTCAAACTGAAAAAATGAAATCCAAAGTATCATTGCTTCCAGTGAAGATGGATTTTCTGATCTGTGAGCGCCGGGGATAGCAATTTCTGCCGAGTGCGCGAATACTAGCATTTCCGCTTTAAATAATTCCACATAATCTGTTGCGCAATTCGTTTTCGTGTATCGAATAAGCTTATTGTTCATGTGAAACTTGATATTCGTGATTTTATGTAAATTTATATCATTTGCTGGTATTATCCAGCTTGACAGCATATTTAACGAAAATCTGTTATTATAACTTATCTACTTCAGTTATTAATTTAGAGGTATGCCTTTGTGAAAATGGTAAACTTTCAACTGATCAACGATGAAAATTGTTGTTGACGTTTTATTTATTAATGTTGTAATGATATTGTGTATTTGATCTCAGAGGTTGCAAAATTTAGTGATTAGAAATAACTTCCGTACCGACGTTCAAGTTCAAGTTTCCTCTTTGCCTCATATCCGAAATATTGAAGATTTTGCAACGAACCTCTCAGAGCCATTGACCCCCTTTAACATTAAGGGGGAAGGGGTATCTAGAAGAGCCTAAACCCTAAAAATGTATCGGAAGGTCTTATTTTGTGTATTATAGTAGAGGAACGCTTCAAAAGCTTTAACACCGTTGTATTATTTTCAAGTATTACTTGGTTGGTTAGTGAAGAAACAGACCATTCAGTGAGCCGGTTGTTGTGAATATCGTTTATTAGCCTCTTTTTTTATTTTTTTAAATTTATTTTTCTCGTTTATGTTGCATCGTCATCAATGGTCATAGCGACTACATAGAAATACATTACCTATCATTTACATTAGTTATGGAAACAATGTCGAAAGCAAGTAATACAGAACAAAATATACCTAACAGAATACGAATGTACAACATTTTAAAACAAAATCGCATTATTGTATTGTGTTGAAATAAATTTTGAAGGGGTATGTTTCATTTAACATATTAATTAACAGATTTACAGAATACGTTTTGTATATGTATTGATTTATGTACCTACACTGTCAAATTGGCTGCAGTGTTTGACACTTTAAACTAGCATAGAACTGAAACTAATTCTTCTACCTAAAAGATTTTGTTTATTTTCATCAGTTCGTTATTTTCAGATCTTAAGTACCTGTCAGTTCTGTGTTTTGATGTGTTTTGTTGTATTTTTTCTCGCGTCATAAAGGGTAGTTGGTTGTGTTTCTTGATCGTCTTTGTACAATTTTAAATCTTGTTTGGAATTTTTAATTCGCAAACTAATTTACTGATTTTGACTTTTCTTGTTACAGAATCGCATGAATGAGCTGTATCAGCCAATTGATACTGTAAATCAGTACTTGGAGCAGTTCGGACAATATCGCAAAGCGACAGGAGTTCGTTGAGAATATTTCCATTATTCAAGCATTCATCAGGTATGCATTAATGAGAAGTTATTCATTTTAATAATGAATTCTGTGCATATGTGAAAATAAAGATCTTCGTGAACTTGAAAACATCTGTTGTTTTTTTTTCCTTTTCTGCTCTCCAACCTCACAGTGTCAGTTCAGTGTTGTATTACATGTAATTGCTACTTGTTCTTGCCTGCATGTAATTGCCGGAAATAAGTGTACTATACTATTTTCTCCAGTTGATTTTATGAAGTTCCTGGATTCTGAAGGACTATTAGAGTGTCGCTTCCCTTAAATATTGGCCTGAAGTCTGCTACTGGGCATTGGTTTAACAGTTCGCAACCCCTTTAAACGAAGTAGAATATTATTCTATAAAAATTATTTCAAACGATTGTCCGAGATACTATGGACAATAAATACGGATAAGAACAACATACGGATGCGAACAAAATTCATTACAGATGCAATAGATGCTCTTCCTCCGAATTATGAACAATAAAATTCCTTAAATTCATTCTGTTCATTCCATAATTTTTTTTTATTTCGAAAGCTTTTTCCCCCATTTTCTCTTGCTGATCTGCTAGTTCTCACATCAATATATGTTAGAAATAATCGAGTAGTACAAATCACTTTCATTTATGAAATTCGCCCATTCTTAACTCGATTGAAGAATATTTAATGGACTATTATTCATATTCCATTCCTTGTATAGTATTACTCCCTCCTGTCCTGTCCTTTGGCTCGACAGTCGAATAAGGGCCTTCACCGTTTAGCGGTGGCCCAGCCTCTCTCCATAAGGGGTTCATGTTGTTAGCACGAAGGCATCTCTTCACAGTATATACTCGTCTTCTTAAACGGTGGTGTTTCTCATCGTCACGCAACAGTAGATACTGGGACATGTGTAAGGAAAGCGCCCAGTTATAATTTTGCCCTGGCCGGGAAGTGCACCCGGGATTGCGCAGTGGAAAGCGAGCAGTCTAACCAACAAGCCACCGAGGATCTTTAACCCCCCTCTGTCAATGTTAATTATCGCAAAACTAATTAAACAACTGCTTTTTGTATGTAGAACGATTATTGATCTCGTATTTCATTAAAATCCTTCGAAATGTACTATGAAGATTAACTACTAAGGAATCGGATGTGAATAATGTGGCTCACTTTCGACTCCCTGTAAGCAGGGGCTATGAAACTAGTGGTGACTATCTCTATCAAACTGTTTCCTTAGAATCAAAGAATGACTGTCCATTGTTTGGTGATATTAGTATCAAAATACACATTTCTGTTTTTAATCTCTTAGATTTACCAATCAATGAAAGGGCTACCTTTATAGTTTTGGGTCAAATATATTTCCAAACTCGAGCCCTTCTAATATTAAAATTTTGCGTGAGGCAATGATGTGATTAAAATGTGCTAGATATAATGTTACAAACAACTTGAATTGGCAGAGTATCACTCACTTTTTTGATTGCGACTTATCCAATTATCATTATTTATTTTTCAATCCAGGAAATTCCTTTCTAATCGTCGTACTCATACGTACTTCTGATTGGCAAATCCAGCTGTCCACTATTAGGCGTATGTTCTCTAATCACAACCATCAATCCTTTATTTTGGGCAGAGAAATTTCTTTCGTCAAAAACCATATGAACTTCCCAGAGCATATCCGGCATGTGTATGAGTAAATTCTTATCCTGCTATACTTTTCAAACACTCCAGTTCGTTTCTCCTCTCGTTAATCGGTATTTCACAAGGCTTGTTCTTGTTAATAAACCACTCATCGGTTTCAGTCATCTACCTAGCGCCCTCAAGCTCCTAAGAGCCCACCTAATTGTCATCCCGTCCGTCTGGATTTCACTGCTCGCTCAATCTTGAATCATTCCACCAAACCGTCCTTCTACAACCACCGGTCGAGATATTTAGGGCAACAACTGTGGTTATTGTAGAGCTTTTGAATAACAAGCCTCAGGTTCGACTTCCGATGGCGGAAGATTTTTGACATTAGCTAGATAGGTCGAATTCAGTAGCGGCCGGCTGCTCTTGTCTGTAGTTATTCATGGTTTCTCAGATCAATACCGGTGAATGCAGGAGCAGTAACCTATGGATGGCGCGCTGTCTTTCTTTCCTCTGTTTCGTTCTATGATCTTCCCTTACACAATCATGCTTGCATGCACTACACAACCACATGGTGAGGGGACCAGTCAGGAGGTTAGGGCTTGTCCTGTCTAGGGCGGTGCCTCGTTGGCGGAAGTTACCTGTATACGGACATTCCCCACAAGCCTGTATTGTACCATCCAGTGGGAAAGGAATCAACGGAACCCCACGCTAAAAACATTTATTACACCGATGGGACTAATGATCATAATAATTGCCGTTGACTTGCCCGTAAATATCAATGAATATACATCCATACCGATGCGCAAGTAATGAACACGATTATATTCACTGATTATGTAGGTTGTATAGATATAAATACTTGTTTAAATTATACTTTAATTATCAGTTATGTTAGGTTTGAGTAGATCTGTGAATGTGTGTAGTTCTTGGTTTTTATTTTATTTTGTAGTGCATTCAGTGCAGTAAATCAGTGGATTAATTGCCACTATCTGGCATACATCCAGTAAAATCCTAATAAACATATTTGTCATCAGATCTAATTACCCACGTGACAGATGCTCACAATTTCCACCACAATTTCTCACACGTTTGTAGTTCCTCTCTGCCGCCGAGAAAAAATTGTTAAAGTTCACCACGTTCCTTGGTCAATCAATAAAATTTTGAAATTTCTCACATCCAATCTCTCACCTACCTCTTTACTTTATCTTCAATGTTTTTACTGGATTTGAACGCACTTCTATTCACTTTAGGGAATCTGAGAGTTTCATCCGTGGCATTCTACCCGACCGGGTAAGCACGAGCCTCTGTGGCACACGTCGGCTTCTGATTTCCTTCAGGAAAGGCTGCGTGGTTTGCTGTATTCTTCAGAATGTGTGCGTCGTCCGGTGTTGGGCCCACTCCTCTACAGGACTTACAGCGACACGCCAAAGGCAAGCAACGGAGGAGCGAGGGGATGGGATATGCCCCCTGCTCGTCTTGAGTGCTCCAAGGGATTGTACACCACAATACGCACAAGTCTACACAGATCAAACTATCACACCGGCTGTGTTTAGCTCCGAGCCAGCATTGCCACAGTCTTTGCAGCGACTATTATCCGCAAGGATTCGAGTCCCGACGTGGCGGATTTACGGCACTAGCTAAGTCGAATTCATCCGTTGACTCGAGAGGAATTCTGTCGGCTGTTCTGATCGGTAGTTTTCTCTGTTGTTTTTTCGATCAACACCAGGCGAAAACCGGAGCAGTTCCTCATCAAACGGGCCACGGCCGCGCGAACTCTCCGACTTCTTCTCTCCTCTCACACATACTTCCTTTTGCATGCACTAGTGTTGCGATATCGATTACAAAACATCGATGTTCAAAATTAAAACATCGACGAAAAAATATCGATATTTTTGGACTTGATTAGTATCTTCTAACATTAAATTCGTGTGCAATAAAATTTGACAAAGTTCGTGTTTATCAATTCGCCGAATATGAGTACGATAAGAAGCGTACTTGTTGGCCGTATCTCTGAATGCAAAATGAACATGAAGAGGAAATACAATGGCATAGAGGTCATCTCGGGTTACAGTTTGGTCGTTGTAGGTAGTGCAACCAGCATTCCTTCACCTTTGGTTCCAACACATTAATAACAGAGTTACTATCAGTAAATATTTTATATTTTAACTTTTACAGTATTATGATCATGGGAATTTTGCATTCAACAAAACATCAAGAACAAAAACAAAAAGAAAAAAACATGGATGTAAATAAAACATCGGTATTAATACATCGATGTTTAAAACACAGATGTTTTGAAAACATCGGCATCGACCTAGCATGCACTACTCTACCATACGTGTTGGGATACCAGACGGAAACTTACCCCCTTACTTGCCCCGTATGAGGCGGTGCCGCAGGTCAAAATAGGGGGGCGGGAATCCTTTTAAGCCCACGTGTAGGTCTTCGCCAAAACGCACGGTCCAGCGGGGAAAGGAATCAACACCTCCTCCCGGGATCAAACATTCACTACACTGAGACTAAAGACAATTGTTGGTGCGGTGCCCGCAAACGACAATCAATCACAGATCCCGGGCGTGCATGGACCCAGTGCCGAGTAGCTCGCAAAGTCTAATCTCCCACCCTTCCAGAATGCGATTTGATAGGGAAGGGAATGTCGGGGATCATTCTCCCAAAGAGTTTGATGAACACTGCTGAAGTATTGATTTCCTTCCCATGATATTTTCAATCCATTCTAGGTATCTCATTTACGATTTCCATCCTTTTAAACGTCCAAATCAAGGAAATTCTTCTCCAAAACAGTTTCCGAGTGCTTACTTAGTATTCATTCTGATTGCATTGCGTACGCGAAGGTAGTCTTCGTTTTACTCATCAATTCTCCGATTCGTCCCATCCTGAAGCTTTGAATGTCCCTCCCTGGAGAAAATAGCAACCAACCGCCTTGCCGTTTCACGCAACTCCTGCCCCGTCGCAGCCGGCGCGCGCCCTTTAGTCGCTGTCTGTCGCTCACCCCCCCCTCCGTGCCGTCGCCCTCCCACCCGCGGCGCTGCCGCATCCCGTGATCATCGATCCGCACCCGTCAGCCGAGAGGGTTAATTAATTACGCTGATTATGAAGAAGCGCTGCGCAGCTCTGCGTCGCGTCGCGTCGCATCACTCCGCCGCCCGCGCCCCGCCACCCGTCATCCGCCGCAAAACGGAAGCCCGTCACGCGTTACCTCCCGCCCCGCTTTGTACTCGTTCGGGGAAGCGGCCGCTGGACTCACGTGGAGAAGGTTACACCGCAAAGGAGGCTCAGAGAATCAACTGATGTGATAAATGACGGAGCAGTATTATAACAAACGGACCGCGCGAGATCTTTCCTTCTTCTTCCTTGTCCTCTCCCCATCCCTTACTTTCACACGCCTTCGCATACACTACACGATCGACCCTTGTCGGGAGCTTAGGAGTTGTCCTGGACGAAGCGGTGCTCCGCTGGTTGGAGACTTCTTGTCGAGAAAAATCCCCGCAAGTCGTCGAAGATGAGCTCCAAATATCGCCTGCTGGCTGGAAAGATCACCGCCATCTCACGCGATTAAAACATGCACTACAGTTACGGTACTAATGACCATAGCCGTTGACGTGTCCGGATTCACTAATCAATCTAACATTCAATCAACATTAGTTTCTGAGTCGTCGCGTATGATCAAGGGCGCGCAGAGAAAACGAGAGGCCTCCATCTCTATAAACAACAGAAATAACTAAAAGCTTGTAATTCGAATTAGAAGTAAATACATTTTTATATTTCGAATCAAAAAAATAATTTGGAGCCTAATTAAGTAGGACCTGGGGAAAATGGCACCAGCTGCCCATCTCCCGGGGATTTGGGAAAGATCAGAAAAGCACTAGCAAAGCGCCCAGGAAGGGAAGCACTGCGCATGTTCATGCCTTCTCATGCTTATCTGCCCGAAGAAACCAATTAACAACAGATTCCCACGACCTTCATTGGTTCTCAACTCTGACCTTCCTCAAGACTTTACTCATTGTATCATCAATTTTTAAAATGGGGCAAAGAGCTGCGACGTCTAATCACATTGCACGAGCACCTACCGACAACAATTGCCTAATGGTCCGGGAACAATTCCCGCATTCCAGAGTTCCATTTGGCTTCCTCACATTCGCCGCAACGTTGCGCCCGGTGTATTTCTTCTTCGCCCGGAAACTTTTGTTTGAGGCATTTGCATTAAAGTTACCTCCACTGCCGTCTTCGGACATTTGCCACTGCTCTACCGCCCGCTTTGGTTCTCACAAGTTCGTCGTGCAGCGCTCTCCCCGACCCGCGAGCCCGCCTCCTCCTCCCGCGCCTCGGGCAGCGAAGAGCGCGGTTGCAGCGCCGCGCCGCCCTCCCGCGCGCCCGCTGCGCTCGCCAATTTCGCGGCCGGCGGAGCGCGAGATGGCGGCACAATAGAGCGGCCCTCGACGGACCGGCGCCCGCGGCGGCGCTTGGGCGACCACCGCCCCCCCCCCCCCGCCCAACCCCCGACGCCGCCCCGCCCAGCCTTGCTGGCTCAAGCTCCGACTGCCCATTTCCACCATGCCATCTCCCCGCCCCCAGCCCCCCCCCCTGTGCATCCTAGGCCTGCCCCACCCGGCTTTACTTGCTCAAGTTCCGTCTTACCTATCTACCAAGCCACCCCCACGCCCACACCCCTTCCTTTGCTCCTGGCATGCCCCACCCGGACTTGCATCTTATAGCTCCATCTTGCTCATCTACCATGCCACTTCCACGCCCCAACCCCCTATTTGGTTCCTGGCCTGCCTCACCCGGCCTTGCTTACTCAAGCTCCGTCTGGCCCATCTCCCATGCCAACTCGACGCCCCAGCCCCCTCCTTTGCTCGTGGCCTGCCCCACCCGGCCATACTTGCTCAAGCTCTCAATTCACCATGCCATTCTCGTCCCGCCGTCTCCACGCCTAGCATGCCAGGCTCCTTGTGCCAGGCCTTGCGTGGGGACCCCTCTCTTTTCCCCCGCCTTGCCAACAAGTGCTCTTCCTTCTTGCGCTCAGTCTTTCCCACCTACTATGGCTCACCCATCTCCACCTTGCATGCTCATCTTCACTCATCCCATCTCCACGCCTTGCCCGCGGAAACCGTATCTTTCCCCCGCCCCACCCACCAATACTCTTTATTTCCCACGCTGCGACTCGCCTTTATGTCGCACTAGTTCTGCCTTCCACGCTTATCCTGACTTGTCGCTCCAATCCGGAATCCATGTCCCCGTCTCGGTTCCACCCATCGATGCATTCCTGCTCGCGCTCCATCATACCGATCTTTCTTACACCCTCTCTTTGCCTCCCAAACGTATTTTTATATGAATTGCCATCCCCCTTCTGCTGCCTCGCTGTTACCCCTGACCTAGTGTTCCGTTCTACCCTGTTGCCTTGGACCCGCCCACGCTGTTCGCGCTCGCGACGTCTTCGCAATTCTCCGCACTACCCCCGCTTTGCCGCCCCTTCGGACTCACCCGCCCCTCCCTTTCTACGTTCTGTCCCTTCGGTCCCACACTGCTTTCCCGCTCCCGTTCCGATCCAGTCCCTCCCGCCACCATCACTTGCGCTGTCCCGCATTCACCCCTTCCCACTCTCACACCCCTCCCCAACCCAGTAAGCCCCCTTGACTTATTCGCCGTTTTACCGCTCCCACGATCCCATCCCGCCTTCCCACGCCACCGCAGCTACCCTCGCCGCCCTTCCCACTCCATCACTGATGCCCCTATCTACTATCCTACTTTGCCTTCACACCTTGCCATCTCTAGTATTTCACTGCGCTTTCCGCTGTTGATCTCTCTTCCCCGCTATGTCAAGCAGAGCTAACATCCCGCCTGACGCGGTAAATTTCATGTTCGAATCACGTCAGCGTCACTAATTGACAAGTGATTTAGTCACCCTTGCAGTCTAAACTCTCACATAATACATTTGATAATGTAATATTCTTGAACGGATACATTTAAATAAATTGACATTTTTGTCAATAAAAAAACATACCACGAACGTCCAAAATGTTCTATCCCCTTTTACTTGACAAAAAGCATTCTTTATCTGCTATTTTTTACTATCATTTCTTCAGCTGAAACCTTCTTGGTTTTGCTTGTTGACGTTCTATGTTGCCGTTAGTTGTCAGTGTTCTCGCTACGTCACCAAACCGCCTTCTCTGTTCCATTTCGATCTCATCCCATATTCCCTTCCCACCTTTCGCCTCTCTCTACCCTGCTTCTCTTCATTCCCTTACCCGTTCATATGCATTGCTCCAAACCTCTTCTCCGCCCACGAGCTTTACACAGTTTTCACTCCCCCTCCCGCTTCCTAACATCTCTTCCTATATTTGTATGCTGCTTCTTTCTCTCGCTTTTCTTCCTCTGTCATTTCGGGCTCGCCCCACTTTCCCTTTCCACCTTCTGCCTCTATCTAACCTGCTTCACTTCTTGCCTTCATCCTTTCTTCCGCCTTGCTCTAGACCCATCCCGCAACCACTCAGCTTTACCGCTGTCTTACCTTTCGCCTCCCACCACGTCTCCCTCCATATCTACTCCCTCTTTCTCCCGCCCCACGCCGTACCCTACTCCAACCCTCGCCTTTATTCCCACACTCCCCTCGCCGTTCGAGAGCCTCACGCTGCAGAACGATGCGGATTCCGCGGGCTTATTTTCAAGGGCGCGGAAAAATAACTAGCATTAAAGCTTAACTACCACGCCGTCGGCGCAGTGCGGCGAGGGTGCGCCCGCGAGATAGTCGAGCCTATTTGGCGCTGAGTATTGGTCTTCAGGCTTAGAGATCTGGTGGGCTCTGTCGGGTCCTGATTTTGACGATGGTCGCGAGCGGTT
Source organism: Gryllus bimaculatus (assembly GCA_017312745.1). Lineage (NCBI taxonomy): Eukaryota > Metazoa > Arthropoda > Insecta > Orthoptera > Gryllidae > Gryllus > Gryllus bimaculatus. The sequence goes on from BOPP01000038.1 coordinate 5,833,794, forward strand.
GGAAAAAAGAGGCCGTTGGTGAGAATGGGTGCTGGACGAGATAGTGAAGTGGCATTTTACTTTAATTGTTGAGAGCGTCCGCTTGCGGCAAGCCTGAGAGAAAAGATTGTAGAAACAGACATATTAAAAAGAAGTATTCGAAATCAAGTATTCGTAAAGAAATTTGCAACTTACTTGTATACACAATTAGTGCCAATGTATGTAATTATATTCAAGAATTATTGCGATGAATTTTTTTACATTTATTAAGCTCCCTGATATTCCATATGAATTCTCATCACATTAATTCACTATAAAACACTCTTACTTCAGTACTAAGAATTAAAATGAAGGCCATCTGTTCTATGAAGTTCATGGTGCGTGCATTTATTTACTGTCACCTTAACTGAGGAATGAGGAATATATCAGCATATTTGCGAAAAACAGGGGAATAAATACAGTACTTTCAATCAAGCCCACTATCCAGTCTGAATAAAAATTTCAATAAACTCTATGCCACAGAAAATAATACATTTTCAATTTCCAACAATGATGAGCGGGTCATTGAAATTTAGAGAGAGAATTATATATTTTAGTGGTTTCCTAGTCGGTTAAAAGGGATGCATTGTAGAATTTTTAGAGGTTTTTCAGAATAAAAATTAAACTTTTCTTACTCATGCAGACGAGTCGAAAATTATCATTTTTTCCCAAAGAACATACAGTGGTAAACAGCATATAAGTGAGTTATATGCATTTATGCTTGGGGCATTTTCCCCTGATGGTATAATAATTACTAATCAGTATGATGTATGGCTCGTAGTTTCGTTTATTGCCAAACATGAACTAGTGAAAGAAAGTGAAAACTTTTGTATGATGAGGATAAACCAGTGGTGATACAACAGTATGTACTTTCTCTCAATAGTTGTAACGCTTACGTAATACCTGATGACATCACAACTTAACATCATTTCAGCCTGTTCTATAAAAACTCCCTTCAGCAAAATGGATGTGAGATTTCAATTTGCAATTTTTTAAAAGGTGTTCATATATGTCTAATATTTATTCACTTTTTCGTAACCAGGCCCGCTAATGAGAGTTCTATCGAAAATTCGCTATTTTTTTCCTGCAGCGCTACAATACTTTCTCTATACTCCGTAAGCAGTAGTGGGAAAGTGAAAACAGATTTCAGAATGAAGTGTGTTTGATCATATTATAATGTAGAATATTGCAATATCAACAAGGCATTCTTCCACTAATGCATCAGTTCTCGCCATGTTAACCATTACTGTACAGTGTAATATGTACCTACGAGCGTCTCTGTCCTACGACAATTTGTCCGGAAGTTAATTGTTTCTCTGTGTACACGTCGGATGTTGCTTAAACACAATATGAGGGCTAATATTGATCCATTCGGAACAGGGTAATGGAGGAAGATCCCCATTTATGAGAAGATGAAGGAGGTTGTTCACTGTAAATAAACTAACGTCCATGAAGCCATAACGGTTATTGGTCATATTGAAACCATGAATGAGGAACTCTGTCTTTTAGGGTTGTCTTGAAATAATTATGATCTTCTCCCGATCAGGTCACTTCCGTTCCGATATAATACTCGATTTAAGGACATGATAAACGTAATAGAAACAATTTCAATCCAGTCTTCCATGGAATAAGAAAACCAACCATATTATTATTATTGTTGAAATGATGAAGTTCGTACCTTTTTATCCCTACAATGTTTATTGTAAATGAATATTTCCTAGTTGTTGACTCATGATAATGAAAAATAAATAGTTTAATTAATGAACGTATATTCAATTTCGAAAATGTGATTTTAAAATACGTATATTTTTCTTAATAACCCAGCTCTTCTTTAATATAAGATTATTATTATGTACACCGTTCTTTCTTTTGATGCTGCTATTTCTTCTGATTCAGCAGATTTAATTAAAGAATTTCCTTTCACGATCGTAGAACCAATTCCTTTCTACTGTACTCAGGAAAAAGTAATTAAACGGATTGCGTTATCTACAATCGTTCACAAAGGATGCGCGTTCTCGATTCGAAATTGCCAGGCAACTCCCGCAAGTGAATTTCAACGAGCTTAAGTCTCCGGGTAAAAGATGTTATAAAACATGATAAAAAAACGAATTCTTTCTCGTCTTGTTTCGAACCTAAAGCCTGAACATGCTTAAACAAATCTTGAAGGGCGTTGGTCATAACACCAGCTTTGCCACAGGTTTTTGACGCCATGAAGACATTTTTCCCCTTTGCCCTTCACGGTAAGCCTGTGAAGGCGAGAATTTATTTGCCTGTCGATGTACAATTGAGCCGCTGTCTTATGTCTTAAGCAGTTAGGGGGATTTCTCTTACTAAGTAAAATTTTTAATTAATTTAATGACGCAGTTAAATCTGCAAGCATTTTGGCATGCCTAACGTATGAGTAATGTTTTTGTTAAAAAATGTAATCTTAAATATTGTGAGATGTTTTCTTTGGCAGGTAAGATTTTTTTTTTATCTCTCTTCTATTCACGTACCATTCCACTCTGTTTAACAATATATTCACAATTCGTTCAACTCATTCATTCCCACTGCTCTGTACACAAAGACATATTTAAGATCATCGAATATTCTTGTGCTGCTACGATAAAGTACATGTTCATTTATTTTCTCTATTCCACTCGTTATATTAAAACCAATAGTTTTTTAACTATGCACACAAAATGCTCCAATCAGGGCGGTATCTCAAAAAGTTTATCGCTTATCCTATCCGATTTTTCTTACAGCTTCTACCTACTGGCCAAACATAAAACTGACTCATTTATCTGAGGAGGCGTTATATATCTACCGTTATGTCGAAACAGCGTATGTATTGCAACATAATCTTTGATTTTAACAACACTTTCAGATATTTTCAATGCCCCTCGCTTCGCGAGTCGTTTTTTTTCCGACAATTTCCAAAGCACTCGTGGTATTACCTATAATAAAAAAATATGTTTGTGTTTTAAAGATTTTCGTTTAGAAAGGAGTTTGAGATTTCTACTTGACCAAATTTCGAGATTTTTTCAATGTATGCATTTGGATGGGTATGAACCAAATATAACTATTTTATAATATATATATAATATTTCTAATTTTCTAAAATTCTTTTTTTTTCCTCGTGAAGACAAGAGATATGTTTCTAAATATTCTCATTTCTGTACTATAGAAGAGAAACAACGCGATTTTTTTTAAATATCCACTTTTGATTTTCTCCGTCGTGAATCTGTGATTTGTCTCCAAATAGACTTCAGAGGTTCGTTGCGGTACCGCAGCCTGCGTAATGGCTTCGATGCTTCACGAGTCTGCTGCTCCAAAATGCCACCCGAGCGCTATCTGTCCGTAAACAGGCGCAACAACTAGTACGCAAGATTGCCGCTAGATGTCTCTCAATGCGCATGCGTCTGAACACTGGAGCGGAAATTCAATTACTGAAAGTTCCTCCAACTGTTTGAAATATACATTATTTTATATATTTCAAATGCCTTTATTGAATTAAGGTTGCCGTTTATGAATTTGGAAAAACAAACTGATTCTATTTCTTCCTTTCATTGGACATTTAAAGCAAAAATATGTGTAGAAGTGTCAATTCTTTTAAATAATAACATTAATGATATTTCGTGATATTACGTGTTTGAATATAGATGAAACAAGTATTATACGTAAATAACATCTTTTTCAGTTTCTCTTGCTCCGTTGTGCAAATGCTGGGGCACCACCTTGTTTTCCTTATTAAGTCACTATTAGTGCTAGTTTCGTATGCTTCTCATTTTGCTAAAATGTGGGAGGGTGGGAATGAGAGTAGTTGTTTCGCCAGCAGTATCATCAATTGAAATATGCCGCGTGTAGGATGATCACCGACCAAATAAATCTATTACATCAGAGCGAATATTTGTTATTATCAAATGAATGTTGCCTTCTCTAGTCGATTATACCTTTATTCGTAATGTAGCTACAGAGTGAGAGAGAGCGAGAGAGAGAGAGAGACAGACAGAGAGAGAGAGAGAGGGTGGGAGGGAGTGAGGAAGGCAGAGAGAAGGATGGTGAGAGCAGTAATTTCATGGTTATAGAAAACGTGCAACCATTGTACTTCTCTACCTCACTTATAGGTTTTACGAGGTTTACACATTTGGCGTTAAATAAACAAAGGAAGTACGTGGCTATCACGGGCGTTACAAGTGAAACCGCGAAGACGCAGGTTCAGGAAAGTTGTAGGTTGAAATATGTTTTCTCCAGGATTAAGAATTGTTTCTACGATTGCTTTCCCGACACTGATATCATCGTGCATGTAATGAGTTTGGCACTATTAACAAATGATTAATAGTAGAAAAAAGACAATCTACGAAAGCGTCTCTCAACGGGCGACGTCGGATCTCTCTATTTGTCCAAAGCCTAAACAAACTGGGGTTCACCAAAGAGCTAGGAGTTTTTAGAATTTCTATGTCTAAGCCTCATTTAAAACATGATACGTTGATCCAAACACTAACTGGTAGAAACCGCCAATGATATATACATGACAAATTTCGAAGTTTCTTGGTCGCTTATAGCAAATATGCATCGAAGTGCAATAATCCATCCAATGTGTCCAATTTTGTTTATTCTCATTATTAGAGTTTTGGTTACATTCTTTATCTCTTCTAATGTGTGTGTGTGTGATTATCAACAAACAAACAAATATTGTTTTGTACCATACATGCTAAATAATATCTTGATATATTTCAAGAAAGAAATAGAGAACATTAGACTTGTGTCAAAAGGAAGAAAATAGAAGTCAAAATGTTAAAAAAGCATCAAAGAAATATTGTGAAAATATCGCTGTTTTTATGAAATTATCGACTAATTTAAGTTAGATTTTTTGAAGTCAATGTGTTTCTAACATCGATGTTTTGTGTACAATGTTTTTATCTGGTTGATTATTTTAATAAAAAGGTACCATCAAAATATCATCAACATTCTTCAGTCCAATGTGATCAAGAGTGGTAATAATCAAAATCACGTTTTCATTCTTGATAAATGAAGCCTATATTTTT
>BOPP01000038.1:5839079-5854684 GCA_017312745.1 Gryllus bimaculatus
GAAATACAAACTAAATTACTCACACGTAAACATTAATGGTGCGGTTTTAAAAATGGCAATGTTTACGAACATTGATCATTTTGAGGGCCCGATGTTGTAATTTTAAACTTCGATGTTTAGAAACATGTGTTATCAATAAAATCTCAAATATCAATTAGTAAACCATTTAAGTAAATGACCCTAAAATGAACGTTAATGGGTTCGAATGATGTTTTAAAACATCAATGATTTTGAGGCGATGTTATATTAACATCGATGTTGTAATTTTGAACATAGGCGTTTAGAAACGTTTTCTCAATAAAATCTCAAATAAAAATTAGTAAACCATTTAACTAAATTACTCTAACGTCAACATTGATGGGCATCAATGCAGTTTTAAAAACATCAATGATTTTGTGGCGATGTTATATTAACATCGATGTGGTATTTTCGAACATGGACGTGTAGAAACATGGACATTTGTGGGCGACGGGCCAGACCGCGCCTTGACAGGCGCTGGGCCAGACCGCGGAGCGCAGGCTACTCGTCCGCGCTCCACTTGTCGAGCAGCGCCTGCGCGGGCGGCGCGTGGGGCAGCGTGAGGCGCAGGTGCGGGTCCGCGCGCAGGGCGTCCGCCGCCGCCGCCTGCGCCTTCGGCGCGCCCGCCCACGCGCGCCGCGCCACGCCGTTGTCCACGTCCCACGCCAGCAGGCGCGCCGCGCGCCGAGCCGCCGCCGCGCTGCCGTCCAGCACCAGCCCGAAGCCCCCGTTCACCGACTCGCCCCTGCGGACAGATTGATTCGTTTTCTGATTGATGGAGTGTTCAGTGATTCCGGGCACGTCAACTACCACGGTCATTAGTTCCATAAGTGTAATGCATGTTCTTTTTACGCGGGAGATGGCATTTCCACCGCTGTATGGGAAGATCCAGGGCCCACCTACCATCGGCTAGCAGGGTTTTCCCCAACCAGGTATCTTCCGCTAGCGGGGCACCGCCCCAACCGGGACAAGCTCACGACCGGTCTCCCGACATGTGTGGTAATGCACTGCATGTTAGTGAAAGAGTGTGTGGGTGTGAAGATAGGAAGAGGAAAGTTAATTTGGTGCCTCCCAGTGATGGAGGAGGAATGGGTGGTGGTTTGAATGCTTGTGGATTGATTTATCGATTGATTGATTGATTGATGGATTGGTGTTTCCGGGCACGTCAATGGCTGGGGTCTATAGTTCCGCTTAGTGGATATTTTATCTGGATGGTAGTCGCGATACCTTTCCCGCTTGATGGTGAGGCCCTGAACTACATGTCTGCTAGCAGGAGATTTCCCTTCCCATTTATCTCATCCAGCAGGGCAACGCCCCAGTCCGAACAAGCTCTATTCTCCCGACATGTGTGGTAATGTCGTTCTTGTGAATGTGTCACGTTCACAGTCAATGCGTCAGTGCATGCTGCGTGGCTGTGTTATGGTAATGATCCGATTCGAGTTGTCACCTCCTCACCTGATATTGATCGGAGAAAGCAGGGAAACTACCAATCAGATCAGAGGACCGCTAGAATTCGCCTCCGGGAAGCGGCTCAATTTGACCCAACAATCTTGCCAGTATTGAAAACCTGCCGCCGATGGGGTTCAAACCCTAGGACCTCTCGATCAGAGCCGCTGAAGAGTCTGCGGCCATATTGGCTGTAAGCGAATGTTTGTGGAGCTGGTTAATACAGGGGGGTACCACCTGGAAGGAGTAGGGCACTTCCATGAAATTTTGGAAACATTGGTGAGGCTCCAAAAACATCTAGAATTAGGGTGAGAGATCATTTGTCCGGAGATTGTCAATTTTTATATTAAGATCCCATTCCCTGACAGAGAACAAGGGGCACCCCGATGTTTAATACCGTTTCTAAAGTCCCCAAATCACATAAGAGGTGGTGGAGTGCTCTTTTGAATGTTAGAATGCAAGTCAATCTCTAAAGTGGGTCTTCACCTCTTATGACTACACAGGAGGTGCTGGAGGTCCTCATAACCTTCGGAATTATTGAAGAAGCATGGAGTGGATCAATCTATAATGTGAGACCACACACTACTACAACCTGGCAGGGGGTGGGGGTCTCCCTAATTGTGATGATCCCCCGGAACACCTAGTTCGATACGTGAATATTTGAATGTTTTGGGAGCGGGTCAATCTTTAAATTCTATAGAAGCCTCTAATCTTTGACACTTTGTGAAGCTTTGAACTGGTAATGGTAGCTCACGGTATCAGTTGATATCTTTGAAGTGCACTAGCTTGTCAGCTAGGTTGAGATCAGCCGCTGTCTGGAGGAGAATTCTATCGGCTGGCTACTCTATTGAGTTGTTTCTTTTACCGTGGTTTCCCCAATCAACACCAGGCGAATTCCGGAGCACTACCTTAACAAATGGGCCACAGACAGCGCGCAATGTTTCCTTGCTTTTCCTTGTCTTATCCTTAGCCCTCACACAAACTTCCTTACATGCAATACAGTACCACACATGCCGGGAGACCGGTCGAGAGCTTAATGCTTGTCCCGAATGGGGCGCTGCCACGATGGTGGGAGATACCACAACACTTAGAGAGATGGTGGAGGTCTCGTTTAAATGTCTGGAACTTGCCAATCTTTATATCGTGTCCGTATTGTGCCCAGCTGTGGGTCTTAATAAAATATGTACCCTTTAGTTTTGTGTAGTGTTGGTTTCATTTCTTCAAAGAATGTCCGCGATACCGCAGTCTTTTTACCTAATATTTAATGTGATTCCATTTTTTTAAGCATATTATCTATTCTGGAATGCATTAATATTGCTGAAGAAGATGAAAAAATTCAATTTTGAGAACTGAATGTATTGACGTTTGTCAACTACTTCTAAGAACTGGAAGCTTCCGCTTGTTGGTGCTGAAAACTTTTCCGCAGATGAATGAGTCCATAGAGAGAGAGATAACGTCTCTTAAAGTCCCGCTCGTCCCGCTCTCAAGTTCACTGAAGGTCTCTGTAAAGTCTGCCACCCCGAGGCGCTGGGCAAAATACAGTCAGAACTTTTGCTGTGTTTGTAACGTTGCTCCCCCGAGATACAAGAGGAAAGTTGCCTTACCAACCGACTCCGCCGCCGTTGTGAAGTGCCAACCAAGTGACTCCACGTGCAGCCAACCCTAGAGCATTTTGCACTGCCATATCTGCAACAGGGACAAAAAATATACATACAATTTCCACAGTATATTTCGCGTTATTTCGTAGAACAGGAGGTTCTACATACGAGTACATGTCCGATAGTTGAATTTTTACAGACTAGGAAATTGGCCGAGTCGAATAACGTCACTGAAGAAAAAATCTAAAGGGTGGCTTGCCCCTGTGTTAGGAAAATACTCTCAACATGTCTACTTACTGATATTAAACATAGTCATATATAACATAAATATTTGAAAAAAATAAAATATGATTTACATTCTTGTAAAGATGCAGCGATGTTTAAACAACACAAAAGAGTCACAAATGTATCAATTCAATCATTTTTAGGAAATAGTATCAAACAATTGATGTAGGTCAGTTTCGTGAGTGAATATTTTCCAAAATCACTAGTGATCTAAATTAAGAAATTACTGACGAAGGTCAATAATTATCTGAATTACATTTTTTTTGTCTGATAATATGTATTTCTATTTGACATCTTAGGATCAGCTTAATCCGACTTTAGCGGCATCCCCATGCCTGGGCCACGAATTTATTTGTTTTCCAATTCTGGGAAAAGGGAGATTTGTGGAAATGCTAATTCCCTTCACCGTACGTAGCCTACTTGGCCTGCCTCGATTTTTTTTTGTCACACATCTCTAGTAACTGAAACGATTGTAACGGAACGCGATAGATATATTTTTCCCCGACTGGGAGTCAAACCCGGGATCGCACCACGAAAACCGGGTGGATGTCTCTCATTATTTTTTTTATTTAAACGTATATATTGTAAAATTATAATTCAACATTGACTAGTAATTTTCACGCGCATCAATTTTGATCTCTTTGCACAATTGAAAGGCAAATGTACTCACCCGCTGTGAACTTGGAGCCGTCTTTTATGTCGGCCGTCTCACGGAAGGGTGAGTCAGTTCCACTTACGTCATGATGATCTCTGCTGATTACCACAGGTCCCTGCAGGGGAAAAAATCTGTATTAGCGCTGGAATATCATTGACGATTTACCTTTCCTTTCGACGCCCGCATGGCACCCTGGTGTTTTCATGTGCCTCTAGCCGACCTCTTCACGACCGTCTTTTAAACCCCCAAAATGGAAGAGGGCTGGCGTAACTCTGAACTAAAAATAGACTACCCAAACAAACCAAGAGCGCTCCTCTCTCGGTCGTCGAGGAACCTGTTTTCATTAAGGCTTGCACTCTTAATGATTATTTTATGAAGAGTTGCCAGCGGTTGCGACCTTCTTGTTCGCCACGAGAGGGCGGGCGGGGCCATAAACTTCGACCTTGGGCTTGGAGGGGCGCCAGATCGAGCCCTCGCCCCCGCCGAGAGGAGACAGGCGACGCCACGGTCCGAGCTCGCGTCGACCGCGAGAGTCCGAACCCTTTGCTTTTCACTGTATCCCGGCTTCTTCCGACGTCCGAGGGTTCTCTCTTTGTTGGGAATTGTTGAAAAATATATGAGACAACTCTTGAATTCACGACCACACTATTAATTCTAGGAATGGCTAATGATTGTTTCTAATTTCATTAAAAAAAACCTTATAGTTTGCCAATTTTTCGGAATTTTATTGTTCCCTCTTCAGGGCTGCGGAAACACACTTAGACAGTTATTCTACACATCATATGTTTTATATCCAAGTTAGATATAATACATGAAGATGTACATCTTAGTTTCATCATCATCATCATCATCATCGATGAATCGCGCGCGATCTTTCCTTCCCCTTCCTTGTCCAATTCTGGCCCCTTTCTTACACACACACTTACATGCACTACACTTTCACATATGCTTGACCGGTCGGGAGATTAGTGCTTGTCCCTGCTGGGGCGATGCTCCGCTGGTGGGAGATACCTAGCTATGTTGCCAGTATCCTGCCACCGTCGGGACTGTCACCTTGGACCTACCGATCAGAGGCACTGTAGTGACATCAGTTGAGCCACCTCTCCCGGTGATATCAAAAGGTTCTACTCAAGGTTACACCCACTACAGTGATCCCACCGAACAAAATAATCATGAAACAATTAGAGGCGTAATACAATGCTTGCGCCAGATGACTCCAGAGATGAGCTCTGCTTGCCAGTTGTCGATGAGCTGTAGCGAGTGGAAAGGGAAAGGGAGCCTGTCCAGTTGCTCCGGAAGTCGACGCAAATGGTAACAAAATTGCTCTCGTGTGATATTAAACTCGGGCATTATTGTGATTTTATGCATACACCGCTTCAGATTATCATGCTGCCACAAACGAGCCGTCGCATTTAAACGGGCTGATTTGAGGATGTTTGCGGATATGTTTAAAGCCTTGGTGAACGAGTTGGAGAGTCGTGAATCGTTCAATAATGTCATTAATTTGAAAATGCTCATCTTATTCAGCTCTTCACTGATTACGTAAATTTTAATGTGATGATGTTGTTCAAGTGGCTTTACCTGCTGCTTATAACGGAGTAATCCTAAATTCTCCTGTTTTATTTTTTTTAAATTAATCTTCAAGATATTTTTGAGTCCTTATTTCTTTCAAATATATTGACATGACATTTTTTAAATTCTCAAACTCATATTCTGAACAAGCGATTACACATAATGCTTAAAATAGTAGCCAAACAATCATTACATTCTACAATGTTTTTATTAAGTTTCATAAATTCGTATATTTTTAGTAAAACTGTAGTAATAGTACATGAGTTTCGTTATTTTTTGAGATTGTTTCTGCTCGTTCGGCTCCCTCTCTCTCGCATTCTTTTAATCAATTTATTATACATTGAAAGGTTTTTTAATGACTATCTATCAGGAACGAGTATTTTATTTCATAATCGTGAACATGTTTAACGGTTGGGCATTAGTGCGATGTTCGAGGTTACATTAAACTCGTAATTACGTTATAGATTTGGCTGTCGTAATTGTAATTACAGCTCACCGTATTTTGAAATTCGAACTCCGTTTTTGGTTTGTGTGGATTCGATTACCTACCAGAGTCGCAATGCCGAACTAATAGGAAAATTCTAGTGTTTACCTATAATCAATGCCAGAGCCACGCACTGGAGGTGAGAATACTCGGCTGGTATCAATACGTACAATTATGAAAATTAAATTATTAAATTAAAGAGTTTTTGAACTTACATGAAATGCTTGGTAACGTTTCAATCAAGCGTCACAGTTACATATCATCGACTTCCCGTCGATGTCTTCTTTGAGAAAATAAAGGTCTTTCTCTATAATACAAAAAAAAATTCAAGACTTCTCTTTTCTAGTACAAGTTACAACTTAACCACTTCGAACAAATTACTGCTAATACATCTTGCAAACCATGCATACATTTACATAAATTCACAATCTCGTGGATCTGAGAATCTGTCAAAGTTGTCTCCACAACCTCGCTAAGCACTTTGCTTGTTTTTTTAGGGTATTCTATAATAATACCCATTGCTAGGAGAAGATAAATGACAACGGTAAACTGCTGCGCAATACTTTGGTATTGCAGTGTATTATACTTCTGTGATTGATAATTACGTGACTTTCTCGTGAGTATGAGTTTGTTCTGTGCACTTGTTTGAACATGGTAGTCAAATATCTTATGGTTAATCGTTCTCCCTTGAGTTTGGGCTTGCGTTCATTATGACACTGTCTTTCAGAAATTTAGTGAGTTACATTTCCGAGATAATTCCGGTCACAAACGCTTAATACTTGACGATGCGGGGGTTGTCTAGAGGTTTTGATCAGGGGCCCTTGAGCCATCATGTGCGCATAAATCATCATCGAGAACGCCCCACATGTACAATTTAATTCCAATTTCTCTTTAAATTCTCCCGATACCATCTAGAACAAAGTATGAAAATTTCGACAAAACCGATCTAGTAATTTATACGTCCATGAGTGACAGACATATGCATATTCCCTTACACCCATCCAAACACACACACACACACACACACACATATATATATATATATACATCAGACTTGTGTCAAAAGGACGAAAATAGAAAGTCAAAAATGTTAAAAAAAGCCTAAAAGAAATATTGTGAAAATATCGCTGTTTTTATGAAATATCGACTGATTTTTAAGTTAGAGGTTTTTTGAAGTACAATACTTCTTTCTAACATCGCATGTTTTGTTGTACAATGTTTTTTATCTACGGTTGCATATCTCTAATATAAAAGCGTAGCCTTATCAAAATAGGTCATCAAGGACGGTTGCTTTCAGTCCAATGTGATCCAAAGAGTGGTTAATAATCACAAATCATAATTGTTTTTCATCTCTTGAATAAATGAAGCCTATATTTTTTTCCTAATTATCATATTTCCAGATAAATAAACAGTGTTTTAAATGTCCTAATAAATTTTCCACTATTTTGTCATAAATATTTCAAATACAAATGTAGTAAATCCGTTTATAATTCTAAAATTACTCTCATTTGAACATTATATGTATTTTACCAGTGGCAATTTTAGGAATTTTAATCATTCAAATTGTTTTTAACGAATTTTGAAGATCTTTCTGTTTTACTTTAACATCGATCTTGTAAATTTGAAACTTCGATGTTTTAAAAAAATGTTTTGCTTCACACTAAAATCTGCCAAACACCAATTTAGAAAATACATTTAACTTAAATTACTCCAACACGTAACATTATGTCGCGTTTTATAATTATATGGCAATGTTTTACGACCATTGATCGTTTTTTGGTTAGGCCCCTGAGGTGTTGTTCATCTTAAACTTCGATTGTTCGTATGAAATATTCGGTTTATCAATAAATCTCAAATAACATGGTAGTGATATACCATTTTTTTAAGTAAATGACTCTAACATGAACGTTAATGGGTTTCCAATGAAGTTTTAAAAGTACGAATGTTTTTTAAAACATCAAATGATTTTGAGAGCGATGTTATCACCTTAACACCTATGTTGTAATTTTGAACGTAAGACGTTTTAGAAACATGTTTTTATCCATAAAATCTAAAATAACAATTAGTAAACCATTTTAACTAAATTACCTAACGTCAACAATTAAGGGGACCAGTGCATGTTTTAAATGCATCCATGATTTTAAAAAATATAAATTGAAGCCGATGCGTATACAATGTCTATAACTATCGACATTCTCAGAATATGAATAATATTAAGAATTGAGAGACATACGCAGGTAGGACTCTCTAGTAATTATAACATGTTTTATCATATTTAGAAATTCTTTTAAAATAGACAAAATTTAGTTTAGTAACAATTATGTTGAGCGTGATAACTTCCTCATACTAGCTGTTAATAAGGGATAACGCGTTACATTACACTCAGCGTGGTGCAGCAAATTTTTCTTAATTGTCTAGTGGTAAATATTGACTTATTTAGAATTCACTGTTGGAAATTCAATAAGCGTCCATAGATATATTGTGGTCTGTATTTGTTATCTTTTGTGGAGATTTGTGATTTGTTTGGTCACATAATTATCGGTGAACAAAGTGTGACGATGTATGATAATATTTTGTGACGTTAATAGATGCGTCTTAGATCGGTTTTGCTGATAGTCGCTGATGTCTTTGGACGCGCCCGCACTTAGGGCCAGTGGACTCGCTATTAAGACGGCTCGACTGCTGTGAACTACTTCGTCGCTTTTATGTACTCCATTTGTTGACGCTAGGGTGAAGCGGCCTAGTATAGTTCACGAGCGTAGTGTTAATGCTAATACATTTCATTGATAGAAAATTAATTAGTGTGGTGTTCTTGCTTGGCGCGGACGGGGGCATGTCTGTTGTAGGGTCTGAAGGTTGCTGGCTCTTTCACATGAATGATTAGACTGATCTAGTGTGCAGTACCGGCCGCATGCCTGCTTTACTGTCTTCGACTGTTGCTAGTCTCTCCGACAGTACGGACGCGCCGCCGCCCCAGCCAATTCCTTTGTTGTGGTAATACATCCATTTTACCTTCTACCGCTTGTGTCTCACTCGCTCCACAGTTCGCGACCAGACTCATGGGCGCACGACCGGCGGCACTTTCTCTCGGTGTCGCACGTGTGTGCTTCTCGTCCATTTTGGTCGCTTGCGGTGACAGGAGACTCAGAGCTTCCTGCGTAAGAAATCACGTGCTCGAGGTCACACGCGCCACATGCCCCCCTCTGAGAGACAGCCACGATGATTCGTTTTTGTGATCTAGGGTTCACGAATATGGTTTTTTATTGGAATGTCGATTTCGGGGCACACCGTTCTAAAGCACGACGGGGTCAAGCCATGTACTCGAGAGAAGGGAGACGTTGTAAATTTGCAAAACTGTTCTTTTTAACGCGGGAGATGGCTTTCCACCGATGTTTATGCAGGCAAGATGCACGCGCGATTTACCGAGTCTTGGCCCTAGCCTAGGGTTCTTCCTTCCCAATTCCAGATATGTTCCCGCAGCGGGGCACATCGCCGCCCCATGCCGGGACACAAGCTCACGACCGGCTCTCCCGACATGTCGTGGATAATCAGCACTGCTGTTAGTGGAAAGAGTGGTCGTGGGCGTGAAGATAGGAAAGAGGAAGAGTTAATTTGGTGGCCTCCCAGGTGATGGGAGGAGGAATGGTGGCTTGTTTGAATGTTTGTGATTGATTTATCGATTGGATTGATTGATTGATGGATTGGTGTTTCGGGCAAAGTTCAATGGCGGGTCTATAGTTCCGCTTCGTGGATATTTTTTATCTGGATGGTAGTCGCGATACACTTTCCCGCTTGATGGTGAGGTCCTTACTACACGTCTGCTAGCCTGAGGAGATTTCCCTTCCATTTATCTCATCCAGGCAGGGCCAGCCCCAGTCCCGAACAAGGCCTCACTTTCCTCCGACATGTGTGGTATGTCGTTCTTGTAATGTGTACGTTCAAGCAGTCAGTCTATGCGGTGCATACCGCGTTTGTGAGCTTGGTTAATACAGGGGGGTACCACCTGGACAGGAGTAGGGCACTTCCCTGAAAATTCTTGGAAACATTGGTGAGGCTCCAACAACATCTAGAATTAGGGTGAGAGATCATTTGGAAATTAGTTTCTCGGAGATTGGTCAGGTTTTTGTATATTAAGTATCCTCATTCCAATAGTGCCGCATACTCAGAGAACACAGGGGGCACCTCCGATGTTTAAATACTATTTCTTAGTCCCAAATCACATTAAGAGGTGGTGGGATGTGCTCTTTTGAATGTTTAGCATGCAACCGTCAATCTCTAAAGTGCCGGTCCTCACGCTCTTATGAACTACACCAGTGAGGTTGCTGGAGGTCTCATAAACTTTCGGAAATTATTGAAGAACGCATGCAGATACTGTCATAGAGATGGTGGAGGAACTCATTTGGATGTTTGGGGAGCAGATTCAATCTTTAATGTGGAACCACACAACTATCTATCTTACACGCTGGCAGGGCAGTGGGGGTCTCCCTAATTGTGGGATTTGATTTCCCCGGAACGGACCTAGTTCGATAGCGTAATATCTTGAATTTTTGGAAGCGGGTCAACTCTTTAAAATTCTATGAGAAGCCTCTAATCTTTGACACTTTGTGAAGCTTTGAACTGGTATATGGCTAAGCTCAACGGTAATCAGTTGATATCTTTGAAGTGCACAGCTTGTCAGCTAGGTTCGAGATCAGCCGCTGTCCCGGAGGAGAATTCTATTTCCCGTCTGGCTCCCTTTCTATCTGATGTTTTGTTTCTTTTAACCGTGGTTTCACCAATCAACACCATGCGCATTCCGGAGCAGTACCCTAACAAATAGGCCACAGACAGTCGCGAATGTTTCCTGCTGTTTCCCTTTGTCTACCTCCTTAGCCTCACTTACGACAACTTCCTGTATCATCACTACACTGACACACATGCCCGGGGAGGTCCAGCCGAGAGCTTATTGGCTTGTCCGAAATGGGGCCTGCCGGGACGGGATGGAGGGAGATAACCCACAACAACTTAGAGAGATAGGTGGATTTGGTCCTCGTTATAATGTCCTGGAACAGTTCAATCTTTATTACTCGTGTCTCTATTGTGCCCCAACATGTGCCAAGGTAGCTGTGGGTCTTACTAAAAATATGTAACCGCCTTAGTTTGTGTAGTGTTGGTTGCATTTCTTTAAAGAATGTCCGCGATACCGCAGTCTTTTTACCTAATATTTAATGTGATTCAATTTTTTTAAGCCATATTATCTAATTTCTGCTGAATGCATTAATATTGCTGAAGAGATGAAAAAATTTCAATTTTGAGAACTGAATGTGAATTGAGTTTGTCCAACTACTTCTAAGAACTGAAGCTTCGCTTGTTGGTGGCCTGAAAACTTTTTCCGCTGATGAAAGAGTCATAGAGAGAGAGATATACGTCTCTTAAAGTCCCGCTCGTCCCGCTCTCAAGTTCACTTGAAGGTCCTCTGTAAAAGTCTGCCAACCGAGGCGCTGGCAAAATACAGTCAGAACTTTTGCTGTGTTTGTAACGTTGCCTCCCCGAGATACAAGAGAAAGTTGCCTTTCCCCAGCCACTCCGGCCGCCGTTGTGAAGTGCCAACCAAGTGATCACGTGCAGCCAACCTAGAGCATTTTGCACTGCGATATCTGCAACAGGGGACAAAAAATAACTACAAATTTCCACAGTATATTTCGCGTTATTTCGTAGAACGTGGAGGTTCTACATACGAGTACATGTCCGATAGTTGAATTTTTTACAGACTGGAAATTGCCGAGTCGAATAACGTCACTGAAGAAAAAATCTAAAGGGTGGCTTGCCCTGTGTTAGGAAAATACTCTCAAACATGGTCTACTTACTGAATTAAAACATAGTCATATATAACATAAATCATTTTGAAAAAAGATAAATATGATTTACATTCTAGTAAAAGATGCAGCGATGTTTTAAACAACACAAAAGGTCACAATGTAATCAATTCAATCATTTTAGAAAATAGTATCAAAATTCTAATTGAATGTCCCGGCTCAGTTTCGTGAGTGAATATTTTCCAAAAATTCACTAGTGATTACTAAATTAAGAAACTTACTGACGAAGGTCAATAAGGTTATCTGGAACCTACATTATTTTTTGTCTGATAATATGTATTCTATTTGACCATCTCTAGGATCAGCCTTAATCGACTTCTAGACGCACTCCACATTGTCCTGGGCAGAATGAATTTATTTGTTTCCAAGTTTCTGCGGCAACAGGGAGATTTGTGGAAAATGTTCTTTTAATTCCCTCTTTTCACCCGTACGTAGCCTACTTGGCCTGCCTCTGATTTTCTTTTGCTCACACATCATCTCTAGTAACTGAAAACGATTGTACGGAAGCCGATAAGATATTTATGTTTTTTTTCGCTTCAGCCGACTGGGAGTGCAAACCCGGGATCGCACCACGAAAACCGGGTGGCCATGTTCTTCTCCATCTCATCTCATTTTTTATTTAACCGTATATTATTGTGAAAGATATATATTCTAGACTTGACTACTAATTTTCACCAGCGCATCCAATTTTTGATCTCTTTGCACAATCTGAAAGGCAAATGTACTCCTTCTCGCTGTGAACTTGGAGCCGTCTTTTATGTCGGCCGTCTCACGAAGCGGGTTGAGTCATGTTCCACTTACGTCAATGATGATCTCTGCTGATTACCTACAGGTCCCTGCAGGGAAAAAATCTGTATTCAGGATGGAATACTCTATTGTTACGATTTACCTTTCCTCTTCGACGCCGCATTTGGCAGGCCTTTCTGGTGTTTTACATGTGCCATCTAGCCGACTTCTCTTCACGACCGTTCTTTTATACCCCGATTAACATGGTAAGGGGGCTGGTCGTAACTTGACTCAAAATAGACCACCCAAACAAACCAAGAGCGCCTCTGTCTCTCGGGTGTCGTCGGTGGAGAGACCTGTTTCTCATTAAGGCCTTTGTCACTCTTAATGTTTGATTATACTCTTATGAAGAGTTGCCATTCGGTTGCGATCCTTCTTGTTTCGCCACGAGAGGGTCTGGCGCCGGGGCCATAACTTCGAACCGACTTGGGCTTGGAGGGGCGCCAGATCGAGACATCGCCCTTCCCGCTCGGAGAGGCCGGAACAGGCGACGCACGGTCCGAGGCTCGTCGTCCGACCTGCGTGAGTCGTACTCTTTGCTTTTACTGGATCCCGCTTTTCTTCACCAGCGTACCGGCGAGGGTTCGCTCTTTCTTGGGGATTGTTGGAAATAGATGATACACCTCTATTGGAATTCACGAACCACATTATTAATTCTAGGAATGGCTAATGCGATTGTTTCTAATTTCATCTAAAAACTATAGTTTGGCCAATCATTTCGGAATTTTCTTTGTTTCCTCTCTTAGGGCTGCGGGACACATTTAGACTGTTTATCTACACCATATGTTTTACATCCAAGTTAGATATAATACATTTGTTATAGATGTTATGCATAAATCTTAGTTTATCAACTCGATGAATCGCCGCGAATATTTGGCTGTTCTTTGCATTTCCTTGCTCTGCAATTCTGGCCCCTTCGTCTGGCTTTATCTTCACTTTACATTGCTATTCTACACTCACCCTACATTATACCTTGACCGGTGAGAGATTAGTGCTGGTGTCCCCGGCTGGGGGGTGTTGCTTCCCGCTTTGCGTTTTGGGAGATACCCTCAGCTTATGTGCCAGTATCCCTCCGTGCTCACCCTTCTCTCTTGTCGGGAACTGTCCACCGCTGTGTTAGGAAATCCCTACCTGATGCAGTTAGGGCCTACTGGTAGTGACATCAAAGTTGAGCCACCTCCTCCCGTGATATCAAAGGTTCTACTCAAGGTTACACCCAGCTACCGTGATGCACCGGACAAAATAATCATGAAACAATATAGAGGCGTAATACAATGCTTGCGCCAGATGACTCAAGATGAGTCTGCTGCAGTTTGGTTCCAACTGTTCACGTCGATGAGCCAGTGGGCTAGCGAGTGGAAAGGGAAAGGTGAGCCTGTCACAGTTGGACCGTCGGAAGCGACGCAAATGGCACAAAAATCGCTCTCGTGTAATATTCAACTCAGGCATTATTGTGATTTTATGCAGTACATCCGCTTAGATTATCACGCTGCCACAAACGAGCCGTCGTATTTAACGGGCTGAATTTGAGGATGTTTGCGGATAATTGTTTAAAGCCTTGGTGAACGAGTTGGAGAGTCATGAATCGTTCAATAATGTCAAAATTTCAAAATGCACGTCTTATACAGCTTCTGTATTGATTACGACATTTTCATGTGATGATGTTTCAAAGTGGCTTTTAACCTGTGCTTTATACGGAGTAAATCCTAAATTCTCCTGTTTTATTTTTTTTCTTTATAAATAATCTTCAAGATCTTTTTTGCGTATTTATTTCTTTCAATATATTGACATGGGATTTTTTTTTATTTCTGAAACCCATATTCTTAACAACCGATTACAGTCATAATGCTTAAAATAGTAGGCCCAAATTATATTACATTTTAGCTATGTTTTTTATTAAGTTTCTTAAATTCCTATATTTTAGGTAAAAACAGTAGTCATAGTACATATATTTCTCTTCTTGGATGTAACATTCGAATTACGCAGTATGAATATTTTATGCCCTGAGTTTTCATTATTTTTTTAAATTATTTCTGCTCGTTCGTTATTGCAGTGTATTATACTTGAGATGCTGACTGTGATTGTTAATCATGCGACTTTCTCATCGAATATGAGTTATTTTCCTGTGCACTTGCTCTTGGACATGGTTGTATAATATCTTATTGTTAATCGTCTCCCCTCAAGTTTTGGCGAGCGTTTCCATGACACTGTCCTTTCCTAAATTTGTAATTTACTTTCCGAATAATCCGACAATATTTCACAATCGCAAGAAAGCAGAATATGCAGACACCAGAACGCTTTAATAAAACTTGAACCATGGCGGAGGGGTTGTCTAGAGTTTTTGTTCCGGAGCGCTGAGTCATAATGTACACTTAAATCATCATCAGAACGCCCTACATGTAAATTTTAATTCCAGCTCTGCTTTAAGTACTTCCGATACTATCTAAAACAAAGTATGAAATTTTCAGTAAAATCTATCTAGTAATTTAATGCTTCTAATGAATGACAGACATAGCGGATTTCCCTTACATGCCACCCACCCAAACACACAGCACAGATATGCAATAAAATGCACAGATATGCACATATGCAGGATATACCACCAGAAACTATGTGTGTGTAAATTGTATGTTCGAGAGGACAGAGGAAAAAGAGAAGAATTCCCGAAATATAGGTATTAAATTCCCGGGGTTCATTTGAAACCTCGAAGTTGCATTATTTGGGGGTGGGGGGGGAGGCGCTCTGACCTTGAGCGTTCGTCGGCGACGGGCGTTGAAGGCGAGCGCGAGCGCGCGGCGGCCTGCGTCGTCCGAGTAGCAGGATTTGCGCGCCCTAGGGACTTCCCACCACCAGCGCGTGGCCGCCCGCCTCGCGCACCCAGCGCAAGGTTGTCCGGCGTTACTGCG